>CALNXK010000017.1:4422500-4866482 GCA_942486035.1 Porites lobata | reverse complement strand
CAGGAAACATTATTTCAAGGCCTATTTTTTTTAAAAGGAAGCAAAGGAAAAAAATCCAATTTTTTACCAGAATCATGGGTTAACCCCTTTAAAAAAAATCTCCATTGGGCGACTTGGTAAAATCCTTATTTTTCAGTCTAGGTAGGCTTGTTTTCTAACTGGATGGTCAGCAAACATTATTTTAAGGCCAATTTTGTTTAAAAGCAGGCAGAGGAAAAAAATCCAATGTTTGACCAGAATCATGGGTTAACCCCTTTAAAAAAAACCTCCATAGGGCGACTTGGTAAAATCCTTATTTTTTAGTCTAGGTAGGCTTGTCTTCTAACCGGATGGTCAGGAAACATTATTTCAAGGCCTATTGTTTTTAAAAGGAAGCAAAGGAAAAAAATCTAATTTTTGACCAGAATCATGGGTTAACCCCTTTAAAAAAAACCTCCATAGGGCAACTTGGTAAAATCTTTATTTTTTACTCTAGGTATATATAGGCTTGTTTTTTAACCGGATGGACAGCAAATATTATTTCAAGGCCTATTTTGTTTAAAAGCAAGCAAAGGAAAAACTCCTAATTTTTGACCAGAATCATGGGTTAACCCCTTTAAAAAAAACCTCCATAGGGCGACTTGGTAAAATCCTTATTTTTTAGTCTAGGTAGGCTTGTTTTCTAACCGAATGGTCAGGAAACATTATTTCAAGGCCTATTTTTTTTAAAAGGAAGCAAAGGAAAAAAATCCAATTTTTGACCAGAATCATGGGTTAACCCCTTTAAAAAAAACCTCCATAGGGCGACTTGGTAAAATCTTTATTTTTCAGTCTAGGTAGGCTTGTTTTCCAACCGGATGGTCAGTAAATATTATTTCAAGGCCTATTTTGTTTAAAAGCAAGCAAAGGAAAAACTTCTAATTGTTGACCAGAATCATGGGTTAACCCCTTTGAAAACATCTCCATAGGGCGACTTGGTAAAATCCTTATTTTTCAGTCTAGGTAGGCTTGTTTTCTAAGCGGATGGTCAGCAAACATTATTTGAAGGCCTATTTTGTTTAAAACGAATTAAAGGAAAAAATTCTACTTTTTGACCAGAATGATGGGTTAACCCCTTTGAAAACATCTCCATAGGGCGACTTGGTAAAATCCTTATTTTTCAGTCTAGGTAGGCTTGTTTTCTAAGCGGATGGTCAGCAAACATTATTTCAAGGCCTATTTTGTTTAAAACGAATTAAAGGAAAAAATTCTAATTTTTGACCAGAGTCATGGGTTAACCCCTTTGAAAAAATCTTTATAGGGCGACTTGGTAAAATCCTTATTTTTTAGTCTAGGTAGGCTTGTTTTCTAACTGGGTGGTCAGCAAACATTATTTCAAGGCCTATTTTGTTTAAAAGCAAGCAGAGGTAAATTTCAATTTTTCTTGTGTTTATGTCACTGGTGTAAACCAATGTTCACTGGGCGTAATGTTTTACTGTTTCTGAGCCTTTAAGGTTTATATGTGATTCACTCAAGTAGCTTGATTATAAAGTAAACATCACCGGTGCTGAAGGTAACAATACTTCATTGAAGAAATAAAACTTGTCTCTGTTGTCCATGTTTTTACACTAAAGAAAAAATAAAAAAAAAAAGTTGTCTAGCCTTCTTTTGCTCCTTTTGGATTTCTTTACTCTGCTTATACACTTTTAAATCCTGGTCTTTTCTATCTGATCCCTTCACTCAAGTTGGGAGCAGTTGAACACTTAGAAAATTTAGCCGTTTGTTCCCAAGTGGGGTGGGCAGCGTGAAGGAAAGTGAGAGTTTGCTCCTCATGCTCTCAGGGTCTCACTCATTTATGTCACAATACCACACCGGCCAAAATAATTCTCAGTGAAAATATAATTTGTTTTAGGTGAAGAAGCGTATCTACAAAGTCAGTATATTGTGAAAATACCCAGAGACTCGGACAAGAAAAAAAGAGGGTGCTACAGAGTGAAACTCAGTCTTCAGTGGGTCTCCATCAGAAACGAAGGCAGAGAATTGAACAAAGAATCGCGCTGGTCTGACTGACCTTCATTTCACAAACTTCACCAAAGAGCACAAGTCAATAATAATCTCCCTCTGCGAAGCAACTGATGCTGGATTTCTCTCGCCCTATTTTAATGTTTAGTGTTTAATGTTTGGGTCTCAATGAAATGAAATTTGCTGCTGGAAATAAGATTTTATTCTAGCACTGTTTATTATCATTTATCCTAAAATGCCGAAGCGCCGCGATTGAGTTTTGGTCTTAATGTTTAGTTTAAAATTCAGTATCTAAACTTTGTCTCCCCTATTATGAATTTGGATGCCGTTATTTACAATCAGTACCGAATAGATTTCGCCTTCAAATTTGGCCAAAGGGATTTCATCTAAAGCGACTTTGTAAATAAATATTTCATTTAAGTTAAGTTGGGGATCCTTTTACTTCCAATGAAAATAATGGACAAATTTTCGTATTTCGAAACGAAAAAGGAAATTAGCAGAAATGTATTTTATAAAAGTAAAATTAAATTTTGGCTGGAAAAACTTGGCCGCGATGTTTATCCGCATAATAATGAAAAGTTGCCGCAATAATAATTTGGGCCAATTTCCCTAGATGTTTCAGCTGTCGAGACCGGAATGGATACTTTACATCAGGTTTCCCACAAAAGACTGGAACTAGCCGAACGCGTTATTTAAATAAAAAAATATATACCGTATTTATTCGATTAACCGCCCTGGGCGCTTATTAAATTTTTGGACCTTGAGAGTGGGCGCTTATTCGAGGTGGGCGCTTATTAAATTTTCACCATTTTCAGCAAGTGAAGTATGTTTATTTTGCAACAGAACAACAAAAAGCTAATAACAAAATGCGAAGAATTAACAAAGCAAGGTTTCTGTAAAATACTCTGAAGAAAACTCCGTCCTCGGGGAAGTCTCTTAGTAGAATTTATTCACTAAAGTGGGTGGGGTGGGGGTAAGCGCTTATTTGAGTTTGATTTTGAGGAGGCGGGGTGGGCGCTTATAAACTTTTTCTGCCTTTAGGATGGGCGCTTATTCGAGGTGGGCGCTAATTCGAGGTTGGGCGCTTATTCGAATAAATACGGTAAGAAGAATCTTCCAGTCAGTCTTTTATGGGAAAGCCGATTTTAATGTATCAATTGAAGTCACTGCTGAAAATTTAAAGAAGACACTAAGCGAAAAAAAGTTGTTTATATATTTATGCCTACAGAGCATGAATGTCAAATTAACTTGAGTTATCAGCCAAGCCAAGGAAATCTAATCTACGTCCCTTTTCAACAAAGAAATAGAGAAGACTTCCACAGCAGTCTTATTAATCAAGTTGGTTTAATCGTAATAATTTGATCCTAACTTAATACGGTTTAGTTATCTCGGTTTCCAATAGCCTGTTCACAGAACTTCTATTTTCTCCTCCGTCAAGCGCGCGTGATAAAAAATAAACCGCGGGGGATTTATTGACCGCCAGCGCAAAGGGGTAGGGGTGGGGGAAGAAGGAAATAGACGTTTTTATTTTTCTTTCTCGCGGTTCGCGCTCGCGTGCTCACGTCGCTCTCGCGCACGCCGATGTTTTCCAAAAGAACGAAAAGAAAAATAAAACAACGTCTGTGTACAGGCTAGGTTTCCAAAGGCTTAAATAATATCAAGGAGAAGTTAGTCTTTAACATCAACAGCCAAGTTTGTTTGACTGTTGTTTCCAGTTGACACAAAAACAACAGATGTTGATGTAACATAACCTTAGTTTTGATCACTTTAAGGTAATTCAGACAGGAAATATGAGAAGGAAATGGTAATTAAGATACTAAATAATTGATTTGTACATGATTTTTATCCTATGCGATGATTTGAAAGGTTATTTATCATTAGGCCTAAGCAAGCTTGAGATAGATGTGAAATTTTTAGGTTTAGAAGAGAACTCCATTACCAGTTGCCCCCCATTAAAGAGATTTTTTATGACTATCAGCTCAATTTGATGTCATTTGTAAAAATCCACCCACTCCAACCCGGTAAGATTCAGTGTCCAGTCCTCTGTCCTCGAATCCTCCATCGACACACCTACTCCGTGAGCCGGCACAATGTTAGCACCGCCGTTTTTCATCCTACCGCAGGCAAGCGCCTTACTGTTTTTTTATTTGGAAAAAGGTGTGGGTAGTATTATGACAAAATGAATGAAGCCCCAAGAACATAAGAAGCAAACTCTCACCTTCCTCCACACTGTCCTCCCCACTTGGGAACAAACGGCCAAATCTTAGAAGTGCCCAACTGCCCCCAGCAAGAATTACAGAATCAGATACATTCCCAGGGTTTCTCCGTTGAAATATCTCAGAAGACATCAGAAACACACCTTCTCAGAGGCAGAGCTTCCACAGCCCAGCAGGGGCGAGATTGGCTAGATTAAACATGACCTTTCCCAGGTGATGGGCTCCTAATCTTGTGAGTGTGCCACCTAGGATCTGAAATTAAATAAGAAGTTAAAATTTTAAGTAAAAAATGCAAGCCCATTAGCACTTTAAGAACATAACAGCCCTATTTTACTTGGTGTTACAATAAAATTCCGAAAAAGAGAAAGAGTTAGTAATAACCCTAATTTTTTACGAGTTTTTTTATAACGGCACATTACTAGCTGCAACTAGCAACGTGCTAGTTCGCTAAGGAGCAAGAACCTAGAGTGAAAAAAAAAAACAAAACAAAACAAACAAACAAACTGACAACTGATATTTACGAAGGAACTTTTGTAACACCAAGAAATGTGGACGTGCATATTAGTAAATAATCATCTGAGCATAATTAAAGAGAATGTGATAGTAACCAATAGTCTGCTCTCTTAAATACGCTCCTAGGATGTTTGAAACTATTCCAAAAGTTCTTTCTGTTCTCCAGTGGAAAAACCGTGGCATCTCCAAATGTCAGCTGGTTTCTTTGGAAAACAAAACCACTGCTCAATGGAATCTCATAGTGGAAATGTTAAACTAAACTAACTGGTTGAATAAACAATTGCGGGGAATAAAATATGCAAATTGAAGACCGAAACTTAACATTCCTTGACCAAATAATTGATTTATCTAATAAAACAAACGCTACAAATAAATGTAATGCTGATTAATGACACTTCCCAATGGCCTCTGTTTGTGCAATGGTGGCAAACACGCTGGAATTATTACTAATAAAAAAGTGGAGTTTAACTTTAAGGTAATCAATGAATTAATTTCAGTTTGTCACATGACTGAAAAAGTGTCTAGATGCATATAAATGTAAAAGAATTTTGAACATTCCACCTATCCTTATTAAGAGACCGGTGAAAATTAATTTTCCCTGTTAAAAGGCAAATATTTCATTCTGTAAATTTCAGACTATTTTCTTGAACCCCTTACAATACTTAAAAGTAATTTCTGAAGGTTGCATATTTGTTTCCCAAAAACCCACAGCTATCATAAGGAAGTTCTTTCAGTCATACAGCAACTGGGTAGTTGAATTAATGTGAATTTTATGTGATATACAATATTTCAGTTATATTCTCATGTTTAAGGAAATGCTGTGTGAATGGGGGTTGTGGGACAACAGCTGGGTGAAAAACCTCCCCGTACGTCCACTTGCTCCTAGGAGGAGAACTCCAGGCCAGCTGTACCCCACATTCAGGCCTCCCGGGCAGGGCCAAAAATTTTAACTTAGTTTTTGACATCAGGATTTAGATGTTATTATTATTGCTATTATTTAAAGAGTGAGATAATATTAAACTATGATGTTTTAAAATAATAATTATACCATTTCTAGTCAATTAAAACATCATGCAATACAAACCAGATATGACAAGGCTCTCCACAATCCACAGCCCAACTCTTGCACCAGGTACACATGATGTCTCATATCACTTGCCCTCTAATCCATCCTCTCCATTCTGTTCTAAACAAGGTTCTTGTACTAGGTGATGCCATCCAGCCAGCTCTAATTTGCCCAGTCCATTGCCTAGTCAGTTGTCTTGTTTGCCCTCTAGTCTGTCCTCTACATTATCCAGTTGCCTTGTACTAGGTGCATGTTATGTCATCCATCCAGTGTCCAGCACTACTGCACACTCATAAATACAAACCTCCATTTGTCTACCATTCTTGTGATTGCTTCCTGTAAAGTAAGAAAGAGATTTTTACATGAATATTGACATTTACAAATACATTGTATAATTAAGTAGTATTATGATGCTTCCAAAGATAGATAAATGCTAAGTCATTGGCAAAAGCAAAGCAGTGAAAAATGGTATCATCACAAATTCTGCAATACGATTGGCTAACATATTCGCTATCTGTTGCTTCATTGATAGTGAGAATTGTACTGGCATCTTGAAGAAAAATAAAAAAAGGCAATTACATCAACAAATCATTTTTGTGATATTTCTGTCGAGGAGGAAGAGGATAAAAAATAAATGTGGCTAAAAATCACAAACACTAAGTAAAAATGATGGCCCTAAATACGGAAATATGAACACTTTTAATGGCAAAAAGACCAAATTTTAGTTCTTTCTTTGTGACAAACAGACAAATATATTAAAAATTGTATGGCAAGCAACTGAGGATTAGGTTTTGTGAATCACCTAAATGAATGTGTTGAAGTGCATAACAATTAGATTTTTCTTTTTTCTACTAACATCAGTGTGGGACTTGATTTAAAATGTCTGCCCTTCAGAGAATGTAGCCCAACATTTAGAAATGATAGGGGGAGATGTACAGCACATTAAAATTGTCAGATAATTTCAGGGTTGTCACTTAGGCCGGGGATTTCCCCCGGCTACTTAAGTCGTTAAATTGAACCAAAAAACAGCAACACAAAAAAATACTTCATTAAAAAGGAGCATTTGAAAAAGTCAACTAAGTAATATCATTACAGCACACCTTTGATACACACAAAAAAAATCCATCAGTTCAAACTAAATGCAAGTTTCATCTGCAGCACTCACGTGCAACAGCTAAGAAAAAGACATCTGACTTGGATTTGGTACTAGCACACATGCGCAAAAACTCTGTCAGCTTCAACCGTTGTGTCGGCTTTGTGTTGAACATGTCAAAAAAGCAACAAAGGAATCTGGACTCATTTTCGCCGTTAGCCAGCATCCAGTTTATCAAATTCAAGGTATGCATGTTGATCTCAATGTGTGTGCTAAGAAAACGTTTATCCAGATAGTTGACTTAACCACTGCATGTTTTAAAATTCAAGATAAAAAGGGCCCGTCAACAACGATTTTGATAAATAATGTAAGTAATCAATATCACTTCCAAACACTAGAAACAAGATTCAAGAGCATGATAGCTGCAGGCAAAGCAACCCTGCTGTGAAATTCATTCCCAGCTCACTGATGATGTTACCCATGATGCTGTTGATGCCTCATTTCCAGGAGAATCTGATGAGAGGCAGTCCAACTATTTGTAGTTTCAACTGCTTACCATCACCATCATGCCCATCTCTTTGTTGTAAGGTGTCTCCGCCGATGCCAAGCTTATGTCCAAGCAGTTGCTCTGTCAGCTGCATTCCGCAATGCCAACAACCTTGTTGTCAAGAGCACTATCCTCCTAATGTTTCAACACAGTCACCTGCTATCTGTCCAATCGCAATGTGCAATTCGCTGTGACAACATGTGCCTGGTGCACTATTGTCCTGCCCCATCTGAACAATCTATGTTTTTAACAAAATCAAGGCCAACAGGAAATGTTAAGCCAAACTTTTCGCCACCACAAAGCTATGCATTACCTACACCATATGCCCCAGTTCTTGCTCATCGTACTGTTCACACAGTTGTCCCCAGTATTGTTGCATGGGGCAACAAAAATCTCCATACCTATTCAAAGCTTTGGAACAAAGATCACCGATTCGAAGGTCTCTTACGGTTCAAGAAGCCGAATATAAGTTGAAAGTTGTACTTGTTGTAAACGGGAGTTGATTTCGTGGCCAACAGATAAGTGTCGACTGCTTGAGTATCTCTAGACTTGGCCGGTTTCGGGCTATCAGTATTCTAAGAGACTTGCACACACTCAAGTCCTGATCACATTCACATTCATCCTTTATTGCTAAATCAAGGTACTTTTATACATATTGGTAGCTAAATCATACGTGGGAAAATATAGTAGGGAATGCATGTGGTTTCCTTTCTAGTAAACACCCTAATTCGATTGAAAGCTTAAAACACTATTACACCTACATTAGTTACGTAAATCCTGAGCGGCTAGGTTTGAGTAATCATTCCATCCTACACAAAATCCTATCAGTTTAAAGGGTGTAGCTTGTAGCTTTTACGCTATTCC
This sequence comes from Porites lobata, assembly GCA_942486035.1. Classification (NCBI taxonomy): domain Eukaryota; kingdom Metazoa; phylum Cnidaria; class Anthozoa; order Scleractinia; family Poritidae; genus Porites; species Porites lobata. The sequence continues at coordinate 4,858,203 of CALNXK010000017.1, read as the reverse complement.
GATCGGAAGGCACATCTAACTATCTACTTTACACGCTGCACATTTTTGCACGCTTGCTTACACAATAGGGATCATATTTCCGGTTCCTATCAAGCTAGTAATTGATCTATTGTTCACTCAAGATTAACAAGTCACGATTCATTGTACAAAGTGTCACGAATTCTTTAACTTTACTACATACTCTTTCAGGGCCGGTTTCTATCAAGTCCTTTGAAGCTATACAAGCCTTTGTACTTTTGAAACTGTTCTGTTACCTGCCCTAAAATATGCTCTGATGTTGGGAGAGAACAGATGTTTGTATATAAGCGGAAGAAAAAAAGCACAAATAACCAAACCGCGGAATACAACGAAAACGACGAAAACACAACAGCAAAAGATCTTCAACCAAGGGCCATTTCTGAACTTCAAATCGGTTGCTCCTTAAAAGATTGTGTAACTAAACGTTTGTGGTACATAACATTTGTGGTACGGTATTCTTTTGCGCATAATTAAACAATATCCACTATTTTCTGACTTCCGTAACTTTTTTGCTTTCTCTTTCCCATGGAAAAGGAACGAAAAATACGTCTAAAATTGTTGCCAGCAGCAGCTGCAGACAATGTTACCGTAAAAACAAAACGTAAGTCAAATTTGAAAAAAATTATAACTTCATTTTGTGTTTTCCAACCAGCCCGTTTTATTAGCGGAGCTCTCGCGCGCGAAACACTCGCAGCAGAGAACCATGGCTGAGAAAATGTGGTAAACTACACATCCCAGAAAATTTGGTGATCACGTGATCGTAGACCGACCGACCGTCCCTCCCAATGCAAAATAACTCAAACAACACGTATGGCAACCCAAATGGAACTCGACGTTATTTTTTAAAGCAGAGACAGCTGAGGAGTCAATGAAGATGAAAACGGAAAGCAGAAATTGTCTCTGCATCCGTGTTTTCTAAAGTATTAAGCTTAGATAAATTGTCATGTCGACAAATTTGGAATATAGAGCAAGAGAAAGACAGTTAAAAAGAGGAAGCAGGCGGCAGGCCAGCGAAGCTTAACGAGAGATCTAGAGCGAGAGTTAAAAATAAAGGACACATTTTTTTATTGGAAGAATATGAAAATTTTGTAGCGGCGGTGTCAAAATTAAAAATGCTAGCGGCCACCAATGCAAGGATGAGCGGCAGTGATAAAAAAGTGAACGAGAACACGTCCGACATTTCCTCCATAAAACGTGTAACTCCGAAGTTTCTGCAAGTTTTCACGTTGTAGTCGTGCAAAACATCGGCAACGAAATGTACAAAAAAAGTGTGCTGCACGTGCAATGTTGCTATTTTGCTAACTAAGGACTTATTGTTGTTTTTCACCGTTAACCGGCGTTGCATTCGCGGCTTAGCATTACACCATTTTATATTTTGTTTGAACAAACTATAAATGTTATCGAGAACTTCGCTTTTAGCCCTGGCTAAATCTCTATATATTATGTTAATCATTTCGAAACTCCTCAAACCAGACTCGATTTTGATAGACACAAAAAAAGCGTCCTCGTACACCAAACCAAGCGTATACCTCTGTTCAAATTTCCCAGAATGTCTTTTGCATAGTTGTGTGGAAAGAAAAACTGTTTGCTTCCTTGCAGCCTTAACAGTGCCCGGATCGTTCATTATCAATTATTGACGTGCATAAGTAGGCCGTTGTTCAGACGTCGATCTTGCTTCATGTTCATGGTTCCTTCAAGGTATTACTTGAGTCGTCGAAGGGCGGAAAATGTATGTTGCGAAGTCTCCAATGGAATGCACAGTTAATAGCAAATTCAATCTTATAAAATGCTGAGCACCTCTCTAAATAAGACGCGTTTTTGTAACAAGAGTTTGTGGAAAGCTGGGCTACCCGATATTTTGAGGAAAAACAACTTTTACAAAATGATAGCCATATTTTTCATGGCTGAACTGAACGGGCCTGAGTGAATGAGGATATTGTGTATGAATCAACGAAATTTCAAAACCATTTTTTGGGCCTAACACGCATGCGTCTGTGAAGAACCGTACCATGGGTGTTTGAAACCATAAGTGAGCGAAATGAGTTTCCGATCCAAATATATAGGTAAATTTTCTAAGGCAACAGATAGGTTGATTTTGCTGGTGGGGTTATAGGGCGGTGAGAGATGGCCAACTCTCTGAAGCCTGCTTGACTAACCCGTGCGGTAGATTGACTTACCGGGGGGGGACTGTCTAGCTTGCTGACGGGCCCCGATCTCCGGCCCAGCAAGTGCAGGGAGGTGCTCGAACTATTAACTCGGTCCCAGAGGTTAAATGGGAACCCTCGCGCCGGAGGTTAAACGGCTAACTCTCTCCCAGAGGTTAAACGGGAAAAATGGCCGCCAGAACACCTCCCTGACAGGGTTTTTGCTTTTTTTCGTGACGTGTCACGCTGTCACGCAATATGTATAATTTTAACCCGGGGGGGCCTGCCATATGAAAGGGGCACGGAATTTTAAATTAAAACCCCTTAAGAAGACCAACCTGGGCGTGGGCGAACCTTTCTTGGACCCCTAAAAGAGACCATTTTTCTTTAGGTATTGATGTTATAGAAAACTTTGATCACATGAATTGAGTAAATAAAACGAATTGACAAAATATATATCTTCCCGTGCAACCCTAAGAGAGACCTTTACGGTTAAATACACTGACGTTTTGCCCAGAACACCCTAAGTGAGACCGAAATCCGAAATTTACACCCCTAAGCGAGACGACGAGCATCCCCGCTGCTTTCATATGGGAGCCCCCCCCGGTTTACTTGTTTTCATCTAAGTACCATCAGCGTGATTTCTGTAAAAAGGCTGGTTGTTGTGATGTTACCAACAATGAAGCAACAAAGATTGCAAAGCAGACTTACAAATTTCAACATAGTTGGCTAAACAAAAGATCGATGTCATTTTGTCTTACAACTGAGATATGGTGGTCTGTTTATGTTGAAGGCGAGGGTCTCTTGTGCTTGTTGTGCAAAAAACATAACACGTCTAATCCTCAAAATAAGTCGAAAGTTTTAAATAAAGAGCCCTGTAAACGATTTCGCCCAGAGGAGTTTGAAGATCACTGCCGTACGTCACAATAAATGAACACAGTTTCAGCGGAGATGCTACAGAGGGTTTCCGTGTTTCAGAGAACCCTTGACGAACGCGAAAGAGTCGCAGAAGATGTGCTGTTGAAGGTCTTCCCAGCTGCGTATTGGATCATGAAAGAAGAGCTACCTAACCACAAGATCAAGTCACATGTAAGCCCCTGACCTTACATGTATTCCCGGTTGGCGGCCACTAAAACAAACCCTCCAACCCGCCTTTACGTAAAGTAAAAAAGTATTATTTTAGTGTCTCAGAATGTGGTAGTTTTCTTTAATAAAGACGTGGGCGTTATAAACCGCTAATAATAGCTCTGCTCTTGATGAAGATCGCCCTTTTTTTGCGCTAATGCCTTTTAGAAAATGTCTAAAACTTCTTTGGGGGATGGGGGGCTCCATGACCGCTTCCGACTTCCCTGGCTACAAACAACAATTACGCGGCAACTTGAAATCTTAGTGACAACCCTGGCTACAAAATAAGGCTCTACAGACTATAAAAATGTCATTTTCCGTTATTTGAATTTTTCCAAAGGGGTTTTTTTTATGAAACTAAGGTATCTAAAAGATAGTTATGCTGCGGCACATTCTGTTGATACTGCCATTAGTTAGGCAGTGATCCATCCGCTTCAGGGTTCATACAAAAAAATTCAACTTTTCAAGGACCTCATTAGATTTTCAAGGACCACCTACTACCAATACAACTTTGCTTCAACCTCTTTTTCCCCTCCCACCCCCTCCCTTTTTCTTTTCTGACTAGAACCTTTGTTTTCTCTGTAATTTACATGTTGTACTCCTTATAGTCACTATATACTTAGCCCAAACAGAATGTATAATAGTACACCAAGCAGATCATTATTTTATTCCTCTGCATCTTGATGTATCTGTACAACATTAATCATTTATATTATGGTATTATACCAGACCAAGACGCATTCCTTTATTAGGTCCTGAAATGTGGAACTACTGTCTTTCTTTCCATTAAAAAAGTCGCAGGGAAGTGCAACCCCTGGCTGCACTTTAACCCACAGTAAGGCTAAGCCCTCGGAGACAGGTCCGGAAAAATATCCACTCCAGGACCACCTGATCTGCACTCCACCCAGGAGGGCTACCCCTCCTGGTTCCCCTTAGTTCCTAGTGACTGGGGGATATGGGCTTCACCCCTGAAGACTGATGGGGACTCCTATTCAGGGTGGCTACCCCTGGTATCACTCAATCTTGTCTCCCCCCATAGGAGGGCTTCTCTACTGGTCCCCTTACTCTTATAGTTAAGTGTTTCCCTGCCACCAGAATTTTGCCAATTACTTTTGTGTGTTTTCTGTGTGTATCTACATGCAGAACCTTTATGCATAACCACTGCCAAGTGGAAAGTTCATTAAGGCACAATTCAGTCCAGATTTCTCTGAACGTTTTGATTAACTCTAGAGCCTGATGACTTCAAGCATTTTTAAAAGAATGTGTTACTTTCTTTTGCCATCAAATTTGGAACACAGAACGTTAAGAATTTAAGCCAATGATGTGGCTAGTTTCAGCTCCCGACTATAAACACAATTGTCACCGATTTTTTTTAAAATGTTGGAAAATGGGCAGGAATGCAGAAACAATAATTATTTAATACTGGGCTTTCTGGGACCAAAAAATGCTTTTGAGAGTCGATAATGTTTAAGTAATGGTCTAGATAAACTAAGAATTAAAGAGCCAAACTCAATGAGCACGTCAGAAGGCGAAAAAAGTGATAACCTTACAATTGTCTCTACTACACTTCTGATTGGTTTAACCATCAGATTTTAATAAAACAAAATCTCATCTGAGTCTAAGTAACTCAGAAATCCTATGTAAGAAACATTTAAAATCGTAAACTTTTCTTGGCTAATATTGTTTGCAAGACTTATGATCGGTTGAAATATTTTAACACAAAAAACACCCTTATAAAAATGGAGTTAAAAATATGTTTTTTTTTCGTGGACTACCTTTTTGTAGGTTAATGCATTCTACTGTATTTGTGAAAATGAAAACATTTCTATATGAGGAAAGTGTATTGCAACATAACAAAAGAAATTGCTTCCCTTCTTAGCCAGATCATTACTTAACAATACTTTTGGAGGCCATTCTCATCATTATCATGGTCATGGTGGTGGAGGGGGGTGAGGGGAGTGGAGGGGGGAGGGTTGGGTCACGGTATTTTGTGCACATTTATGGGAGATGGAATGAGGGGGCAGGAACAAAAATCACACCATTCAAGATTATAACTGAATGGGGTGGGATCTTAGAGACAACACAAAGGAAAAACTAAATCTAAAATGATTCTAGCCACCCATCTATATTATTTTAATAACATTATGAGCCCTCCTTTAATTGAATGAATGATTGATTGAATGATTGACTGTATGACTGTTGGATTGACTTGCTATAGCTTTGACTGACTAACAGACTGGTTACTTCCAACATTCAGTAATTTTCTCACTAATATTTTGATAGAATCGCTCTTTGTGTGATAGAATGAATGAATAACTAACTGTTTCATTAACTTAGTTTTTTTTTTAAGTCAAGCCAGGTCAAGCTTACCCCCCCCCCCCTAAGATTGCAATAATGAAAATGAAGCCATTAGTCATTGCCACAACCAGTATCAAAATCAAATCCGCATTCCAGCATGAATATAATTTACATTTAAATTTTATCATCTACAAGTCTCAAAATTTGTGCATCATGTAAAAAGGTATAAAGGCTGTCTGCCTGAGGTATTCCACAACATGTTTTAATATGCTGGTAATATCCATTGCTACAACACGAGATATACAGCTAAGAAAATCTTTATAAGATAAGCATACGAGCAAACGTAGGCAAACAATCAATCTCTTTTATGGCTAAGGACATTTTTGGAAGGACCTTCCAACTCATTTAAAATACTCAAGCATGTCTGAATTTCCAAAGAAATTTATATGCTGTCTACAACTGTATTGTCAGGACAACAAATGAAATAAATAATTGTTGTCTTGCTGATGAAGCAACATAGTTCATGTACATGTGAGTTCTTCCTTCTTTGTTTTTTTTTCTTCTTCTTTTGATTTTACCTGCTACCTAGAACCTAAATTGTTCAGGGAGCTAACAAGAAAACTGTTGCATTTAGCTTCCCAGCTTGCACATTATTCTCCTTACATTTAATTTATCTTCTATTGTAAGTAACTTTACTAGATTGGAATATCAACCATGTACATGGACAAAAGCATAATAAAGATTATTCTTAATTATTACTCTTAATTAAACTAGTATTACTATTATTAAATTTAATATAACTTTTTATTTTTCACGAAATTTAATACTCGCCAAATTAATTGAGAATAAGGTGCTAATATTTTTTATTATTTTGCTTCTCTCTGGCATTTTATCAAGGGTGCATTAAATCAAGTAAATATGGTATGTCACACCCATTAATGTAAAAAAAATTAGAAAAGTTATTTACCTTGTCCTCAGAGCTGCCTTTTCTTGCTGATCTTGTTTTCTGATTATATTACATTGTGTTTGCAGTTTGCCTTGCCGTTCCTCTTCATCAAGATTCCAAAAATGAATATGTAACACAGTGCAGTCCAACACTGAAAGAAAATCACATTGACAAAAATTAAGTTAACATCATTGCAACTTTTTTAAGGTTAGAACTTGTATAAGACACCCCTGGCAGTGAAAAAGTCAAGAGGACTTTCTTGTTTAGCAGTTTATTCACATTTTGAAAGACAGTCCATTTATCAAGGGATGTAGCATTCTAACCTGGATAAAGGGGTTAGGGTTAGATAATGACATTTGTAACTCAATCTCTCTTTACGGTTAGGGTTTGCACATATTTTTGGATCCAAAATTCAAGTTTTTTCCAGACTTTTTCCAAAACAACAATTTCTTTTTCCAGACTCAAGGTTATCAAATAGGTGAGCGAGAGACCTTAAAGAAGCAGGAACAAAGTGTTATCAATGATGCCCTGCAAACATACAGGTGAGATTGAATACGAATTGACCAAAAGGAAAAAAATTTCCCTTATAAAGCAGTTGTTGTAGCTTTCAAAAAAACTTTTAACCATTTTTTCCAGACTTTATCTCTATTTTCCAGACTTTTTCCAGGACTGGAAAATTGCTTCGCAAATTTCAAGACTGTATGAACCCCATCTTTCTTCCTTTAAAATCAGTCTGGAAAAGTATATTATTAACAGCTTTAAGTCTAGAAGATTTGAGTAGTTTCATTATCATAGAAGTTTACACTGTACCTGTCCTCCAATTACAATACTTGTCGTTTGTAATATATGTTTGCTGTAATTTTAGTATTTATTAAATTTATGCACTGATTGTACTTCCTCATTTAAGGTATCCTCATCCATTCTTTTTTGGAATTAATTGTCATAGGGTCGTTGAAGAAATGCTAACAGACTCTCTCTCCCATTTTTCTTGCCGCCACTGCCCCCTTTCCCAAGTCGCACGTGTCTTATTTTCACTTTGCTCGTTTTAATACGACTGTCTTATTTTTGGTTTGCTCGCTTTGCTCGTCTGCACTATACTATCTGAGAGCTGAGTATGTGTAGCCATCATGAGTTGTCATTGAGGAAGCCTTATGTTATAAGCCCTGTGGTTTCTATTTAAGGCTTCAACACCACTTCTGTTCTGGAGTGCATTTTTTTTCTTCCTTTCTTTGTACATTTGTTGTGGCAAAATGAATAAAATAAAATAAATAAAGGGTACCACTTATCAATAAAAGGTATACGAAAGGGGTATCTTTTCTGTCCAAAATGGTATATAAAAGGGTAAGGGGTTGGACTATGGGACAGACCCCCCTCCCCCCCGTATAAAATTTTGTTCAGTATTTCTCCCCTCCCTGCCACCCGGGAAAAACCAGCTTGCCCAAAGGGTAAAATAATATTGGTTAAGTTTATGAGCTGAAGAATTTGCACTTCTACATGTAGCCTTCCATAACACATTTTGGTAATGCAGTTCCTCCAGGCAAGAGCTCTTGTCTTTATTTATCATGTACATGCAGCAGCAAAATGGCAAACAACTGCCAAACCCCAAACAACTCTGAAATTTAGTGATCTGGGCCCAGTTGCTCGAAGGCCGATTAGCGCTTAACCCGGTGTTCAATTTAACCCTGGTTTCCTTTTCTTGTGTTCAAAAGCATTTTCTCGGAGAATTTTTTCTGTTATTTTAAGAGCTTCCAATCATCAATTTGCAGACAAAAAGAATTAAAACTAAAATGTTTTTTGTTCAAAATTTCAAAGTGGTGACTAAGGGTTATCTTAACCCAAAATGGAGGGTGAAAATGAGTGTTCCAAGTTCCAGGTTAGTTTGCCCAGTATACTAGGACCTTCAATGGAACCTGATTCACACTGTTTCCTAACCCTAATCACTAAACTTCAGAGTCATGTGGCATTAAGTGGTCCTTCAGTGTTCTGCAAAATACCCCTCTGATCAATATATGTACATTAAAGCATCCATAAGCTAACAAATGGCTAACTATTTTTTCCCAGCCTGCACTCTGGGACAGCTCTGGTAAGCAGACAATGACAGAGGCCTTGTTGGTGTCCACTAATTTCAGGTGACAGGTACAAAACACAGGTCACAGGTCAGATCACAAGTGCAGGCTAGAGTACAGATCACCATCAGGGGCAGATCTAGGGGGACGGTGCAGGGGGTGCACACGCCCCCTGAGATGACCTGCGGTTTTCTAATACAACTGGTATTCTGCAAAAAAAACTATGTGGTTTATTGGTGTTGAAGTAGAGCAAGAGACGAGTGCACCCCCTCCTAAAAAAAGTCCTGGATCCACCCCTGACCATGCAACACCTTGTGAAGCCGTAAAGGGGAAGCAGTATGAATGAATGGAAACAAGCCCAGTGTTCATTCTAGAGCACGTTTTTGCGCCACTTGCGCATTTTTACAACCTCCTCATGCAAATAACTTGTTTTTGTGTGTCGGTGTGATGCTTTTTTGTGAAGGAATGATTTTGCAAAATAACAAAAATGAAAACAAAATTTCATCACAAGGAGCCTGGGAACTAGACATATTACCAGTACCTTGTGATACCAGTCAATAATTCGTCTTGCTTTCAACATTGCAACAAAATTGAAACAAAGCGATTCAATATTATTAGTGATTCAACAGCTTCTTTAAACAATGTCGATGATGGGCAAGCTGATGAGCCAGCAAATATTCTGGAAGACACAGACAGTGATAAAGAGTTAGAGAAAGAATGGCAAGAATGAAGTGAATCGGGCAGACTGAGGTCAAAGAAGGCAAAAGCTAAACCTTGAGTCGGAAAAATTGCTGATTGGCAAACAAAACATGCCTGGCTTAATGAACAAGGAGGGAAAATGTTCTACAGAACCTGCTTAAAGCACAACAAAAAGAATTCCATGACCGAGGGAAACTTGACTTTGACAAAGCATTGAGAGTGTGTAGCAACAAAGTAGAATCCTAAATGAATGGCACAATGATTTCCTGCCATCTTACTCTGATAATCTACAGATGCTCAGAATGCTTTCCCTAGTTGAGTTCTATGATAGCTAAGTTGCTGCTATGTTGATGGAAGTAATAAATAGCTATGCTTTGATATGAAGAAAGCCAGCAATAAAAATGGTGTTGAAGTTGATTACCAGTCGTCCCTGAATTTTAAAAAATGTCCGCTCCCGATAGTCCGATGTCCCAACTTTTTTGAAGCAAGGGGACACCTGTCCCACTTTGAAAATTTCTAGAATAAACACCATGAGCCAATACGTAAAAAAATGTGGTTTAAAAAAAAAAAAACGATAAAAAGGAAAAAAATACCTTGGCCAAGAGTACCACCTAAACGTAAAGTCATCTCCAAGTCTCCTATACCATGACTCCAAATATTAATTAGGCAAGGCAAATTATTATATTTAAGGCATTTTGCCCACAAAATTCTGCCAGTGTATGCTGTCTGAAGCTGGTGGAGCTGTATTTATCAAGGATTCAAAGATATATAGTACAAAGAAGCTAAGCCGGCTTTTGACGGTAAAAGCCCTACTTTAATTAACTCATTTCTTCTCATTTGAAGAATATATTATGGCCGACAGCCGATAAGTATCTCGTAAACTGCCATAAAGTCTCTTATTGTTGGCCTTGTAGAGTTGCAGTTCCCTGCATATGCATGAGGAGAATTGGTCGCGATTAACCAACTGTAAACAATTTAAACATTTTTTTAAACAGTAAACTTTTTTCACCAGAGGAATGTAAATCACAATCAGTTATCAAGCCAGCAACTACATCATACCTTCCAAAGTGGAACTCATATGTCGCAGCATTTGCAATCCAAACCTTAATACAAAGCAACTCGACATCACAATCAAAGTTTGATCAATGACATCGGATAAAATTAATGGACTTTTACATCTGTGCTTTAGTTTGTTTAGTCCATTTTTTCCAAAATTTGAACTTTTTTTTTATTCATTGTACTGGGACATTTATTTCATGTTTGTCAATGACAAAGATTAGTTTGTCATGCAATCCATGAACATTTAATTTCACAACTAGTACAAAGGTCCACAACATAATAAAACTCTCTCCACAAGGACTCAAAATCCGAAATAGAGCTTAGCTTATTTCAGTTACTTATCAACAGAATAATGACCTGCACTTGTGACCTGTGACCTGTGACGCGCACTCTGTACCTGCCAAATGTCATATTTCACCTTAACTTGTACCAGATCTCCTGGACTTACTTGATGATTTAAGCCATAAGCTTAATCCTTTAATTACCATCACCAATATTACTTGCGTATGAGACCATCGCTTTCTGCGAAATAGTCTTAAATTTAAGCTTAAGTTTAACTTAAGCTAATTAAACATAAGCTTACCTCACAAGACCCGTGCCAGATTTTTCACGACTTCTGCCATGGCAGGTGCGAGAATATTTAGATCATGAATAAAGCCAAGTGTTGACGAGTACGTAAACGAACTGCTGAAACTCAAATCCGTGTTCCAGAAGTCTAATTATGTTACTTTAGATCCAATTTACTACATACGTGCTGTCTGGTCAATAATCCGTCGCCATATTTGTTTTATTAGAACCCAGACTCTCGATTGGCGCGTGCGTCTCGCGTGCGTTCTTTCGCGGTACTCGTTTCGCGTTTCTCGAGTACGCGTAAAACGCGCTCAATGCTCATGCCTATTCACTTGTTCATGAACTTTCGCAATTTTTGAGTGAGATAAATAGTAAATATTACTTCTAACAGTAACGAATACTTCAACTGAGTAATGAAACCAGCACATAAGAAATGTGAGTGCTGAAACCCATATGAGCTTATGTGGACGCAAAGTATGGTTCGCGCATGTCCAGAAATCGAAGCACGCTCTTAAATGGGAAGGTAAACACCAGCCTTGCAATCGCAAGCCTTTGGGTGAAATAGGCAGGCTATCTCTCATTAACATTGAATTGAACCTATTCCAGGAGCTAGAGTCCGCGGTTCATTGGTCAGACGGCTATACCATGCTGATTAGTTTGTCGCTGTTGACTTGCTGATATTCATATTTTGATGATCCCTAGTAAGGACCCCCCTGAGTCGAGGCAGCTGTCTGCCAATTACTTTATCAATGTACAATTCATAAAATATATTTCACCTTGCTTTGATGCGTGACAAATTATTACCAAAGTAACGTATTTGCCCTATGATGTAATTTTGATTCTTAAAATAGCTTCTGCAATACTGTATGAACTTGCATGGTCATGCAAATAGAGCTCGTTGTTGTTATTGCTGTTGTTGTTGCCAACACCCGGTGATATGGCTATGCGCATGCGTCAAGTACTAGCAAGGACGTGGGTTGGTCTACTCGATTTTTTTTTCTTTTTTTTTTCGTTAAATTAAGACTAGAAATAATGTTTAATGGTGTTCTAGATAAAAAAAGAAGCTGTTCTAGTCTATAAAAACGTCAGTTTTTCAAAGTTTCAAAAATCGCATTTTTCCAAAAGGGGTTAACCCATGATTTTGGTGAGAAATGTTGATTTTTTTCTTTATTTGTTTTTGGTTAAAGTAAGACTTAAAATTATTTATAATGATGTTCTAGATGAAAAAAGAAGCCTTTCTAGACTATAAAAATGTCGATTTTTAAGTCCCAAAAAATCTCATTTTTCCATGGGGTTAACCCATGATTTGGTCAAAAAGCTCGAATTTTTTATATATATATATTTTTTTGGTTAATTTAAGACTAGAAATAATGTTTAATGGTGTGCTAAATAAAAAAGAAGTCTTTCTAGGTTATGAAAATGTCAGTTTTTTTAAGTCCCCAAAATTGCATTTTTCCTAAGGGGTTAACCATGATTTTGGTCAAAAAACTCGAATTTTTCCTTTATTTGTTTTTGGTTAAAATAAGGCTTGAAATAACGGTTACTGACGATCTTGAGAAAATAGAAGCCTTTACAGACTTTTAAAATGTCAATTTTTCAAGGTCCCAAAAATCGCAGTTTTCCAATATTTTGACCAAAATCGTGGGTTAACGTTAACCACTTGGGAAAAAATCATATGGCTACTTTGTAAAAACAATATTTTTTATAGCCTAGAAAGGCTAGAACAACAAGAAGTTCATATTTTGAACCACAATTTATGGTTTGCATTGCCTTATACAAACACTCAGCGTTAGGACTGAGTGAAACTTCTACAAACTCTTGAATTTGCTTTGTCTTGGGTTTAAGAGAAATAAAGATTTCTGGAATCCTCTAAAGTTCCTCCTCATGTTTAGATCAGGCTATGCACACAAGATAAAAGATTCTCCTCAAGCAACGTGTACTTTTAGTTTATTGCTATGGAAATACGACAGAGAGCTACAAAAAGATTGCATTAATAAAGTGAAAGCGTTTTAACAACTGTGGATTTCGGCAGTCTATGGTCTAGTAAATGTGAAATGAAATGGGGTCGTGGAGCGACAGCTAGGTGAAAAAACCTCTCTGTAAATTCACTTCCTTAGAGGGAAAATTCCAGGCCAGCTATAACCATTTCCAAGGTACTCCTGGGCTGGACTGCAGACTAATAGCCTGTTACAAACTAATATCTGATATCTTGAGCCAAAGAAAGACATAAAGTATCTGGACCCTTAAGATATGGTTTCCAAGGATGCTGCATCAGTACATTGGGCCACGTACATTGCTTGATTCAATGAATTCTTCAAACTATCATGGCTCTTGAAATCTGTAAGAGTTCATTTCTGGTACAAGTATCATTTTAATGTGCTCTATTTGAGGGATTCCAGTTCTATGGTCAGGCTGTTGACTTTGTACACCAACTAAATCGTCCTTCACTAGGAGCTGCTCTGGAGATGGTAGTTTTCTCAAAAGAACTTTGCAACCAAGAAATTTGGAAGCATTTTCTATCTCCGCATTCAATTATCGGGTAACCATGAACAGGATAGACAAATGGCATGCTGAAAAGAGGGGAAAAATCATCAGTTTGTTAAAATCAAAGAAATAATGTGAAAGCAATATAGTTGTGGTTCTATGCATTCTCATGATTTGTGCTTTTTTCAACTTGAAAACCACACATCAAAAGTTAAATCTAGAGAATTTTCAGTCCAAAAAATAAATTATGGAGTCACATACCACAAATCCATGGTACGTGGTGGGAGACAAAAGAACAACGGCTTCTCCGGCGCCCAGTCTCAGCCCTGCTTTCTACCTCAGGACAAGCCAGTAATTCCTATAAATTCAAGACAAAACACATGAGATAAAAGTTACTAACAGTTATGATTTGGACTTCTAAACAAACAAAAAAATGGAATGGATGTTAGTTTATGGCAACGAGAACGGATGTTTTATGAGTCAAATGAGTTAATGAGTCATGAGCCAATGGGTCAGATCTGAAAAAATAAAAGTTTCGGTAGAAACAATAAAATTTTTCAGTGTGTTCATTTTATGATCCACAGCGATCCACGGCATGAAAGAAGAACTGTCCTTCGCAACTCGTGACCGATTTTCTTCTTCAAGCCGAGCACAAACATCAACGCACCAAATGTCAAATAACATTTGAGTCTTTGAGCGCTAAGAAACTCAATAACAGGTTTATCTCAGTTTACTTTAATTTAGGCGCTGCGTTCAAACGGAATTAAGACTTTCTTCGGCAGCACTAAAAAAATGTACTTTGCCTTATTTTTCGCTTCTTATCGGGTGCTACGCAGCAGTGGCAGCAATGAAGGTAGTAGACAAAATACGTAAAAGTAATGCTTAATTTTATTGTTTCTACCGAAACTTTTCTTTTTTCAAATCTGACTCATTGACTCATGACTCATGACTAAAACTTTAATTTTCCATGACTTTCAAGGACCAAAAATTAAATTCCATGACTTTCCAGGCCCTGAAAATGAAATTCGTAAATTCCATGACTTGCCAAGTCTTCCATGACCTGTACGAACCCTGTATTAATTCAAAGTGGACAGACTGCAAATTATAGTAGTTGCTAAAAAATATATGTCTACGTGTCGCAACTGTTCATCAGTAGGATGCGTAAAATGCGTGCAATTCCACAATTGGTGTCGGCACCATTAAATCCTATACCAATTGCAGAACATTTTAGGACGAGCCACCCACCATGTGAGCACAGTCACGGACAACACATATAAAATTGTTATTAACGAATTTATTCGAATAAGCGCCCAACCTCGAATTAGCGCCCACCTCAAATAAGCGCCCATCCTAAAGGCAGAAAAAGTTAATAAGCGCCCACCCCACCCCACCTTCCTCCCACTTAAACTAGAATAAGCGACCACCCCCACCCCACCCCCCCGAAATTGAATAAGTAGTAATAAGAGACTTCCCCGAAGACGGAGTTTTCTTCAAAGTATTTTACAGGAACCTTGCTTTAATACATCTTCGCGTTTTGTCATTACCATCTCTTGTTTTGTTGCAAATAAACATACTACACTTGCTGAAAATGCTGAAATTTAATAAGCGCCCACTCTTAAGGTCCAAAAATTTAATAAGCGCCCAAGTATGATTAAAAAAGTCTAAGAGCGAGTCACTTACTAAAAAATCCAGAGTGCTTTCAAACTCAGTGGCTTTTACATGACAGATTTCCTTTCTTCCTTAGAACAGATGAGTAATCTTGCCACCACACTGGATCCTTCTAATTTCAAGATAAGATATGAGAGATGATAACAAGTACAAAGAGTTACGATTTACACTCAAATCAATGTTGACATAAAGTCAAACTGAAATTGAAAACCAATGTATCGCCATCGATAAGGAGTCTCTTAATTCCACTGATGATCTGCTGTATGAAATGCCGTCCTTCAAGGATTTGTGCAAAGGAACCATTTGAAGATCGATGATCACATCAAGTGTAAAGAACTTAAAGAAACAGTCAGATGAAAGCTGACCAGGTAGCCATGTTGGGTATCCTCGATTTCCTGTAGTTGGATGGTGGGTTTGCCGATTGGCAGATTGACACCACAGCAAAAAGGGCAGGCATCAGAGATGCTTGTGTAGTTGAAACTACAGATAGGGAAGAACGGTTAGTATGAATTTCTGGTTTCCATACTTAGTGGTTTATTTGTTGATCCATTCTATGATATCCGATCTCTTGTGTTCTGCAGAATAAGTGACACAGGCTTTTGCCGAAACGGTTCATTGGCCAACACCACTACACCTTCCACAAGTTCAGTTTTCAATGGAATCTGGTCATACACAAGTGTCCAGCCACCGTTTGAAACACAATCTCATACAAGTAGTGTCTTCCACAAGTTTCCAGTCAGATATCTGGAATGTATGGGGCAGCATCAACGATGCAGTTGTGGATCAATGATCACAATAAGTGTAAAGAAACAGTCAGTATGAGAACTGACTAGGTAGACATGTTAGCATGGGTATCCTGAATTTCCTGGAGTTGGATGGTGGGTTTGCTGATGGCAGGTTGACACCACAGTAAAAAGGGCAGGCACCAGGGATGCTTTGGTAATTGAATACTACAGATAGGGAAGAACAGTTAGTATGAATTTCTGGTTTCCATATTTACCGGTTTATTGGCTGACAAGTTCTATGATACCTGATCTCTTGTGTTATGCAAATTAAGTGACACCAGCTTTAGCCAAAATGGTTCATCGGCCAAACACCACTACACCTTCCAAAAGATCAGTTTCAATGGAATCCGGCCATACACAAGTACCCACCCACCGTTTGGAATCCAATCTCATACAAGTAGTAATTCTTCCACCAGTTTCCAGTCAGAGATGTGGAATGTATGGAGCAGGCATCAGGGATGCAGTGTTGGATCAATGATCAAAACAAGTGTAGAGGAACAGTCAGTACAAAAACTGACTGAGTTAAAGCAAGTATCCTGGAAGTGATAACCCACTTGGCATGTTTGAAAGAGCAAAAGAAAACCTTGTAAATCACTTTCCTTCAGCTCATTATTTACTAGCTATTTCAAGTGGGTTACCATGCAGGTAAACCTACAGCAAAATGGACTATTGATTTTATAAAATAACCTTTCCATTTTATTTTTAAAATTATGGCAGTAACGAAAAACTGAAAATCAGCGATAAAATGTGGAAACAACTGCTTAATTGATTAAAAGAAAGAAGCTAAGAGCTGGCCAAGTAAACTGTTCTCTTTTCAAGCTTTCCTAAAAGCGATGTTTTGGATCAATATGTATAGCTGGTTTTATGTATGACTTGTGGTCTAGATCTCACTAGTGATATGTGTTTCATTACCTCCTCCTCTTCCTGGGTAAGGGAACACATATCACTAGGGATATGTGTTTTTCTGGGTAGGGGAACACATATCACTAGGGATATGTGTTTCCTGGGTAGGGGAACACATATCACTAGGGATATGTGTTTCCTGGGTAGTGGAACACATATTACTAGGCATATGTGTTTCCTGGGTAGGGCAACACATATCACTAGGGATATGTGTTTCCTGGGTAGGGAAACACATATCACTAGGGATATGTGTTTCCTCAATGGGGGAACACATATCACTAGGGAAATGTGTTTCCTGTGTAGGTGAACTCATATTACTAGGAATATGTGTTTCTCAGGTAAGGGAACACATATCACTAGGGATATGTGTCTCTGGGTAGGCAAGGGAACACATATCACTAGGGATATGTGTTTGAGCACTAGGGGAACACATATTTCTAGGGATATGTGTTTCCTGGGTAGGGGACCACATATCACTAGGAATATGTTTCCTGCGTAGCGGAACACATATCACTAGGAATATGTGTTTCCTGGGTAGGGGAACACACATCACTAAGGATATGTGTTTTGTGGGTAGGGGAACACATATTACTAGGGATATGTGTTTCCTGGGTAAGGGAACACACATCACTAAGGATACGTGTTTCCTGGGTAGGGGAACACATATCCCTAGGAAAATGTGTTTCCTGGGTAGGGGAAAAACATATCACTAGGGATATGTGTTTCCTCGGTAGGGGAACACATATCACTAGGGATATGTGTTTTCTGCTTAGGGGACCACGTATCACCAGGGATATGTGTTTCCTCGGTAGGGGAATACATATCACTAGAGATATGTGTTTCCTGGGTAGGGAAACACATATCACTAAGGATAAGTGTTTCCTGGGTAGGGGAACACATATCACTAGGGATATGTGTTTCCCGGGTAGGGAAAAAAATATCACTAGGCATATGTGTTTCCTAGGTAGGGCAACACATATCACTAGGGATATGTGCTTCCTGGGTAGGGGAACACATATCACTAGGGATAGGTGTTTCCCGGGTAGGGAAAAAATGTCACTAGGCATATGTGTTTCCTAGGTAGGGCAACACATATCACTAGGGATATGTGCTTCCTGGGTAGGGGAACACATATCACTAGGGATATGTGTTTCCTCGATAGGGGAACACATATCTCTAGGGATATGTGTTTCCTGGGTAGCGGAACACATATCACTAAGGATATGTGTTTCCTGGGTAGGGGAACACATATTACTAGGAATATGTGTTTCCCAGGCAGGGGAACACATATCACTATTGATATGTGTGTCTGGCTAGGGAAACACATATCACTAAGGATATGTGTTTCATGGGTAGGAGAACACATATCACTAGGGATAAGTGTTTCCTGGGTAGGCGAACACATATCACAAGGGATATGTGTTTCCTGGGTAGGGGAACACATATCACTAGGATATGTGTTTCCTGGGTAGGGGAACACATATCACTTGGGATATTTGTTTCCTTGGTAGGGGAACACATATTACTTGGGATATGTGTTTCCCGGGTAGGGGAACACATATTACTAGGGATATGTGTTTCCTGGGTAGGGAAATGGATTTCACTAAGGATATGTGTTTCCTGGGTAGGGGAACACATATCACTAGGGATTAAATTTTTGCCCAAAATTAGAATTCAACACCTTTGAAAAACAAAGATGTTATTTGGCAATTATATACGTTCGTTATTTCTCTAGTCTGAAGGAGGGTTGTCATGTTTCTAGAACGTCACCAAACGTTATTGGAAGGCCGATTTTTCTGCAATACCTGACCATTTTAGTTTTTTATTTCTAAAGTCTAAAAAGGATTGTTACGTATTTAGAATACCATTAATGATTATTTTAAGGCTCATTAGCAAAAAATTCCGCGATGTTTTGGTCAAAATCATGGGTTAACCGCTTGGGGAAAAATTCAAGATGACCAAAAAAATTTTAGTTTGGGGTCTTGTCTCTCATTACCACTTCAAAATACATCAGCAAACATTTTTTAAGATTTATTTTTAATATACACAGAAATACAATAAATGTTTCATTCTGACTAACAATGTATAATTATAGCATTCTAAAACATTACCAAACATCCTTTTCTGTCCTCTTTTAACCAAGAACAACCAAATCAGCACTTTTAAATTTTGACCTGTGATCATGGGTTAACTTCTTTGGGAAAAGTTTAAAATGGATGCCAGCGACAGCTCAAAATCGTGGTACTTATATTCTGTGATATAAGACTAAGGTGAAAGGTCATTTTCCAGGTCGTGTAAACTGCACACACGCCTTCAGTTGCGTTGATAAGGCTTTTGCCTTGCCACTCTTGTATTCTTCATACCATTAGAGAGCTTTAGATTCTAAGATGAGAACGACTGTAAGAACGAGATTTTCCCAATAAAAAGTAGTGCACGCGCACGAACCAACGGGAAAACATGGTAGCACGTCGTCAATCTACTACGAGTTTTAGCGAGAATGTCGTGGTGGGAAAACAAGTTACCAAATGTTAGGAATTTTATCATTCAGCGATTGCGAGAGGGCTTTACCTCCATCAACGGAAATACGCGAAGTAACTTTTGCGGTGAAAAAAAGTACATTGATGCTTTCCGGGGTGTCGTTTTTTAGAGAAGAGGCCGGAAAACTTGAAATTAAATGTCGTCCTTGTAGCTGTCCTCGTCCCCGCATCTAAAGCTCTCTATTAACGAAGTATGGAAGACGATTGCGGTTTCTCTCAGTTTCTGGTTCAACGGCGAAAATCATTTCAGGTCTATTTTCCAGTGCTAGAGAGGCTGCTAGAATCACCTTGGACATCGCTAACCTTAGGCGAGTCAGCTAACGATCCACTAGACGCAGAAGATATCTGACAACAAACAGAGAACAATGTAAACGTTACTGTACTGCAGGGACAATAAGAACGTAATTGCTTGGAAAGGAACATGGGAAAAAGACATTTGACACTTTTTGATTTTTAATGGAACATCATCCCATCAGCTAATTAAGTACAAGTTTCACACATCCCTGATGGTTTTAACGTTCAATATTCCGAGCACTTAATGGCAAACACGAGACGCAATGCTTCATCACATATCAAACACCAAGGAGATAGTAGGAAATACAACGCGTAGCAGAATTTTTTTGTACTTGATATCAACCATTTGCAGGTTGTCCGAAAGATGGAGTCACGGTTGTGTTGAATTGAAATATAGGACTGGCTTTGAAGACGAATTTTGACCTTTTTTTCTTTTCTCAACTTGGATACGGTCTATTCTCGACCCCAGTGCTTACGGGTTTGGGAATCCTCTACATGCACAGAAGAGCTCTGGGTGGAGATTGAGAGACGGTCTTTTAGAATTAAACTCCAGAAAAATTCGCCAACATTTGAAAAATTGACAGAGATGGAGTGATAGCAAAGTTTGAAGTCACCGTTTGTGTGACGTTATCGTTGCCGTCAGTGTCGTCTATGCTAAAGATCCCTGATAAAAATTCCCAAAACAGTCCCATAAAGCAACTCGACACAACACAAATCCAGCTTCACGCACAACCTTCAAATGGCCGTGATGAAACTCTGTTTCAAGTGTTTGATGTAACTTCTAACTAAAGACGATTTCCAAGGATCTGCAAGAAAATGAAGAATCCCTTTGGAGATCCTGATCCATAACGATTGTCTTTGGCTTTTTTTAATTTTTAGTAGTAACGAGTTGAGAAAAACCGGTCAATTATTCATGTTTTATCTTATGTCAGAATCAGTCAGACAATTCTAGGAATTTACCTTATAGAAAAGACCATTTAGTGGGGGTGTTGACTGCAGTTGGATTATAATAGACCTTACTGGCGATACTTGCCCAAAAGCAATGTATACAGACGTTTGTATGATGGGAGGCCAAGTTTGTGCCCCCTACCATAAAAACGTCCGTAAAATTTTCCCGGGGGGGACTCCGTATATGAAAGGGGTGGGGATGCTCGTCGGAAATTTTGAATTAAACCCCTAAAGGAGACCGATCTGGAAGGAGCCCAAGCTTTTTTGACCCCTAAAAGAGACCATAATAAAACACAGACAATATATATTTTTCGCGTGCAACCCTAAACGAGACCTTCATGGCTAAATATGATGGCGTTTTGCCCAGCACACGCTAAGTGAGACCAACATCCGAGATTTGTACCCCTAAGCGAGACGACGAGCATCCCCACCCCTTTCGTATGGGGAGTCTCCCCACCCGGGAAAATTTTGCGACCTTAAGGAGTTATATCTTTGTTAGTTTTCAACAAATCACTTTCTAGCCTGTTCACAGACCCTCTATTTTCTCTGCAAAGTCCGTCGAGCGCGGCAGGTGATAAAATATAAACCGCAGAGAATTTATTGGCCGTCATTGGGCGCACTCGCTTCGCTCGCTAGCTCGCCGACGTTTTCGAAAAGATCGAAAAGAAAAATCAAACGTCTGTGTACAGGCTAATCACTTTCAAACTAGGCCATCATACTAATCTTAAGCCGCTTTTTTCCGTGGTGTCGACAAATTTTCCCTAACTTGTCCATGTCAAAAGTTGAAAAAATAAGAAAAGGTCTATTGCCATTATAGTTCTTCATTTTCTGTTGTCTACAATAAACAAACTCGACCGCGATTTCTTGTATTGGCAGATTTGATTGCTTGTTTCCCCCTGAGAAACCACGTGACATTGCTTTTATCCCATCAGCCCTTAAGCCCTTAAAAGATGGCAGGTATCGTGAATAAGGTCTATTCAGAACAAAATAAATAAAAAATAAATAAATGCCTATTAATTTACCGTAGATGACATCAGTGCATTGACGCCACTAGCTGAGGATGAATCATCCAGTTTTTCGGCCCTGCCAAGGTGCGCACTTGTTGTCGACCCAGTCTCTTCGCTGCCTGACAAAGGACCTTGAAAGGAAACGAAGTAAATAGTGAACCAGAATTTAAAGCAACTTCCCCTTGTCACACAGAGGTTTTGTTAATTTCAAAATGGGAGAGAGAGAAAAGAGAGAAGAATATTTCTTTCAAGTTGTACGATAATACCCTTCTATAAAATGTCACTGGTCACATCAAGGTCCCGCCTTTGATATGAGAATCTTCTGTTATCGTACATTGGTTCACTACCGCGTCTTATTTCTAGGTACAGACTCGTTTTGCTGTGAATGTTCCCTTTAGTAACAGCGTTTCAACAGCGCACGCGTTAAAATGACGCATGCGTAATGGAGCGTTTTCTCTCACGTGGCTGGCATTTATGCAAATTTATTGCAACAAAAGAAAGTATCTACATTAGGAAAGAGTTTAGACTACGAGTAGACCCCATTTTTCCTCAGGGATAGTAGGGCGAGCGAAGCACGAGCGCGCGTGAAAATCACCCCGCCTTTCTCGCTTGGGGTGAATTTCACGCGCGCTCGTGTTTTCAGGATTTGTTTAGAAACCAACATGGCCGCCATTTCGTTGTTTTGGAACACCAGTATGGCCATCATGGCGTCATGTGAAAACGCTCTATATGCACAAGACGCGAAGCTCATTTATACGAGACTTGCTTCGTCTTAGCAAAGACTCGTCTAACTCAAGAGCAGGTGTCCTTCTAAGACGGAACGTGTCTTAGTTAAGTCACGCCATATTTTATATTTCGCATTTTGTGTGAAAAAAAGTCTTGCTGAGGGCGTGTCTTATTTTCCCTAGTACAAATGGCCCTAATAAAGCCTCTCCTTAGTCGTCTTAATTAATTAGGTACATTCATGAGCGCTCTAATGATACGTGCAATAACTGAATCAAATCAATCCAAAAAAATGGTTGTCTGTTATCACCAATTTCAGGAAGACTTAGATCCTGTTTACATGGAGTGGGGGATCCCGGTTTAGTGGGGTAGGTTTCTTTTGTTTTGTGTCCCCGTCCCCAAGAGCGTGAAAACAAAAGAAACCAACCCCACTAGACCGGGGTCCCCCACTCCATGTAAACAGGCCCTTAGTGTCATAATGCAACTCTTGCCAGGATCCTCATGTAAATTCTTAAGACTGGTCTCCATGCATTTCCTCAAGAAAATACTTAGGAGAATCTAATAAAAGATCAAAGCATTTTTTTTCCTTTTGCGGACATTGCATTGGTTCTCAGTTCCTTTTCTCTTAACGATGTATTGATATTGTTTGAAGAAAATAGATGTTGGTCATTCTTGGGACTTAAGGCCTGTTTACATGAAGGTGGGGGACCCCAGGTAGGTGATGTAGCCTGCTATAGATGGGGTTATTCTCCTGTCCATATAATCCCTCATTTTAATTTGATCACGTTTACATTATAGGTGGGGTGAGTAGACACATGTTACCTCACCTACCTGGGGTCCCCCATCTGCATGGAAACGGGCCCTTCAAGGGTTAGTACCGAACACAACGTACACGAGCACAGCATTTTCTCAGTCAAAAGAAGGATAAAATAACTGTGGTCTTTTTTATTGTGAACTTTAAAAACCAAACAGCAAAAATTATGAATGGAAGTAAACGAAATGACTCATTTTTTGAACTGCGGATAAGGATATGAATTCAAAGTGGAAATGATCCACGTAGTTGCATAAAAAACCTAAGCGGTTGAAAAAGAACCTGAAAAGAACATCAGGCTTGACCGGAATCGAACCCGACCTTTCAAGATCTAGACAAGCCAACTGGAGAGCAAGCCATTGTAAGTTCCTAATATACCCGAAGGTGGGGATGGCATGAATGGAAATATTTAATTCTATATTACATTTCCTCAAAACCTGGAAAAAACTACTCTTACCGATATATTATTAAAATATATTTATATTTCCATTCAGGAAGTCTGTGTTTCGATTTTTCCGTAGTAGAGTTCCAATATTTATATTTCCATTCATATATTAATTAGATGAATGGAATGGCTCAATGGATAGAGCATTGCGTCCGGTCATCGCAAAGATCAGTGTTCGATTCCCGGTCAAGCCTGAATTTTTTCAGGTTCTTTTTCAACCGCTTAGGTTGTTTATTCACTTATGGGGATCATTTCCACTACCTTAGAAACAACTATGATAACGTCGGCTAACAGCATTTCTCAAGGACTTACTTTTATAGCCTGTGACCTCTGGAAATACATTGTCCTCTTCTTCCATCTCAGGGAGTACAGCGTCCCTACCTAACGTTCCCGCAGAAGGCAAGGTGCTTGATCGTGACAGCACATACCATGGTTTTCCATCTGAGCCCCTCGTCCAACGTGACCCTGATAGGATTCCAGTAGGCCCATTAGCACTGGAAAATTCAGCGCTTGGTTCTTTAGGGGCGTGCGAATGTGCAACATTCAGGGGCCCTTTTGAAATCATGGATAATGGACCACTTGTGGCTCCGGCCCTGAGGGATTTATTGTCAGATTCGTCACTCGTAGATGTCAATCTCGTCATCATTTCCGTCAACTCTGACAAAGAAGACAACGTTGAGCCTGCGCTACCTAGGAAATGTCGACCAGCAGTGTTACGTGGAAGCGATAAGTACTCTGTACTGGACCCGTAGCTCCATCCGCTTGTGGAAACAGGCTTCGATGTATAGCTGACTGAAGTGACAGGGATGGAACTGTCACTTGTGGTCAGTGTCTTTTCTAATGTGTTCAGTCTCTGAGAAATGTCCCGTAATCTGTCTTGTCCTCTTATCCCTACAGAATTTGCGATTAAGCCTTGATTTTCTTTGTTTTGGTCCAAACCAAGCACCCCTGCGTCATCACCCCGCAGGTTCGATAAAAATGGCGAGCTTAAATGGGGCTCTGACTGTGGAGCATTTGTGCTTGATATCACTGGGGCCTTATATGTTTGAGATCCTGGACCTTCGAAGGAGGAGCTCTTAAACTTGTCACTGTATCGCCGGATTCGTTTTCTTTGGGCTTCAAAAAGCTGGCGTTCCTCCTCTATTTTTTGCTTATAGTAGTCCAAATATCCGGTGGAATAAACCGGACTGGCCAGCTGAGAAGCAGAGGAATGTGAAACTGCTGTCGCTCCTCCTGATAGACTTGTAGTTGCAAACGTTAATGGATTAATCCGAGAAGGCTCTGTTACGGCTCGAATGCTAGATACTGGAGAAGGCGAAACAACTGAGAAACGAGTTTGAACGTCGGAGCCCGAAGTCAGCACAGGGAAAGAGCGAATGTTTGACGAAGGCTCTCGAGAAAGCCCGAGATACTGTGAAGTCTTCGTAAGCAATGATGTTGTCGCTGTAACGCTGGCTGTGTCACCAACGTTAGGGAAAGGAATTGTACGTGGCTGAGTACTTGAATAAAGAGCATGATCAGAGAAACGAGATGTCACAGTGTGTGACGCAGCAGCTGTCACGCTAAGGTCAGAAGACAATGTCACGCTTAATGAAAGAGTGGAAGGAGTTGATATGTTAACAAGCTCCTGGGATTGAAGAGTCGGAGTGCTTCTAGGGGAAGCGTCCCTCTCTGAATGGGTGTGGCTGCTAAATGGCACATCTTCCAGTGCTGCTCTACTGAGCTCCTGCAAGACGTCTCTCTCCTTTTGACGCATTTCAGCTGCCCTGTCTGCAGTAGCTCGGGCCGCTGCCAGTGTCCTTTCAAATTCTGAAGGAAGAGCAGCCTCCGTTTCATTCGATGTTGCACTGCTGAGGGTTGATGACTCAAGAACGTCCGACATCAGTGGGGACCCCTCGTGTGATGTGATGGTAGGGACCCCAGGCTGGGCCTGAGAGGTCTGTCCACGTCTTGGTCCCTGAGAAACAATCAACCAAATTCGCCAATATTTTAGGAAACCAATTATCACTTCAGGAACCTCAAGCTAGTCATCACAATCCGCGCTTCTTTTGGGATTTCAGACTGAGATTTGTTTTAGTTTCTCTTAGTTTGGGACGACTGCTTTGATCTGTCTTCACTATAGTAGATCCCCCATTTAAGGAACCTGGACAAATGTCCCCAGAATACAGGTGTCCCTTCAATAGAAGTAACTGATACAAAGATTATCATATAATGGCACCTCCATTCAGGGGATGCCATTGGTTCGAGGACAAGTGTCTCCTAAATAGGGGTGTCCCTTCAATACAGATAACTAGGGCGCTTTCCATTAGTCAGAACTGAACGGCCAGACCATTCCCGTTGCAATGACATCCTCCGTTTTAGTCAAAACTATCTAGCCAGATCAATCAAATCCTAAATAGTATGCACGAAGGAGATGAGTTTTTTTTAGCAAAACCTCTTGGAAAAAGCCTATATCATTTTCAAACAGACTGGTCGGGCCATGGTCCGGGCGACCAGTTCTAACAAATGGAAAGTACTCTAAGATGAACAATTTTGGGGAAAAAGGTTTGTGTCCCTTGAATGGAGGAACAAGCTTGACAGGATTCAAGACTGGAAAGAGACTGGTTTCATTTTAATCGCCACAGTGGCTAAAACGCGTCTAGCGATTAATGCCACAATTATCGCTTAGGTGCTGTTGCCATATCATAGCAACGATTGCAACAAACAACCCTTCGCTTACAGAGTCTTCAAGAGACGCAACTCCTTCATAAGGGGCTCCAGTAGGAAATGGTTCCTCCAGGGGCATATGCTCATCAGGGACCCGGAGAGTCCCTGACGGTAAGGGTCCTGCTGGTGCCCCAGTTGTTCCATATATATCAGCTAGCTGCCGTTGATAGTCCTGAATTTGTTGCTCCAGTTGCTGCTGTAGGAGGTTTTGCTGCTGTAGTTTTAACTTGAGTTTTTGTTGCTCAAGAAGCGCATCCTGATGGGTAACCTGTGAACAAATTCATTGAATTGGTAACCTGTGAAAAAATTCATCGAATTTGAAAAATCAAACAAGCCTTTCACACGCTTTGTGACACATCTATTGGCGAAGTTTGTCTATAATCTAGAATGATGTGTAAGATCACATTACGTACGACCTCCTTGTACAAGCCTTTGCTGTTCTGACGTCTCCTCATCACTCACTGTTTTGATCGTTCTGTATAACCCATTAAATGATAACTATAACAAAATTCTTAAGTCTTATTGGCTATCAACTGTTCTGATTTCAACACTAATAGGACAGTGTAATAGGAAAGTACGCGTCATGCCTAAGTAATCGGATAAAACGCGCCATTCCATGTGCACACCTAATTGGCTTTTTTTTTCACTGCTAGCAAAAGAAACTCGGAATTTCTTGTATTTTAATTAGAAAAAAGCCTAAGATATCACAAATTTTGTGATAGTTATGATTAATTGGCGACAGAACTTTGTATCGTCCAATTCGGTCTGTAATCATAATCGTGATTAAACAAATCGGGATTTTGTTAATCACTCGTATGATAACAGACCAAATTGGACTCCACTCAGTCCTGTTACCGTTATCTATGAAAGTGCTCTTGTTGAACTTAAACTGTTTAGTTATTCAAGATTAAGATATCTTGTATTGTAATTACGGTACTATGAATTTTATCTCAAATTGAATGACATGCTGTAATCCTACGTACGAAGAGGTAATGTAAATAAATAAATAAATAAATAAGGGAAAATAATAACTTGTGGCAACCTACTCGAACGGTAACATTTCTCCCCCCCCCCTTCCCTAAGAGATACATACTGCTCTTTCCGAGGATGTAGTAGTGCGTGACCTCTGGGCAGCTTCCAGGGGATGGAGAAGCGTCCTTATGCTGTCTGTGGGTGGGTGGGGTGCTTCACTGACGACAGGCCAGTGTGTGCCCTCAGGGCGTGGTTCATCTGCCGCATCGATAGCATGCTCTCTGCCATCTGCTTCCTCGCCAGATAATTCCGCTTCTGCTAGGCTTTCAGGAGAGGTGGAGAAAGGGATGGTTTCTGGAACTCTTTTGCAAATGTAAAAAGAAAGAAGCAGGATTACTGTTAAAGGAGATGGAAAATCGGGACTTGAGCTATTGACCGTGTAATACAAGTTTGACCTTGTTTCTCACGATGTCAGTACACTAAGAGCGAATCCATAAAAACAATTACAGAGGTTCCACTGCCAAGTTATGATACAAGTATCCCTTTAATAGAAAGCATTCATCTGAAAATATATGATCTACCTATACCCTTGATCCTCTGATGAAGGCTTTGTTGAAGGCAAAGTGCGAGGAATATCTGTAAGATGAAATAAAACTAATAATTTCCTTTAACTCCTATAGGCAAAACTTTATATATCATCTGAAAATAGGGTATGGAACAAAATACTGCTCACAGTAGTGTCCAAGGACACAAACAAACGTGCTTGAAAATCCGCAGGCCCCCGGCCCCACCCCCCTTCCCCTCCGAGCATAATAGAGGATTTAGGGGTTTCAGTAGGTTTTGCGAGGGAACGGGTTTGTGTTGTGTCGAATTGTATCATAAGAATGTTTTGGGGAAGCTATCCCATTTTCATTGGTTATTTCAGCATTCAAAGGAAACTGATTGGGGTCGTAAAAAACTGGTCAAATTAACAAAGTAGTGGCACTTTGTGATACAGAAATATGTATACATATCTTTATATTTCGGAAGTATGTGATGACAAATAAAGTTTAATTCTGGCTATCAATCTGTTGGATATCACAAATACCTCTGAAGCGGTCCTTAACGTACTTAGAACAGCTTCGAAAAAAGCTTTACTGTTTTTTTAATTTATTCTCATAAAAAATTCAACTAGTCATAGTAAAGAGGTAAAATTTCGAAACACAAAAAAGTGCATGTGATAAGGGGATAGTCACATTCACGGGGTGTGGCTATGGCAGGGTCCCTCTGTACCCCTTTTAAATGAAACTCGTTCAAATAATTTACCTGTGGACGCAGCCGCTGTTGGATGAGGTTCTTCTATCAGCTGTCTTCTTTTCCACTGGTCACGCTGCCTCTCAATCCTCTGTAGCAAACGTCTCAACGGATCTGCAGATCGAGAAATTCCAATCACAAGACCAGCCCTCTGTCACATAAGGCACTTCAAGTAGATGGGGTCAACGATGGTCACACCATCTAGCTTGGACTAAAACTTCTACACCTTATTTTAGATCATGAAATATGCTGCTGGTTCACCATTAAACTGCCTTAAACTAGACAGGTTCATGCAATGACTAAAATTGATTGTGGCTCCAAAACACATCAACTGAACAAGGTATGATCTCAACATCGTTTTGATCTCCTTTTTCTTCCGCCACGGTAAAGAAATGATCCCTGGGTCATTCTTGGAATGACTACTGAAGCCGGGGATTTGAGAAGGTGCAAAATGAATTAACCAATTCCATTAGGGGATTATTCCAAGGCTGTGGATCATTTTGGGGGCTGGGATCATTCCAGGGCCTGTACAGATTACGGTACACGTTAGCTCACATGAACCTGGATAACATTTGGTCATGCAACTGGCAGACGCCAATACTTGATGACCAGGTTGTTTTCCAACCCACTCAAGGACAGTGTCATACGGATACCAAATTGAATAAAACAAGTCAGTTTTAACTGCCATGTCAAAATCCATTCAGAGTTTGAGAATCCTACATTTTTAATACAGAGTTATACACCTATTTATACCTAGTACCTTCAGTCTGAGCTTTCGGGACATTGTCTCGAGGGAGCGCTTCTTCAGGCTCCTTTCCTGGTTCACTCCTATGCGCACCACTCTCTGTTCTCCTCCCTGGACGAACAGCAGATGGGGCCTGTTATTACAGTAAACTGAACTGTTACTCCTGAATTCATTATTATTTTTATTATTAATCTCCAAAGTGTATTGATTAATTTAGAAAGTTATGTGCGTGAAATGAGGACCTGGAGCGTAACGTCGAAACACGCACATAAGCCCACGGTGCGTACAGCTGATAATTTTATTTCCTGAAAGTATTTTTAACATTTTTATGATGGTAATATATGTGGTGGTTTGAACGTAGAAAATAGACATACCCCTCTGGCCTCGTCAGATTCCACAGACCCTCTATCAATATCTGAGGCTGCATTATTTAAAAAAAGAGCAATATTACTACATTGTCCGATTGCATTATTTGAACAATTTCTTACAAATGTGTAGTTTAAGTCTTAAGTGGCTCGAAGGAATGCATGCAAAAAGAATCCTGACAAAGGGAGCCTCTTGGGCCTCTTGCATAACCCAACTGAAATACCATAAATCCTCTATCATACCCCTCCTGGGGGTGGGGGTAGGGGGTGGTATTTAATTTAGCAAAGATGATGGTATCAGTTCTGCCGAAAGAACTAGAATACGAAGTGGAAAAGCTCAAGTACAAGAAGTTGGAGGTCAAATTGCAGCCAAGGATCACTAACAAATCTGAGCTGCCAGTTGGTGAAAAAACCATCCTAAATCCACATGACGTTTTATAGTCGTGTTTGATTAATACAGTGAAGGGAAAAATAAGAAGAGGGAGGAGTGACGGGTGGCTTAAAAGAGAGGGGGCTTATTTGAGAAGAGGCTTAATAGCGGATTTACAGTACGTCTGAGCTCCCAGGCTTATGTATATTTTAGAAACAAACAAGTCGTTGTTGTTATCAAAGGTTTGAACCCATGAGTCATTACAAAAGTAGGTTGAGTTTGATTGTGCGGGAGAACGTAGTCCTGAATAGGACTGTTGTTGACAGTGACTGACGTTTCGACAATCTGTGCGGTAGTCATCTTCAGAGTCAAAGTGAGTTATATCACGTCAGTTGATGGTATTACACTCTGATTATTGATCTGATTGGTCAAATACGTCGCGATGTTATTGGTCGTCTGTCAGTTAAGCCGTGATGTCATTGGCGATGAAGACTCTTAATCAGTAACTGTTATTATTGCAACTAACTGGAAGAAAACCAGTATGACTAAACGATGATTATAACTACCTGAGGTAGCACTGTCTTCTGATACTGCTGTCATCAAATTCTCAGGGGGCTCAAGAGCAACAGTCAAATCACCTGTGTAACCTGCAGACAGATAATTCATACACTCAGGAGGCTTTCCAAAAGTCAGTATGGAATTTCTGTTGCTGAGTTGCAGATGTTCCTCCTGGCGAAACGTCCCTGGTGGCGAGGAGCTCGGAGAAATGCCTGTATTCACAGGCTAATCACTAATGTGAACCACTAATGTATACAGTTGTACTTCTCTGGAGCTTTATTAATAATATTGTTTAAGGACCAAGCACAATAAAGGGCCTAAAGGTCGATGTCCACCGTCGCATTTTTTTTTTTTTTTGGCGTACCCACATAAGTTTTATGTGCATAAATAAAATAGAGGCAATGTAACAAACGTAAACCTGATCGAGTTTCAACGTTTTAACACGTAGGCCCGAACTCTCATACATTTCCTCTATTGACGAGCGTACACAAGTAAAAATTACAAGACAGTGGAAATCCACCTTAAGTCACACTTTTAGGCTGCTTTTTCCTAAAAAGTACCAAGCCTTAATGGATAGATGCCGCTTATTCATTTGGATGTTTTTAATTTTTTACCAACTCCAAGCCAAACTTGTTATAATCTATATTATTATAGTACGTATTTTATGCTACCAATAATTTTCAAGATAACCAGTTGGTGTTATTCAAAATAAATAAGTGAAGCCAAACACAGCCAAACAAAAAGCAAATTTACTGGGATCAAGTGAAAAATGAATAACCTGTCTGCATCATATACATGTCTTCAAACGCTTGTTCTAAGTCCCTCTGTCGGTCTTCTGCATCTTCCAAACGTTTGTGAGGTGGCTGAAAGATGCGTACCTAACACAAGCAATCAATAACAAACTTTAAAAACTACTAACTGGCATAAAAATCAAGGTGGTTACAGGCTGAGTATTTTTTCTCTCAAATTTATGGCCCAAATGCAAAGTGCACAACTCTCTGTCACCATAAATTCAAAAAAATACAAGAGCTTAATCTGTATTTTAAAATAACTTACAGTTCTCAGCTCTAGTTGGTCAAGAGCTAAAGTCTATGAGAGTATAGACTACGCAAATACATTTTATTGTTCTCTATTTGTTAAGCCTACAGTTCGGACTTGTGATTGTTGTTTTAAAAAAGTTGTGTAAGAACACATGGGCCATAACAAGGACAAAAATTTTGAACGATACCAGAATACAAAGTTTCCAGGAAAATAAGGAGATATTAGAGTAAACTTAAAAATATTTATTAGAGTATAACTACAGACAACTGTGTCAGGCTAGGCAAAAAAGGAAATTGATATCATGTATCAATAGACTTTTTTTCACTCAAAAGAAAAGACTTCATACAAAAAAAAAAACAGTCTATTTTCCAAAAATTAATTCAAGATAAAAACCTTTCATTAGTCTTTTTTCATTGCCCCCAAAAAACTCTGCTTTGTTTTAAACTTTAAATGTAAACACTGGCAGTTGATGCAAACCACTGAACAGTATCTGCATATGGAATATTTTCTAGATACTGGGAGTAAATTGTTTTCTTAGAAATTTTTAAACCTAGAATCTCTCGCAAACTCCATTCATTTGAGTTTCCGGACTCAAGAATTGAGTTTCAAGGATTAAATTGAGACTATCAACTTACTTTTGAGCAGTACTGTAGGATAAAAAGTTTTTATCTTGAATTTAATTTTAATTTGCAACATTAGACATCTTATACAGGTGTCCATAATGAGAACATTGACAGTACAGGATGTCTTAGAAAAGACACCTTGAGCTGAGAGGATGACAAAAGAACCCTTACTGGGATTTTAGCAACAGCTTCTTGTCGTCTTTGACGGTCATGTCTTTCCAGTTGCCCAAGCTCTTCCATCAGTTTCTTGTGATCCTGTTTATAAGTTTGTTACAAAAATAAATAACTTTATTTTACATTATTATTTTAAACTACTGAATCATTTCAGAATAAGGTGGTAGAAGACGAGCAAGTTTCATTTTTTACCATAAGCATTCTTGTAGCTTCATCAATAAAACTATTTTGTAAACTAAACGGCAATTTGGCAACCATAAAAGAAAACAAAAGTAGCTGTAAGCCAAGAGTAAAACTTTAAAGACACAGGCTACCCAAATTGTGCTGATAACAATGATGGACAACAGGGTAACCAGCCACATAAAAAGGGTGAACTACAAAAAGCACACTTAATACACACTGTTGTAGAATATAATAATCATCCTACCAGGGTGCAAAGAAAGTCAGTTTTACAGCTTGCCATTCAGGCAAACTATAGCAAGCATAAACTAGCCCAAGACCATTTTGGATTGATTACAAAGTTTTTATGTAATTTGAATTCCTCAAAAAAATTCACAGTTGCCCCTCAGTTGGGCAAGTTAACAACAGAATTCACAAACCCGATGGCAAAATCCACTGGTCCCGGGCTATCAGACACTACTTTCTTTGCACGCTGCCCTACTTGCAAAAAATGCCAAACACTAGTACAATTCTTACTTCCTCCAGTTGTAGCATTTCCAATGCATGTTTGTGTCGCAGTCGAGCCTTCTCAGTTTGTTCCACTTTATTTCGTTGAGCATCCTGCAAACAGTCTATAAAATTGAGCTGAAATTCTATCTAAAATTACAAATGTGCTGTTCATCTTAGTAGGATCTTCAAGGAAATTGTAAACACAATAACTATTATTTTACTATTTTTTTAAAATAAACAATAAAAAAAATCTTAGATGGTATTGGTGGTATTGGTGCTCACATTGTAGGTGGCTCCTCCTAAAATGTTCTACAGTTGGTATAGGATTAAATGGCGCCGAAACCAATTGTGGAATTGTACACATTTTAGGCATCCTACTCATGAAGATTTAGCTCTACGGTGCTGCCCCAATTATCACCATGGTTCTAAAGAATTTTTAACTTGCCATAAACGATTTCTAAATAAAAGAGAAGCACAAACCTCTAAAAGCATTCGTAACCTTTCTTCCTCATCTAAAGCAACTTGCCCAGCATCTTTCTGCAATAAAATTATTAATAATAATAATGATAATGATTTGGAGGTAGCACATGTACATCCACAAAGTGGTTCTTTGTCTACCTGATTCCTGATGGAATTGGAATTTGGAAATGTTGGTTTTCGAGGAAAGGGAAAAACCTGAGTCCCCAGAGAAAAACCTCTCGGAGCAAAGGAGAGAACCAACAACAAACTC
Organism: Porites lobata; assembly: GCA_942486035.1. Lineage (NCBI taxonomy): Eukaryota > Metazoa > Cnidaria > Anthozoa > Scleractinia > Poritidae > Porites > Porites lobata. The sequence continues at coordinate 4,824,427 of CALNXK010000017.1, read as the reverse complement.
AACCCACATATGGCGTTGATGCCAGGATTTGAACCTAGGCCACATTGATGGGAGGCGAGTGCTCTCACCACTACGCCATCCCTTGCTCATTAATTAAACTGTACAGGTAAGCATTTGCCATCACATCAATCCCATTTACTACAGTGTATATTATGACTAAGAATTAAATCAACTTGACATTGCAATACAAAAAAACAAACAAGTAAACTTGCCAAAACTTGGCTAAACCAGGCTTTCAAAAGCTGCATGTCAGTTTAAAATACCAGTTTTTTTACTACTGCGTGGCATTATCTTAAGAATATTGCAGGCCACTTTTCTTATGGCTTTTGCTTCTTCTGACCTTCCTAATTTCATGGATCAAAAAACTGCCACATTGCCAAGTACGCCATTCATTAACACGACCAACATTCTCCTCTTTCTCTCCATAATCTCAAATTCCAGTCATCAAATCCCTGGATCTCAAAAAACCAATTATAGACCCTTGTTGAAGTTACCTGATTTGGATCCAAATCCCGCTCGACATGCACAGAGGGATGCAAATGGAACCGTGTGGAACTGAAGCTGTCAACATTCTGCTCACGAGTCTTCTGGCCTACTTAGACACAAAACATATGTCAGAGTAATTATTGTCAAAATTAACAGACACCAGTAGACTAAATTTCTTATGTTTAAGAACCCATCAGACAAAAGAGTAAATATTACAGTACGTAGAACAGTTTAAACCGTACCTTTCCTCAGATAGAGGTCCTTAAAAAAGAAAAATAAAAAAAAATAAATTGATAAAAAGATGAAGCAGAGCCACTGAGCATTATTTTTTACATTATTTAGTCATCCTTATAATGGCATTTAGTAACTTTTTTAACACTGAACATTTTTTAAAATTTTTTGCCATATTTACTTGAAGCACTCACAAAGTGAGTTTGGAATGTCTGTGCATATGTTCAAATGTGACTAAAGTTCCTGTAACTTTCTATCCTTAACCCTTACACCTTCAGTCACACACATTATTCCTGCACCTGAAAGTAACTCTTTTAGTTTCAAGAGTGACCAACATCAATTTTCCCTCAACAATATTAATACATCATCATGAGAAAAGTTATGAGAATTAATAAAATGATCACCTGAGTGAAAATGATTCGATCTAAAAACAAATTAATTATCTCAACTAGTTCTTCAACGAAATGTATGCAGGGTTGTCAAAAGTACCTGGCTGCCAGCGAAAATTGTCACCTACTTGGTTAGTAACGGCCGGCTACTCTGCTTGGCATTTCTTTACGTATGGCGTTTTTTAAATAGAATACCCCCGGACTGGCCGCTTACTTTGACAACTCAGCTGTCTACTTCAAAACTTTCTGACAACCTTGGTATGGAAATGAGTATGGAGAATTTGTATGTGAATATTGGGCATTAAAGGGTCACACCCAGCAATCAAAAGAGGATTCTTACCGCAATAGGGTCCTTAGGTGGTGGAAGGGCAGCAATTTTAGCTGCACGTAAGCGCTCTGTCTCCAAGGCTTGTTGTCTACATTAAAAAACATTACAAATCCACGTAAAAATTCCCACAGCACTATTCCAAATAACTCCTGGCTTTTTTAATGATCAGAATTAAGATTAGAAAAGATTTAGAATTTGAGCTTCCAATCACATGATTGCCCACACATTGAATAGAAAAACAAGAGAGCTACTTATCAAATGACAGTACAAGCTGAAAAAACCTACTCCCCCCCTTGAATTAAAAAAGATTCACAACAAAATTAACGTTCATGCAATGAGTCTGGCACAGAGTGAAGTTGCTAGAATGCACTGTTACTAGTTCACCTAGGCATCCACCATCACATGGCTAGCCAATGGAATCTAAGCATCCTTCCCACCCCTCCCCTAAGCCCACATTTTGCCCTAAGTGAGAGATAAGTGTTGGCACAGAGTGAAGTTGCTAGAATGCACTGTTACTGGTTCACCTAGGCAATTTTAAACGTGGATGTTTAAAAAAAACTGGGATATTTTTTCACTGAACATCTAGAACAGTAATATTCTGAAAATGTGGTTGTTGGTTCTTACTAAATTACCTGGCTTCAGCACGTTCTCTCTCTGACTGTGTGCTCTTGGCCCTGTCATACACAAGCTAAAGCAAAAAAGAAAATAAAATGTAATTTTGTCTTTTTTTAACAGTCTTGAATCAAACAGCTGAGAATTTCTTTTGGTTCTATTTTTCTTTCATTTTTTAAGAAGCTAGATGGGGAATTCCCCTGTCACTGGCCATTCGTGATAGCTCTGCCAATTAAAGTTCCTTGTACATGCAGTACGTCAGCTCTCTCCTGGAGGACAAACCTTATCACCTACCAGTGATTTTGTTACCTCTGGGTCCTGTGTCCCTGATGCATAAAAATCCCCAAAGATACAAAATAATTCATGGCATACATCCCATAGGATGCCATAGGATGCAAAGAAAAATTGATCAATTTGAAGATGTCTTGGTCCTTTATCCTGTTTGTGTGATTTCTGTGGCTGTTGTGTAAAGAAGAATATTTATTTTAACTAGCCTTTTTTGTTCTTTACATAATTATATGACATAAAATGATAAAAGGACTATATTTTAATTTCAATGAAATGTAATGCAAATAAAGAGTTTTGGCATCTGACTCTAGATTAACTGTCTGGTTACAAAAAGGCCCAAGCATTTTTTTTTTTTGACCTGGGACTCATTGGGTATGGACAGGGACTCGTGATTATTCACAAGATGGGTCCCAGGACTCACGATAACTATTTATAGCAAAATCACTGCCTACGTCCTAAGAGTGATTGAATAAAGAGAGCAGCTAAATTTTAACTCTATTACAGCCACGCTAATGAGTACCTGTTCCAGTGCTTTCTTGTATCTTTCTGATGCTCTGAAAAAAGAGTGCCAACGGATTGTCTATTAGACGCCAAACTCGACAACAAAGATGAGCATGGGAGAAAGTGCCAGAGATACTGGTGGAACCAAGAAGTGCAGAGAATTGTAGAGCATAATCGTGCAAATGTTCACTTGTGGCATCCACAGTCACATGGCTAGCCAATAGAACCTCAGCATCGATCATTAAACGTTTCTGGGAAACTGCCCACCTACCCCTCCCCTAAGCCCACATTTTGCCTTAAGTGAGAAGTAAGTGTTGATGTTGGCTTAGGGGAGGGGTAGGTAGGCAGTTTCCCAGAAAGGTATAACGATCCAGCATACCTACTATATGTTACACGTAAAAATTAAATTCAGGTTAAAATGTTTTAACCAGGTTGATTCCCAATTTTCTTTTGACTCCTAGCCCTAATTCATGAATAACTCGGGTTACAGGAGACAAAGGAAATTGAAAATCAACCTAGGATTTTAAAAAAACCATTGCAGAATACCTGGTCCACTAAATGTCTTACTTGAAAAACTGCTCTCGCAGTCCAGCAGTTGTGTTCTGTTACACCAAATACTTTAAATCTAAGTAAGTTAAACAAAACTCCCGCAGTGGCTGAGAAGTAAATAGTAAAGGGTATACAATTTGAACTCCCACATTCCTGCAGTCAATGTCAGAATTTATCAAGCAAATGGGACAACTGCAAGACTGCAGGAGCAGTTTTTGAAGTGAGATATTACTTTTAGTAGGCTGGATATTCCACCATCCGACCAAAAATCTTAATCTGAAAATTTTGATCTGTAACATAGAATTACACTTCACAAAGGGAGGACTGGGTGGGGAGCAGAATTCATGAAGAAGAACAATGTAAAGCAATGCAAACAAAATATTTGAGCTCAAAACTGAAAAAGAGAATCTGTAAATTCCCAAAAGTCCCTATCTACAGACTGGTAGCTGTTGGAGCATGCCAGTAAATCTCAGATGAAAGATAATGCTAGCAAATGCAGGCACCATCTTCAGCTGCATTTAAATACAAACAAAATCTAAAATTCGATGAGTTTAGGGTTAAAATTATAAAACAAAGTTTTCATCCCTTTAAGTTTACCTATGTTTCTCTTCTTCACTTAACTCTGGTTTGGTATAACTAGTTTGGTCCTGTAAAAAATATATTATTGTATTATTATTATACGCACTGGAAAGGCAAAATTTCACAACAAAAACAATTTTCTATAACTTTGAGAAAAAGACATACCTTAAAGGCAGGTACAGTAGCCAATAAGCAGCAATTTGAGTTTAAACCAAACGAAAATGTGTTATATTCCATGAGAGTAAAATTTGTTTTCATAAACCGTGATTGTTTTAAGCCTTGTCTGTATAGTTCTCGGAAGCGTGTGTGGCCGAGTGGTCGACACCTTGAACTCTGGATCTGGAGGTCCAGGGTTCAAGCCTTGCCCGTCACATTGTTCCCTTAGAGAAGGAACCCTACTCCACTTTGTCTCTCTTCACCTAAGTGTATGAAAGGGTACCAGTGACATACTGCTGGGGGGTAACCCTGCAATGGACTAGCATCCCATCCAGGGGGGAGTAGCTAGGCATGCTTCCTGCTACGGAAACCGGAAATAAGCTCCAGCTGTGTGGGCCTTTGGTTTGTGTGCACCTTAATTTACCTACCTTATTACCTTCTATAGTTCTAAGATTTAAAAAGTGTTAATTATCTACATAACTTAGACAGTCCTTAAAAACAGACCTAGAAATTTATACATGTAGGTGGCCACTAACAAAGCCTGGATAAAACCAGATCAACCAGGTGCAGAAGGAATAAAGGCTGCAATGACTTTTTATGATAAAATTTAATGTGTACCTCAGAAGCTGTTTGATGGGCTAATCCAATTTCCGCAAGGTTTTCTTGATATTTTCTCTCAAGCAGTGACCGTTTCAAATTTTGCTCATTCTCCCATTGGCTCTGCAGAAATCAAATAGAGAGAGAATTATAACAAGCAATTTGCAATAAATAATTTATAAATAATTATAATAATTAAAATTTGATAGCACCTATCTGGTCCTGCTCTAGGTGCTTTACAAAACATTGAAAACAATTAAGTAAATATTTTAACATTCCCAGGACTCACCATAACAAAGTCACTGCAATCACTTTTAACTAATCCTTATCCACCAAAACGATCCAAAAATTTGTTGCACCAAAGGCTTGTACCTATTCCCCTTAATATAGTTTCTAAAGAGGGAAGTTTTGGATTTCACTATAAGGAACTACTAAAGCACTGATTGCAGTTCACTAATTATTTTGTTTCACCAATACAATTTGAAAGTTTGGGATGCAACCTACAATGAAGATGCCGCCTATAGATCCACAAGTATAAAATTTATTTAATACAGTGATCAAAATACACACAAATAACAATTGTTACTATATACATCAGTGTAGCTGAATCCATCAGCAGGCTAGACAGGGCTTGAAATTAAGAAAATCCTCAGGTCACCTTTTGGCTACCAACTGGAGAAATATAGTCGCCACACGCAAATTTATCGTCGGCACTTTGTACAATGTAAATGACGCAGCTCATAGTATGGCCGATCCATCAGATTTGATTGTTTAAAAATATCGCGGACAGAAGTCGGTATGAATTTTCAGGCAAACTGGCTTTCTTTATAAAGCGATTCAGCACATTTTTTATGACAAAAGGAAAGCAAGATAAGATGAAATGTTTGTTTTAACTAGACTCTTTTAATTTAAATCTAAAGCACAGAGAAATCTGGTTGCCAAAGTGGCAACTAAACCAGAATTTTTAGTCACCAAGGAGAAAATGTTAGTCACATTGGTGACCGTATCAGTCGCAATTTTGAGACCTAGTGCAAGATAAAGTAAATCCTACATTATGATAGATTGGCTACCCGAGTGGGCAAGATGGGTTCATCTTACCCACTCAGGATTTCCTGTGTTGGTCCTGTCATTAAAAGTTCTCTTTTTGGTCATATAATAAATTCCTTATTGACCAAGCACGCTCAGCTAAGATGGCTGTCTATTGGCCTCATTCTTTCTTACAAAAAAAAAAGTAGTTGGCCAATATCCTGCCATCTTGGTCTCACACTAGGTCAATAATGCAATATAATAATAAATATTTGCCACAAACACATTATGGATAAAAAAATACCTTGAGGTGGGAAGCAAGGTGTTTTGTTTCAACAGTTTTTCTTTTCCTCACATCTTCCAGCAACTTTCGAGAAAAAGCTTTCTCCTGTTCTCTGACCTACATATGAACAGATATATCAATGGAGTAGTTATCTTTATTTACAAAATAACTAAGAGAGTACTACACTCTGATTGGTCAAGAAGAGTGTTTGCATAAGAGTATATAAGCACAGTTGACGTCAAGATGTTTTAGTTGTATGTGCTAGCTAATCATAAGCAAAAAATTTTAAAAAGATATTGAGTTGAAAACTCGAAAAGTTTACTGTTATACCCATTTTTTTGTTTGTTGAGACTTGGAAAATCTTTACAAACATGCTGTGCCAATTTTTTCGCATATGTCAACATTTTAAGCCAGAAAAATCTGTATTTTGGAAAGCATCTTTTTTTGCAAAGCAAGAACTGATTATGCGCACAAAACTTCACGTACAACACTAACTTCAACCTGGTTGGTAAGAATTTCTCTTTTAGCAGAGTTTTGCTTTCTTTTCTCTAGAAAGGTATTTCATAAAACTAAAAAGCAATAGAAAACTTTTTTATTGTGTATGCATAGCCTGATATAAACACTCGAAGGGTTGGGAAAATTCTCAATTTCTTTCCCAACACCCTCTCATGTTTATATGAGGCTATGCAAACACAGAAAACGTTTTCTATTGCTTAAATCTAAAGTATAATTATAATGGTGCAATACTGGTAGGTGTATGTAGCTCTACTCAGTTGATAAAAGAAAGAACTCCCATCTCATATCAAAACCTTTCCAGTCTACACATTAGGATAACACAGGGCTGTCATTGGGGTTTAAGTAAATGGTCTCTCAAGGACAGTAGCAGGACATTTAACTTACAAATCCTCCCATATTTACTTTATTAGTATTTACCAAATCAGTGAATAGCAATTTTTGCACATTTTGATTGGCTCTCATAACTCAGAATAGCCTTGGCCATTCACTGTTTTGCAACCTGAGCCAAGATGGCATCTCGTTTTGAGACATTTTTGATTGACGAAATTCAAGCAATAAATGAAGAAGTATAAACAAATACCAAGAATGTGACAAACTTTGGCCTGTCAGTGTTTACTGGTAGGTAGAAAATTATTTTCATGCTGAATTTGCAACAAAATTGCAAACATGCACTTGACACTAACCCAATTATGTTAGTAATTTAATAAACAAAGTAAGTTCCTATTAAGGGACATTTTTAATTTACAAATACAGTTGACTCCCGATAACTCAAACCCTCGCTAACTCAAACCTCGCGCTAACTCGAACCAAAATCGATTTCCCCTGGATTTCCGTCATACATTTACTGTAATTTCCCCTCAGATCATTTCTATATAATTTTATCCTTGATAACTCGAACCATGTTTTGAGCCCTTAAAAAGTCGGGAAAAAAGAGTGTACTGCCTCCGAAACATTGAATTTTGAATTTCCCATTGACGTGTTGTTGGCATATAGTTTACTAGTGGATCGATAGTGGAGGCTGATGATGTTTGCCACAAATCTAACGTGAAATAGCTTTACTTCTCAAAAAGTAAAATGCATGCTCTATTTAGGCAACGTTTTGTTACTTTAGTAGTTTAGTTTACGTTCTGATTTATAATCTAACAGTATCTTTTAATTTTCACTCAACATATTTACTATTAAATGTGATTAGAATACTGACTGTGCCGTAAAAACTGTTTTTTTCCTTACTCCCGGCTATTTTCTTCGAGCTCCCGATAACTCGAACTCCCGATAACTCGAACCTTTTTCGATTTCCCTTGAAGGTTCGAGTTATCGGGAGTCGACTGTAGTTACTTTTTTATTTTAATCCAACTGATTTGGTAAAACAACTACCCCATCAGGATCGGTGAACAGCACTAGATAAATACCTCTTGATGCTTCGGGTCTCAGTATATATATCCACCACTGTTTACCTCCCCTTCGAGGGATATAGTTTTATAATGTATGACTCATTTTCAAACTTGGAGTAGCTGATTTGGTCTGTAGAAAGGCCCTGAAAAAGGCTAACAGATCTTTTTATGGCTGCAAAAAAAGTCATGAAAAATTTTTGGTTTTGTGGTTTATTCATGTTTTGAAAACAGTGTTTTCACAGCAGTTAAACAGCTTTTCTCTCAAAAGCTGACGATATATAAAATCGTAAGGCATTGGACTGGGGGGCAGAGCCTCTCTATATAAGACTCCCAGGAGTTCCATCTCTGGTGCACAGCAGATGTCCAACTGCAAAAAGCTGATCACAAAACACATTTTATTGACTCCCAATCATTGCCATAAATATGGCTTACTGCATAACTATATAACAGTACTTAATAAATTTAACCTAGGTTAACAAAATCAACCTAGGTTAAATCAAAATTAACCTGAAATCAAATTTGACCTGTAACAGATATTTCACAGATGGAGCTTAATATTCTTTTGGATTCACCTGTTTAAGACGAAGCTTCTTCCGTTTCTCTTTGTCGCTTTGAAGTATAGTAGCCTACAAATCCATGACAGAAAAAAGTTAGTAACTTCACCTTTAAAAAAAAAGTTGAAAAAAGTAACTTTAATCACCCATAAATCGAATATAATGTATGACCGATGTAACAAAGATGTTAAGATAAAATCTCTTTCATTATAATCTCTTAATAACAAGTAGGAAATGAAATGACAACGGGCTATTGCATTTAATACCCGCATTCCCCCCGGTTGTGGACCAATGGAATTCTTCAGGGGTAAGTCATAAAAATTGGGGATTTCTTTGGGGGTAGAGCAATAAAAATATGGAGTTCTTTAGGGGTGAAGCTTTGATTTTTAACAAAATCTTCAGCAGTGAACAAGGAAAAAATCAACTTTTTCGAAATTCTTCAGGGGTAAACACATATTCTTCTGTGGAAGACCCACATTTTATAAGTCTTCAGAGGTGAATACAATTTTGTGGAATTCTTCAAGGGTAAGAAGAAAAGGCGTTAAGTCCTTGACCAAGGTGTACAGATATTAATTAATACCACTTATTATTCATTCAAAATATTTCCCCAATTCTGATTGGCTAAAAGCACACGCATAATTCACCATAACCAGTTACTGATGACCAAATTTGGAAGAATTTTTTGTTTACGAGGAAATGAAGTAAAACATGCAGCCCTCTACAGGTTAATGCACCATTAACCAAGCAGACCTGGAGACGAGGTTGAGTTGTCTTCGTTGTGAAAACTAAAATAGCAGACACTTCACTTGTTTCAAGAGTAAGAACTACAACTGGAACTAGGCAAAATAATGGCTAAAAACATGGCAAAAACAGCAAGAAGACAACTCTGAGGGTGACATCTGCTATTTGGAGAATCACAGGAAAAAATAACGGATTCCCGTTTTTGGAATTTTTAGGGTATGTAAAGAATACCCATAAAAATCCCAAATTTGGCAAAGTGAGACGAGTACCAACCCGGGAATTCCCAACCAAGTTCCCTGATTGGGACTTGTCTGACTCTTCCAAATTTGGGATTTTTGTGGGTATTCTTTAAATACCCTAAAATATCCAATAATGGGAATCGGTTATTTTTTTCTGTGAACATTTGTGGAGCTGGACAAACCTAAACATACACTATCAAAGATAAACTTAACGTCGATGCAGGTAAGTATGTTTTAGCTATGCTTTTAAACTAGGAATTATTTTGAATGAATAATAAAGCAATCAACAAATTCGGCTTTCGTAGGATATGAAGAATTAGGCAGATCTCAGAGCGTGTTATCCACCTTGGCCTTCAGCCTCGGTGGATAACACCCTCCTCAATCTGCTTAATTCTTCATATCCTACTCAGCCTCATTCATTAATTGCTAATTATATTAGCCCAATACCACAGATCAATCTGTGGTATTGGGTTAATACAAATGGTATGAATAGACGAAACTATAAAAACTTCTGGTTAAGTCCATAGTCCGAGATTTAATAGATTACGTGTACGACACAAGCTAGGCAATGCTTAATCAATTTAACAGGTTAAACTTAAGCTTAAATATCACCACAGTTATGAAAATAAGCTCAAATAAACATGTGAAAGTTAACCTCCTCGTTCGGGCTTGGCCTCAAGACCTCTCTACGCTTCTTGCGTTCTTGTTTCTTCATTTAAAGAGTCCTTAGCTTCTTTAGACGAGACCTGAAAAAACAAAAAGAACGGTAACTGCAACTGATTCATATAAACAGCGATTTGATCATTCATTCTAATCTAAACATTAATCTAAGCTAATCGACGGGCGAATTTCACAACATAAACATCAAACATAATGTACCAAAACAACTTACCCCTTTGTAACGTGAAATTGATTTTGAACCTGAATGACGTAACGCATGTAAAATATTTTAAGATTTTCCTCCCTGGAATTCAATAAATTTATCGCCCTTCCAAGCCTCCAGGTTAAAGATTTCCTTGCCATGTCGTTAACGCGTTATGTTGCCTTCCCGCGCCATTTTGATTTCCAGCCAGACAACACAGGCTTTTGCCACTTTTGTTGGACGCGTGATTACTGGAACTAATTTCTTCGACGCCATATATTACTCAAGACTTCCGGTTCCGTCCTTTTCTATGTGTAAAGTGTTGAGAGAACCAGGAGTTTTCCAAGCGAATCTTTATCCATCGGCATCATGAAAATCTTCAAGGACTTGTTTAGTGGTAAGATGGTTTTCTAAACCCTTTTTTGTCGTTTTAAAAGCGTTATTTCTTAAATCTGGATTAACAACAGCAAAAAAATATTATGGGAAGACATATGCGAAGATCCTTTGCTAAGAGATCAAGACATCTTTTAAAATCCTCAAAATATTTTATCCTTTGTGGATGCCGATCAATGTCAAAAAATTATCTACGAGGGAAAGCGACCACTAATCGAACCAAACGTACGAGAAATTAGTGGCACTTCAATCTTGTATTTACCCATCAAACTTTAACTTTCGGTGTAGTGAGTTCGATCAGTTCGATTCATGTGGGAAAATACGCAAAATATATAGATTCAATAAGTATGTATCCTGTACATTTCAGTGAAGTAAATTCTGATTGATTGCGGCCACTTTTGCATGGGCAACAGGATACTCTGTGTACAGTATGTGTGAAAAAAAATAGGCAGGAACTGCTGTTATTCTCAAAGGCAGAGTCACGCACATGACCGAGGACTTTTGTGATTCACTATTAAAGTTCCTAGTAATAGGCTAATGGGGATATGCTGCTGGATGGGATCGCATTTTCACAGCTAGATTGACTATAATGGGGTTGCATTTTCATTAGAGTTACTAGAATGGGATCACACATTTTTGTGATTTGGGGGATCAGAAAATTCAGGTAGGTAGGGATTTTAAAATGGGAAGATTTTTACTTCATTAACCCTTTAAGTCCCAATGGTGACCAACATCAATATTCTCCTAACAATATCTATAGATTCTTAAGAGATTAGGTTATGAGAATTAATAAAATGATCAGCAAAGAGAAAATACCTTGATTTTTTAACAAATTCTCTTAACTCGTTTTTTAAGGAAATGTATGGAGACCAGTTTGGAGAATTTGTATGTGGATATTGGGGCTTAAAGGGTTAAGTTTAACCAATGTGTCAGTTCATTTTAGGATGACCTAGTTGTAATAATTAGAAGGCTCTACAAGGTAGATGCATGAACAGAAAGTTACTACGCTGAGATTGCGGAAATTAGATTTTCCCAAAAAAATATGAAAAAAGATGGGGTCTATATTTGGCCACAGAAAAGACTATAATGGGGTAGACCAGCAGCACATACCCAGCAAAAATTAAACCAAGTAACCCCCCCGGGAAAAGAGCTTGCTTGCAGCTAATTAACCAAATGTTTGGTACTCAAGTGATAAAAGTACAAAGCCAATCAATGTTTGAAGTCTGATTAAGTTCAATTACCAATACTTTAGCATGACCATGTATAACATTGAGCTGCTAAATGCATCTTGATTGTAGGCTGATATACAGATTTAGCCAGGGCTAAAAGCAAAGCTCTCGATAAAATTTATGGTTTGTTCAAACAAAATATAAAATCGTGTAATGCTAAGCGGCGAAGGCAATGCCAGAGAATGGTGAAAAACAACAATAGGTCCAATCAGCAAAAAAACAACTTTGCACTTGCAGCACACTTTTTTTGTACATTTCTTTGCCGTTGCTTTGCATGACTACAACGTGAAACTTCGAGAAACTTCCTAGTTACATGTTTTATGGAGGAAATGTCGTATGTTTTCTCGTTCACTTTTTTTTCACTGCTGCTCATTTTCACCTTGCATTGGTGGCCACTAGCATTTCTCATTTTGTCACTGCCGTTACAAAATTTTCATGTTGTTCTTCCAACAAAAAAATGTCTCCTTTGTTTTTGATCTAATCTAGTAGAGTTATCTGAAATCAAACACAAAATTTTGCCTCCTGTGTAAGCCCAAACTTAGAAAGCTATAATTTTGCATCTGGAACAAAAGGTTAAGCTAGCACGGATCCCCGGGGGGGTACTTTAGGAATTTCTGGGTGGGGATGTGCCGCTGGGAGCCTGGAATCCTTAACCTTTACCAGAGCTAGTTCAGCTGAATTTTGCTACCCTATACTAGAGTAAACTCCCCAAATCCCCCTATCCTAGAGTAGCTGTGTACCTAGTCTAGATAAAATCTTCAACCAACTGATCAGTTTCCTGAAAAATGATACCCTATTCTAGAGCCAAACGCTCTGATTTATATACCCTATCCTAGCCTTCACAGCGGCACATACCTATATACCCCATATGGCAGTCCCCCAGCCATGGATCTTGTCTTGCAAACAACGTTTTAGGTAGTTTGGCTTTGTTTCTGCTCGATAGTGAAAAAAAAAAATGATTCGACTAGCTTCATAAAACAGCATGTTTCAAGGAAATCTCCAGGGCAATTCATGTTGAATCATGTTGTTATTCTTCTTTTTAATTCTTTTCTGTTTTAATCCACTGTAAATGACATTGCATTGTCCACTGCGCTCAAGTGTTAGCAGTAATAATAATATACAGGGTATTAAAACCTAAGCACTTAAAATTTCAGTTGTTAAACTAGTTAACCTCTTTAATTTTCAGGAGATGAATTGTTCACTGATGTATACAAGATGACAGAAGTTGATGGAATTTTTTATGAACTGGAAGGAAAGGTAAGTAGGCAATAAAGAACTTACTATGTGAACTCTTTATTCCCTAAGTCTAGAGTGAAGAACATCAAATTTCTCCCTGTAATATTATACACTTAATGTCAGATCCCGAGGGAAACAGTTGGTTTTGTTTTCCGGAGAGTCCTGATGTTCCCCAAGACGAAGTCAAGGGAAACATCAGGACTCCAGGGAAATCAAAACTAACTGGTTTCCCGAGGGACTGGACATTAAGTGTTTTGTTATATTTCTAGACTTTAGTTCAACATACTTCAACAGACAACAGCAACAAAAAATAGGCTTTAGGCAGGCAAATCAAAACAGTTGACTCGGTATACTTAAGCTTATAAGAACACAAATTTAATTCTCAAAACCACAGAATGAATCAGATGAATGATTTACAAAGTACTTTCCTTATATTATATGTATCTTTTTACTCCACTAGCTGCTGGTTCTCTTCTGAAATAACTTTGAAAATCGTTGCTCTTTAGCTTGAGGCTTCATGTTTGTGTTGTTGTGTTCATTCACGGAAAAGAAAACTGGCAATGTTTTTCCCATCTTCTGTCACGCCACTTTCCACCATGCCTTGATCACGTGCTGTAATGTATCCCGAGCTGGGTACATTGCTTAATGTATCATGATCGGGATACATTTGATTTTCGTCAACGCCACATGACCAAGAATCAGCCTATGGCAGTCCCTGTTTAGTTGAGTGAAAGTCTTGGAATATAACAACAATGTTTTAACCAATTTGCCCCTAAGCTGCCCCTAACCTCCCATGCAGATTCTTGTCCCTTCTACCGCTTGTGACATCATCAGTTTTAATGGTCAAAGACAACTTTGTCCACCAACTTGTGTAGAGTGGAGAAATCTTTCAAACCATACCAGAATTAGCTCAGTTCAGTAAAGCACACCAGAGTAAAAGGCAAAACACCATGAACTAACATTGACCTAAAAATTCCCATGAAAATCTTGATCCACTACCTGCGTACCTTTCCACTCATCTAATTCTAAGATCCTAAAAGCTTAATATTCCTAAAAACTTTTCCCACCAAAATGAAGCCAACTGAATGCCCAGCAAGGAAAAAAATTAGGCGAAAAAAGGGAAAAAAGAGGGGAGGAGGGAAAGCAATGACATTGTGGGAGGCATTTGAAATGTTCGAAGATGGAATCTATTATCAAATTGAGTAATTTTAATTTTTAGTTGACAAAAACGTTGTAATAGAATAATTTAAATCAAATTGCACTTTTTTTTACACTTTTCAAGGGCTATAGATTACATTGCGACTCCTGTAACCAAGGCCACTTAGTCAACGTTGCATGACCATTGATTGGATTACAGGAAAATAACAATACATTCCAAGAAAGTTGTTTGTGGGCCAATCAGCAGCTCATAAAATCCTGATAGCAAATGTTTTTCGGAAAGCAAAATCTTTCACCAGACAATGTTTTTCTATTCGAAACTTTGCATACAACACCCATGAGACATATTTCTTAGACACAAGCTGTTATTTTGTCATCTACCAGCAATTTCTTTGCCTCTATTGCCGTGCTTTGCAATAAGATGTGTCTGCAAATACTACATTACTCACTCCAACGGACTTCTTGGGAAACACGTTCTTTCTATAGTGGTCTCAAAACCCGGGGGGGGGTACTTTAGGAATTTCTGGGTGGGGATGTGCCGCTGGGACCCTGGAACCCTTAACCTATACCAGAGCTAGTTCAGCTGAATTTTGCTACCCTATACTAGAGTAAACTCCCCAAATCCCCCTATCCTATAGTAGCTGTTTCCCTTGTCTAGTTAAAATCTTCAACCAACTGATCATTTTCCTGAAAAATGATAAATTATTCTAGACCCAAACACTCTGATTTAAATACCCTATCCTAGAGTAAACTGCCTGAAAACCATAGCCTTCACAGCGGCACATACCTATATAGCCCATATATGGCAGTACCCCCCCCCCCTTACCCCCGGGGTCAAAAGTTCACATCTGTTAAGGTTGTAATTGGTTGATTTTGATCCATGTTGTTTATTTTGTTACATGGCAAGGCTGTGCTCTAAGGAAAATTAAAGGGAGCCCAGTGCTCTGAAACTGTAAAATCTAGGGTGCCCAGCGTATGATTTGTATGAAAAATCTGAGATTTTCTAGTTGCCCGGGGGCAAAAGCGAGGCGCCAGGGGCCACCGGGCTCTGCTAGAGCACAGCCCTGCATGGTAAATATGATTGACAACTACATTTAACTTTCTTGGAATGTATTGTTATTTTCCTGTAATCCGATTGGTCAACTTTGTCTGGGCGGTCACGGTTACAGTAGTCACACTGTAGTAAAATATTGGTTAACCCATTCGCCCCTGAACCGCCCGTAACCGCCCGTGCGGATCCAGGTTCTTTCTACCCATTGTGACATCATCAGTTTTAACGGTCAAGGACAACTTTCTTCGCTAACTTGTGCAGAGTGAAGAGATCTTTCAAACCATACCAGAATGAGCACAATTCAGTCAAGGACACCGGAGAAACAAGCAAAAAACCACGTGACATTGACCTGAAAATCTCCATGAAAATCTTGTTTCATTACCGACCTACCTTTCCTTTCACCTAATCCTAAGATCCTAAAAGCTTTCCTAAAAACTCTTCCCACCAAAATCAAGCCTACTAAATGCCCAGCAAGAGAAAAAAAAAATGAGGCAAGAAAAGCGAAAAAAGAAGGGAGGAGAGAAAGCGAAAAGTAAAAGTCAAGACTGCTGTGTCACTTTGAAACCCAAAAACTATCTTGAAATTTTGCTTTCTGCGCATGCCCAAACTTCGCAAGCTGATATTTTGCATCTGGATCAGAAGGCTGCGAAGTGTTCAACCTGTAAACCAGTTTGTAGTAAGTTTTAGCTCTTTATAGCACGACAGTGACCAGAAAACCACTCGACTAGCTTCAAAACGCGTTTTTCGGCAAAATCTCCAGGAGCAAATGGGTTAAATCTGTAATAACACCAATGACAATTAATTTTCTTATAGGAGCCCAAGAAAATTAAATTTCTAATTTCACAGGAATAAATTGTGAAAACAGAGGTAAGATTTTATTTTGTGAAATTTGAAAGTTATTTTCCCAGGCTCTCATATCAGAAATTTTATTCGGTGGTATTACAGATAACTAATTACATCTATAGTCCCTGACTGTGTAAAAAAGAAAGCAATATGCTTTACATTATTATTTTGGTATAAGGTCTTTGTCAAGTTTCTCAATTTTGTGATGGATTTACCAGAATCATACTTAATTTTTTCCAGGTGACTACTGAAAAAAGTGGTGATATAGATGAAAGTTTGATTGGTGGGAATAAATCAGCTGAGGACACGGGAGGTGATGACGTGGAGGAAAATGCAGTAACTGGCGTTGATATTGTTTTAGCCAACAAACTTAAAGAAGTGGGAGGACAGGCTTTTCCTTTCTCAAAGAAAGATTACCAAAAGCATTGTAAGGCGTATATGAAAAAGCTCCTTGAACATATAAATCCAGAAGAAAAAGACAAATTCCAGGCAGATGCCAAAGTTGCAATGCCAAAAATTTTTGGCAAATTTAGCGATCTCCAATTTTTTCGGGGAGAGAGTGAAGCCGATTTTGATGACGCTGAATGTATGCTGGCTATACTTGAGTATCGTGGCAACATACCATACATGTTGTTCTTCAAACATGGTCTTGTCGAGGAAAAAATGGTGAGTACCGTTGAGGTTTTTTCAGGGACATTTGCAAAGGCCCTGCCAGGGTAAATTCCGACTAGTGACATGGCCCAAAAAGTAGCGACAGCGCGTCAAATGAAATCGCCACAAGAGACAACCTCCCTCGACCAAATTGTGACAGTGGCGGCAAAGCCAACAATAAGCGACAAGCATTTATGAACACCGACATGAGACGTTTTAAAATTAAGACAGGCGACATGGACCCCTCCCTGGCAGAGCCTCTTTGCACTGATGCATATTGTTTCAACTGCCTGCATGCATGAGTCTTGTCATAATATTAGGCCTTGAGCGCACAATAAGGAAGAAAGGGTCACACTTGACAGGGGCATAGCTCGGATTTTTCAGAGGGGGGAGGGAGTCACATTAGGGCCATTTATACGAGGAAAAATAAGACGCGTCTTACTTAAGATGCGTCTTAAATAAGACGCGAACTTTCAGTATAAACGGCACATTTCGTCTAAAATAAGACGCAGCTTAGCTAAGACGCGTCTTATTAGATAAGACATGCTCGTATAAATGGTACAGTTCGCGTCTTATTTTTGCTCGTATAAATGGCCCTATTGTGTCACACCCAGACTTAGATGACAATTATAGGAGAAGAAAGATTTAACTCTAAATCAGATGAAGAGCATTCCTTACCTCTCTTTGAAGCATTGAAAACAGTTTGAAAGCTTTGCTTGTTTGGATAAACAGCATTTGCTACTTCACAAGCAGTAGCACCAACTTAATATCTTGGTCACAAATTTCTGGGTGCCTTACATTACTTGTCTTGTGTTTCAACGGCCTCATATTCATGTGGCAAGGAGGATCGAATACGTTGTCTATATAAACCAATCAATGCCTAGCTGCTCTGACCATCATACCATAAAATTCCGAAAATAAGCCCCGGGGCTTATATTTTTCAAAGCCCCTTTTTGAGGGGCTTATATTCGGAGGAGCTTGGGGAGGTTACACCTGGAGGTCCAACCCCTTACCCTTTTACATACCAGTTTGGACAGAAAAGGCACCCCTTTCGTATACCTTCTATTGACAAATGTTACCCCTTTCACACACCCAGTTTAGAACTTTGTATCTCTTAAACTGCTGTTTGACCGCCGCCTGGTTAGCTCAGTTGGGAGAGCGTCAGTCTGCCGAGCGGGAGGTCGCGGGTTCAAACCCCGGCCGGACCAACACTCAGGGTCTTTAAAATAACTGAGAAGAAAGTGCTGCCTTTGTAATGGCATCTGCAAATGGTTAGACTTTCTAGTCTTCTCAGATAAGGACGAAAAACTGTAGGTCCTCTCTCGCAGCACTTTCACTGATTTGTTCTTGTGGGACGTAAAAGAACCTACATCACTATGCGAAAAGAGTAGGGGTCGTAGACCCCGGTGGTGTGGCCAACCTTTTCAGGTTGTGGGATTGGGCAGGGATGGCACCTTGCAAGGGACCCATGAGTCCCATTCGTGCACGTTCCCTCTGGGCAGGCCTGTGTTCAGAAAAGCTGGTAAATAAATAAATAAACACACTATCTTTAAAATATGATTAAGACAGAATCCACTAGGAAATTAAGTAATTTTAATTTTCAGTGGACAAAAACCTTGTATCAGAATAATTTTAAATCGTTTCCTTTTTTCTTTTATTTTGCAGTAATGAGCAGAGCAAGGCAGGAAAAAATTATACAGGCTAAGCTGAAATTGAACTTTATATGACGAATGGTATATTTCGCAATCAAGTTATCATAAAGTTGTGCATTAAAACTGACAAGCTTTGAAGTAGTTTAGGCACTGAACTGACTGCATTACAGATCCATGTAAAAAGTGAACAGAATTTACGGCATTTACTTCGTGTACCAAACACAGATGATGTAAAACAAAAAGAGCAAAAACCAAGAAACAAAGAGGTCTTTTGTTTTACTTCATCTGTGCCAAGTACACGAAGTAAAAGCAGAATTTACTGCTAGAATCAATTTTGTGCAGGCACTTCTTACAGCATTCAAGTTTACCTATCACTGCAGTGACTCAGTTTTATGTCGCCATAGACGGCTTGTTTGCTTCAATCATTCTGAGCAGCTTTTTTTTCCAATACTATCAGTCAGATGTTTCGTTTGATTTTCCAGAAGTAAACTTAATTTTTCCAGTGCTGAAGTCGCACGGTGTGTCGTAAATGGCTCATCCATGAATGGTTGACCCATATCATAGTGGGCTGAGTAGAGTTCCATTACTCTCGTTAGAGTAATGGCCTTCATTTGCTCAAATTGCAGAATTCCTCACTAAAATTCTATAGAAACTTATCTATGTTGGAAAAGTTATGTAATCTTGCTTCTGACGATTTATTAAACGTGGTGTGTCGTAGTTGTTTGAGTTTGATTTCTCTCAGGGCCGTAGTAGAAGGGGACCAACACCTTGTCTCTACCCCCCCCTCCCTACATCCCCCACTTTTTGGGCGAAAATTACAGAAAAAAAGACGACAACTACCACTTTTCCGTCAAAAATACCGAGTTGATATCACAACGCAATTCCCCCTTCGATTTCACAACATAAAAATAAGCCCCTCCATGCATAAGCCCCTCCAAATATAAGCCGCCCAAACCGGTAACGCAAAAAACCCTCCGTTAAATCACCCCTCCAAATTTAAGCCCCCCGAGGGCTTGTCCTTGGAATATTTCCCTCAAATACAAAGTAAAACGAAGCAAAAACGGTAAATTTACCTTCAACTGTAAGGCTAGCCCAATCGATTTTGAGACGCAAATCTCCCTCCATAGATAAGCCCCTCCGAATATAAGCCGCTCCAAAAATAAGCCCCTTAAGTCCCTGGGCTTATTTTCGGAATTTTACGGTATGTTGTTCAAATGTTAGGTAGCAGTTCACATATATATTTTTTACTGTAATACAAGTTAAAAATTGCTTGAAGTTAGCCTGAAAAGAGCAATAAACTGTATCTAAAAGTGCTTAGTAAATTTCCCAGTCTGCAATAGACGGTATTTCAGACTTTCAAGTTTTGGCCGGGGCGGCGGGGGGGGTTCTCGGCCCACAACAGTCGAGTACGCCGCTAGCACTGCTAACTTTCGTGCGCTCGCAATTTCAAATTCTTTCATACGGGCCTGTCTATGGTTGTCTCAATGTATAGATAACATTTTAGTTTAAATGAATCTCGTTTTTTCACTTAGCCTCGCTTTGAAAGTGGGAGTTATTGGAGTTAGGAAATGGCATATTCAGTAACGTTTTCGGAAAGCCTTTGCGACAAGACCATAGTAATAGATAGAATATGTGATGAAACCTCCTCCCCACCCCACCCCACACAATCAAAAATTCAAATCAAGACTGTTCAATAGGTAAAGTCCACCATTTCTAAAGTGAAAGGAGGTAAATATGCAAAGACGCAGGGAAGTACAATTTTTCGTATTCCGGAAAATGCGTCCGTTTTGTTTGTGGTGTGCAAACGGAGCCAACATTGCTGCGCTACTCTTCAGCGATCACGCAACAAAAAATAGTGGGGAGTTGTTGGCTCTAAAGTTTGACCGGTTTTAAACTTGGCGCACCCGCTCCCAGAAACACACAACATTTAACAGGATGTGCAAACGGACGCAACACGTAACATTCAACAATGCTGAGAGATGTTGGCAAACAATGTTGCGTCCGTATGCACGTGGCTAAGATCCGAGCACGGCTACATACGTGGCGAAACATCACTGAAAACTGAATACTCGTTCCACTCACACTTTGTCGGGTCTTTGTCAAAGGTAGGCGAACTCCCCTAAAGTTGAATTCCTGAGATCCACATCCAAGCTCCGAAAGAGAAAGAAAACTTCGTCGTTGCTTGTTTACGTCCCCGATAAAAACGTGAAATTAGGCATTTTCACTCTTTATTCGTGCAGTGACGTCAAAGGAATCTGCGAAAAAAAGTGTGCTGCACGTGCAAAGTTGTTGTTTTGCTCATTAAACCTATTGCTTTGTTGACATTCTCGTTGCTGTCGCCTTCGTCGATCTTAAGGTCCCCGTTTGCCGACGACGAACGACACAGTTTCTCAGTTCTGTGGCTCTTCCTTGCGTTGAGATTCCACTGTATTTGTAGTGTTTCTTTTTTGGGGTTTCTTTTCGTTTGTTTGCTTGTTGTTTTTGTCGCGTTTTTTGTTGTTGTCGCTGTTGTTGTTGTTTTTTTTTTCAGAATGTCAGAGCATATTATCTTCAATTTTGTCTTTTGTCCCAGTACAGCAGTGAAATGATTCAACAGTGCATTAAAATTATTATAACTCGGTCATATACAATTAGCTTTATATTTATAAGATCTTATAACTCCACACGTCCACTCCACAAGCGTTTGTGAAGTTGCGAGTTCGCACAGTAAAGCATTTGTCACCCAAGGTGTGTGCGAGACTGGGGCATTTGTGAATTTTCGGCTTTCTTTAAAACCGTCATAGTTTTAAATTTGTTCCCGAAGTTTAGCTTGCGCCCCAGACACTCTTACTGATGGCTTAGGGGATGCGTACAGCTGTGCTTAGGCCGGCTGCAACACAGGCTATTGAAATTATGCAACTTAAATCATTCGAGATGATACCTTGTTCAACAGTCAAGCCGAGCTGTGAATGACATCACTACAGCAAATAAGACAACAAACAAGAAATATAGCTTTTTCAGTTAAAGAGTATTTCGCTTAAAATTTCTCATTCCTCCAAAGAGAGAGAGAGTGTCTGGCAAATTGTTTCCAATCAAAGATTTGTGAATGATAAACTCGAGTCTGGAAACTCTCTCAAAGTTTTTATATATACACAGTTATACACAACTTATAACTTCATAAGCGCTTAACGAGTGTCTTTTGGTCCACGACTTTCAAGACTGCTGCTCATGTAGCAGCTGCTCGGAATAGCTGCGGTGCGTTTCCATGACCCCAGACAATACTGAAACAATTGGAAGAATGACATGTCATTGTTTCCTGCGACCAATTAGGAGAGACCTTACGAACAGCTCCTACACTACTCAGGTCCCACACGTAATGCAAAAGAGTATCGAGGTATGACTGTACAATAAGCAGTGGCGGATCCAGGGGAGGGAGGGGCCCGGCCACACCGGTCTCCTCCACTCCCCCCTTATTTTTAGACCAAACTGAGGTCAGAAGGGCCGAGACAAAAATTTGGAGACCGGGCCCCCCTATTCTCAGGGTCTAGATGACCGCCCTCCCCCCCCCTCCCTTTATCTCAAGGTCTGGATCCGCCACTGATAAGTGTCACAAATCAACCTAAGCGGGTTTCAGGGATTTTCTTGTTTACGTCATCCTAACCATCTCTTACTTGCGGGAGAGAACGATAGAAACGTCATCATTACCCTACGATTCCATGCGGCTCCTGATCAAGCAAATCGAGATTTTTTGTGGTATCCTGACTGTATATTTCAACTGCAAGCACTTTTCTATATACATGTATACGCGCGAGCTACTAGGATGCCTCCTCGGGCCTGTGGGACCACAATGTCTACAATATAGGTCACGTGATGTAGGTCACGTTGTAGGTCAAGGGACATGCGGCCCTTTGTCTTTTTATAAATTAGGCGTATTTTCATGCACGGAATAAGACGAAATTTGAAAGGAAAAGTTCTCTGGAGTATTAACACATGACATGACCTACATTACATCAGCAAAACAAAACATACCGTCTGAAAAGTTTAAAAAAGCTTTCTATTTATAACCATGCAGTTTGGGAGGGAGTGGAGGGTGTCACGTTCCGTTCCTCCTCGGTCTTTCTTTGCTCTACCCTGGGTACCAGAGGTTTTTCTCGCGTGTGGTGGGAATCTTCGGCCGTAGGCCGAAGCCGCGAGAAAAACGCGGGTCACTATAAAGACTTGACAGAAATCGGAAACCGCGCTAGAAAAGTCTCTGGCACCCAGGGTATCTTTGCTCCGAAATCACACAGAAACGCTTGCTTCGCAAGCTACCGAGGCACAGACTACGTACAACAAAAGAAACAATACAACCAATCAATAAAGCCCCCGGGAGAACTCTATTGTCTGGTTCCTTTATTTCTTTTGTAATGACGGTACCCACAGAGAGACGCAACAAGCTTCTTTTGTGAAATTTATACGACTACAAGAAAGCAACTCGAGGTGACTGGTTTCTTGCGACGTACTTCTGAAGATTCGCAATCTCGATTTGTCGCCACAAAAAAATGATAATTTTTCTGGACATATTTACTGGTAAGCTTAATGATCCTTATTTACTTTACAGATTTTAACTCCAGAGGTCCGTTCTCAGTATACCTAAAATGAAATAAACCGTGCTTACCGTTTGAATAACTGAGGAAAAAGTGCTGCCCGGTAATGACATCTGAAAACAGTCGGACTTGATAAACTTTGTGGAACGTTGAAGAACCCACTGAGGGAAACAGTTAATTTTGTTTCCCGAGGCACAGCCGAAGGAAACGTCGAGGTTCGATTGTTAATATAGCTAAAAAATTGGAGCTGGAAACTCATTAAACCTCGCTGTAATGGCGCTCGTCGGTCAAAATTCGCGGGTATGCCACCACGGCGACGGCGACGGCAACGAGAACTTCAAAAACCAATTGGTTAAGAGGGAGTTTAAGATACCACGACTTGGACGGCTGCAAAAACGTCGCTTAAAAAGTGACTTCGCGAACTATGAAACTTTAGTGCGATTATCCCAACTCGGTCACAATGTTTTAAGCCTGGTTTCCATATGATCGCTACGATCGCTGAAAAAAAGTTCAGCGGTCGCAGCGATCATATGGAAACCACTCTTCACAGCTATCGCAGCGACAGCAAAAGTACTAAGATGCATTGCATACGTTCACGCTTTTCAAGATGGCTGCCAACTAGCCTGCGAAAACATCCGTTTCTCCTCGCTCTTCGTAGCCTGCGTAGCATGGCGGTTTTGGTTGGGCGCGCTAAGTAATAAAGGCGGGCGAGGGCAGAGAAACCGCGAGGAGATTGGGGTCGAATTTCGCGGCTACGCCGCTCCTGCGCCCGGCTCGACAAAACCGCCATGCTACGCAGGCTACGCTCTTCGCCGCTGGGGACGTTTCGCGCGGAGGAACGTCTGCGGCAGAAATTCCATACGGATGACGCAAATCAATGTTTCCTTAACAAATCCTGTAGTCATGGGGTTCCAAATATAAATTTGTCCAATTTTACGTGTCTTCTGGTCGATTTTGGTAACTTGTGTTTATCTGCCAACGAGCTCCAGCGAAACTCAAAATATAGACTGTTTTGTTAGAGATTCTTGGCGTTTACATTTGATTTGTGGCCTTTTGTCTTTTGTCTGTCATTCGTAAACAATAACTAAAACAGATATTACGTCATCTGTACGGAATTTCTGTCGCTGAGTTGCAGACGTTTCCAGTCCTCTCGCAACGTCCAAGGCAGCGAAAAGCGAGGAGAAACGGACGTTTTCGCATGCTAGCTGCCAACAAAAAAACATTGAGAAAGCAATCCACTTGGCACTTTTTATGGAGGAAGTACAAAAATACGACCCTCTTTACAACAAATTTTCAAAGGAATATAGAGACAAGTACAAGAAAATCAACTGCTGGAAAGCAATCGGAGAGAAATTCGATTTAAGTCCTGAACATGAGTTCTCTGTCGACGATTCCCAGCTGCCATTCTGAATTTGAGGAATGGCGCGAGCTATGTTGTTAGACCCAGGTTCCCTCGGTCTTCATTCATCGATCATATGGAAACCATCAATCACTGCGGTCGCTGCGATCGCTGAACCATTTTTGTCAGCGATCGCAGCGATCACAGCGATCGTAGCGATCATGTGGAAACCAAGTTTTAAACTCCCTAAGATTAGCAAAACAACAACTCTGCACGTGCATCACGCTTTTTTGTACATTTCTTTGCCGTCACTGCACGACTACGACGTGAATTGCCTAATTTCACGTTTTATCGACAACGTGAACATGCAGCGACGAAATTCTCTTAGTCTTTTTAAACTTGAATATGTTTCTTAAGAATTCAACTCCAGGAGAGTTCGCCTACATAAAACATAGTGACGGAGTTGTGATAATTGCGCTAAAGTTTCATAGCTCGCGACGTCACTTTTTAAACGACGTTTTTTGCAGCCGTCGCCGTCATGGTGTCTTAAACTCCCTAATAATTCACTGTTTGACTGTTACTCTCTGACGTCATTGCCCGCTCAGAGATTTGGCAGGAAACGGTTTCATTGCTAGATGTAAGTTAAGGAAGTCGAGATTCTCCGTGTTGATTCGCCTTTTATTCTCTCAGTGATGTCACGTCCCTTGGTAGGGTCCAGGTCTTTCCGAGCTAAGAGCGCCCGGAGACTTCTCGTGGACTGGTCTCTACCACCTTCAGTTTATCGGGAAGCTATTCCTTGACATAATAGCTTTACAGTTTTCCCACTCACAGGAAAAGATAACGGATTCCCATTTTTGGATATTTTAGGGTATTTAAAGAATACCCATAAAAATCCCAAATTTGGCAACGTGAGACAAGTCCCAACCAGGGAATTCCCAACGAAATTCCCTGATTGGGACTTGTCTCACTCTTCCAAATTTGCAATTTTTGTGGGTATTCTTTAAATACCCTAAAATATCCAAAAATGGGAATCTGTTATTTTTTCCTGTGACTGCTCCGAGGGACAAGTAGGAGAGAAGCCTAGTTACGAGGTTAATAGGTCAGTCGGTTAAGTTCCTTTTCTTTACTTTCATCAAGGACACAGATGAAAACTGCGACATCACTGACCAACTTATTGGTGGTAATAAGTCAGCAGAGGATATGGATGATGAAGCGAAGGAAACAAATGCCACTACTAGCATCAATATTGTCTCTACTAACAGACTTATCAAAGATGAAACATTCTCCTCTTCACTTAAAGTTTTAAAAACACAGATGAAGAAATATGCTAAAAAGCTAACTAATAAAATCAAAGAAGAAAGAAAGCCCAAGAAGAACCTGAAGCTGCCTTGCAAAAATTTCAAGAAGAACCTCAAAGGATAAGTTTGAAGGTGAAGGTATGCTGGCCTGTAGCTGCCGTGACAAGAAAAAATTTTCGGTCTCAAGGAAAAATACGAGGATCGTCCTGTATTAAGTTCTTCAAACTGTTTTGGGATTTCAAAGTACTTTGATGAGTTTGAAGGTGAAAAGGTATTTATTCGATTAACCGCCCTGGGCGCTTATTAAATTTTTGGACCTTGAGCTTATTCGAGGTGGGCGCTTATTCCGTGACAAGAAACCATTTTCATGTTATGTGTTTTTCCAACAAAACAATAAATGGTAATAACAGAACCTCAAGGAAGAAAAAGAAGTCTCTTATTAGTATTTATTCGTCCTAATTTGAGTTTATTAAGAGGTGTGGTTTATTCAGGCTGGGCGCTTATTTTTTTCTGGTTTAGGATGGGCCTTATTTCTAAAAGTTACTTTTTATAAACCTGTTAGGAGTGTGAAGGGCAAGGTAACCAGATCGATTCCAGTCTGAAATGGTGACTCTTCGCCTCCCCCCCACACCCGCTCGTTCGAGGGTTGGGGCGAGGAGATGGCTGATTTCGGGAAACTGCCCACCTACCCCTCCCCTACGGCAACATTAACACTTAGTTCTTACTTGGGGCAAAATGTTAGCTTTGGGGAGGGGTGACATTTCAGACTATAGCAAGACGGAATATTTGTCAATGTTGTAATCAATGGGAAATGCTGAAGATTATTTCGACTTTGGTTTACGGAAATAAGGATACAGCCAGTTACTAGAAGGTCAGAAACGTGTTTTTTCGTTCTGCAACGGGATCAGGCAATTCTTTTGAGGTTGCCAATTTAAAGTTCGTCGCTGCGGAACTTATTGAACTTCGCTTCAATTGCTCAACTTCATTGAAGCTCGCTTCCCTCGCTTTTAAGAACTTGTAAGGGGTCGGCTTGAAGCAAATCTAGCCCTGTACGTCTAGCCTGCAAACCCTGAAAAGCAGGCGTGTTACTGATTGTTCGAAGGCCTGGAGAGCGAGTAGGAGAGAACCCTGGGAACGAGGTTGAAGCCAATCGTCGACTGGACTCGAAAGAGCCGCGGGAATACAGCCTAATTTTCATGTAGCGTTACTTTTATGAATTAAAATGGCACACCCAAATGTGGGTCTGTTTGAAATATTGTAATATTAAAGTCCCTTTCAAATACCTAAATCAAAATGAACGGCGTATAAACGAGGAAAATGAAGCACTCCGAAGGAAGCAGAGCTGAGACTGTGTACCAAAAATATACAATTTATAAAAAACGTTTAGCAGTAGGTTGGAAAAATATACACTTTGATACCTTTTTTTTTTCGTTTTCTCACTGTTATTTTGCAGTAACTGATGAAGTTGGGCAACGCACTGACAGACTGGTCCAGTAGCCAGAAGAATCGCGAGAGTCAATATTCAACAATTAAAAGTCACATATTCTATACATTCAACGTAGTCTTTATCTTTATTTTGAACGAGATAATTTCGTACATGGGCACGTTGCGGTCGCATTAATAAGGAGTACGGCGTAAGGAGCTACCCTAGCTCCTTACGTCCTGGTTGTAGCCTTGTGAGAGGTCGGTTTGTACGATGACTGGTCTAGTAATCGGTCGGTATGTGAAAATTTGGGTCGGCATGACAGTATAGGCCACTTGCACTAAGAGGTCAAGTGACCAGTGCTTCCTTTAAATAATAAGTTGGAATCTTGCTGATGCCAAAAATTGACAGAGCACATAAAAATTTTCTTACACCCGAAATTTGAGAGGAAACGCATTTAAGGGAGCTATTTTATTGCACTTTGATTTTTCAGCAAAGTAGTATGATTTGTGTTGGTCGCCATGTTGGAGGGCATTCTCTTGCCCTCCAACATGGCGGTCAAAACTACTTTTTCCTTATATCTTGTTAAACGTTTGAACGTTACGCTCAGATGTGCTGTAAACGTTACCACATCATCTTTTCAACATTTTCCTTGAAGTTTAAGTGCAAAATTTGTGTTTAGACGAAAGTAATTCTTGATTTTGAAAATCACATTTTGGTCATGTGACCAGCTACAAACTTACTTAAGAAAATGGTACAGGTTTGAAAAACCAAACCAGTATAATTTTGTTTAAGATATGACCCACTAATCTTTTTTCGAAGGCAAAATCATATAACTTTCATTTTCATAAAAACGATGTCACATGACCTCTTAGTGCAAATGACCTATTGCAGAACTCTATTGGAGAACCTCAGACAAATTACTTCCGTGATCAAGAGAAAGGCCGAATTTATTCTAGAGACGAATTAGATAATTCGTCTCTAGTATAAATTCGGTGCTAGGACGAATTATGGAGCAAAATTCGTCTGAGGCTGATTCGTCTGTTAGCACGTGTTCAAGACGTGCTAACAGACGGATAATTTGCCTTAGACGGATTATCCGTCTCTAAATTTATGTCTAGACGGAACGTAGACGGTTTTTTGACGAAGTTTCCAAATACATGGGAGTCGACTGGTTTCTATATTTTCGCACTGTTTCCTGTTTCCCGCGTAAAATATCTAGACAAACTGTTCGTTTATTTATACTTAGACGGATTATCCGTCTGACGGACAATCCATCTAGACGGATAACTCGTCTCCAGTATAAATTCGGCTAAACAGTAACCTAGTATCGGTGTTCTCTATAAGCTAAAAGTGACTTTGAAGAGTCATATTTTTTTTCTAAGACGAGCAATTTCCTTGAAAAATGTAGAAATGTAATAACATTTATTCAATACAGCATACAAGAGAAAAAAAGGCAACCGGCAGTCCTTTTGTCAGGAATTTGCCACTAAAAGAGAATGGCCGTGGGGGCCTGGGAAACGCCGTTCACTTTGCTGGAGCAGTTGCCGATCCATATCCAAGTGGCAACAGTGCCTTCTAATCGATTCAACAACACGTTCTAGTGTTTGCAACATTTATTTGTCCTGCAGCTGGACAGGGTAACATTTCAGTTCTTAATTTTTTTTTTGTCTTACCAGTTTTCGTCCTTCCTTTCAGCCGGATTTCCAATGGCAAACAGCGAAAGGTCCCAAAGGCGCGACCGAGCGAGGAGACGTACGACATTGAAAGCACTTTACGGAACATCTTAGTGGGAAGTTACTCAAACGAGGAACGGGGAGCAAGGAAAGGGAAGTAAAAAATGGGAACAAAACCGACAGAGAATTGGAAATGGAGGACGGTTTCCATTCAACCAAAACGTCCGGTTTGCCATATTTTCCGTAACTTCCAGTCATCTTGATCGAGCACTGACGAGAGCTGGCTTGAACTGATGACTTCACGAACGATGTGATAATATACTTGGTATTTCAATGCATTGTGGGAAGGCAATCGTTACTCCTCTGGTTCAAGTTAGAGTTTGTTACCTCGTTCTCCGTACTTCCCCACTCCCCAGTAAAGGATCCAGGGGAGGGAACCGGGGGACCGGGCCCCCCTAATTTTTAGACCAAACTGAGGCCTGAAGGGCCGGAAAATATTTTTTTAGAGACTGCCCCCCCTCCTCCTCCTTATTTCAGGGTCTGGATGACCGCCCCCCCCCCTCCCCCCTTATCTGAAGGTCTGCTTCCGCCAATGCTCCCTGCTCCCCTTTCCTCGTATTAGTCACATCCTATCTTGGTGTCAGGGAAACAGGATGTTGCCAATCTCAAGCGTTTATCAGTCGAAAACGAATTACCATATTTTAAGTTAAGCAAATTATTATGCTTTGTTTATATTAGTTGCCGTGAAAGAAATTAAACAGGACGTAAAGAAAACAATTTGTACAAATTTTGAAACAGACGGGTCATAAATTGATGGTGTGAATCGGTATCGAGAGTTCACAAATTATTCGTTTCTCTACTTGGTGTTTTAAAAAACTTTGTCGACCATGTTTACAATAATGCAAGACCACAAAACGTTAAGAAAGGGATTCGCAAACATTGCGCGCAAATATTAAAAATGTATGTTATCTTATTTCCGGTATGATTTTGGTAGGTTGCCATTAAGCCATTTAAATTTGATCCAATTGATCAAGTTTCGTTAAGCTAACCTCACCGGTTCCGAGGTTAAATAGTCACACGGGACTTCAGCCAAGGAGAACTGGTTTTATTCAGTTGTTTTTGATTTGCATACATAGCGCTTTGTTTATAGTTCCCTTATACATCTGTCATGCTGTGGATGTAATTGACGGTCATTTTCTGCCTTGCTAAGTTCCATCGTTGCAATGAAGTAAGAAAAAGAACGCATCGATTTTTCTACGTCAGACCTGAAGGAGCTTATGTGTTGTCGCCAAGATGTTAATTGTAAAGTTAACATTTGAACTGGTAATCCTGTACATTTGCGTGATATGTGCAATGGTTTCAGCCAGTTCCACATCAAGGAATCGGCCTAAAGAACCTATCGTTGTTCTTATCGCCTTGGACGGATTTCGCTGGGACTACATGTCCAAAGCTGATACGCCTAACATGGATTCCATCGTAAACGAGGGCGTCAAAGCGCCCTTCATCAAGAACGCATTTCCAACAGTCACTATGCCTAATATGTACACAATAGTCACTGGTCTATATCCGGAGAGTCATGGTATCATTGCAAACGAGATGTACGATCCAACGTTCCAAGCCATATTCGACAGCGCTAATAACGAGTCAAGATGGTGGAATGGTGGCGAGCCGATTTGGGTCACGAATCAAAAGCAGGGGTTCAAGAGCGGAGTGTGTTATTATCCGGGTTATGATGTAGAAATTCGCGGCGTCTTTCCGAGTTTCAGCACTAATGGTACGAAGTACTCCAAGCCTTTCGTTTTCCCGTATGCAAATCGAATGCCAGTGAAGGAAAGAGTTGATTTGGTAATAGAATGGCTAAGCGCGGAAGACCCACCGAACTTTATAGCGATGTATTTCTTGGATACAGATACAGTTGGGCATCAATACGGGCCCGATTCGTCCCAGATTAAGGCGAAGATCAAATACTATGATAAGCATGTCGTCGGGTACCTTGTGGATAAGCTAAGAGAAGTAAACCTGATCGACAAAGTAAATATTATACTAACCTCTGACCATGGTATGATCGCCTATAACACAAGCAACTTTATTAACTTTGATAACATTGTCAATAGTAGTACTTACGAAGGTTGGTCGGGAAACAAGGCCTTCTTCACAATCCAACCACACCCAGGAAAAGAGACCTACGTTCTTGACAGCCTCAAAGACGGGCAACGAAAGACAAAGCTATTTGAAGTCTATAAAAGAGAAAATGTGCCCGAAAGTCTTCATTTCAAGAACAACCGAAGAATTGCCTCCATAGTGGCTTTAATGAAAGAGGGGTGGTATATTCGTGGCTCCAAATTACCTGAAGATAATTTCACAGCGGGAGTTATCAGGGGCGAACACGGATATAATAATTCAATCAAAGATATGTATCCTTTTTTCATTGCGCGTGGACCCGCGTTCAAAAAGAATATGACCTCCGAACCGTTCGAGATTACAGATATTTATCCTTTAATTTGTCACATCCTCGGAATCGAACCAGCAGAACACAACGGATCTCTTGACCGCGTGAAACAGCTTTTCAGAGAACCGCCACAATCGACCGTGAAGCCCGCGCCCGAGCACACCACTACCGCACCGGGGACTGGAAACAAGATCGTCAAAATTGTTGGCTTTTCAATTCTCGGCTTTGCGGTGGCTGTTAGCGTTGTTGCTGCAATTATATTGGCGATTCGTTGGTGCGAGCGGAACCGTCACCCCAGTAAAAAAGTGATAGAAAACGAAGAGACGCAAGAATTCCAAACTGACGTGACCGCGTGAAATGCAATGTATAATTTTGTTTTAAGGAAGCGTTTCTGCCTTTGCTATTGCAGTCTTAGTTCAAAGAATTGAAGAATGACCTTAATGATATTGAATTCTCACGCAATTTTCATTTTAATGCTTTTACATTTGATTCAACCTAGATCATTTAGGATTTTTGTTAAAACTTGTCAAACTTTGAAGGTTTCCTAGCACCCCAATGGTTGGATTGTTGAACGTAAGTATAAATTGTCAACTATAAAGGGAATATATTTTTAAACCAGTTCCCGATAAAGCACAGCCAGGTCACAAGAATTTTTCGTCTTTGCTAATAGTTAAAAAAAAGATCGATCGTGGACAACCATTCTTGTTAACCATCAGAACTGTCAATGATGTCCTTAAATTTAACTAAAATGATTGACAAATGTACGAAATTGTTTTTAAACTTTTGAAATATATTATGTACATACTAACGAAAATTAAAACAAAACTGCCTTGCAAGTGCGGTTTTTAACACCTTTATCCATTAGCCAGAGCAAAAACTCGCACAATAGTGCATCATTGACTCATGCAATATTTTTAAAATATACCTTGAGTAAACAGGAAAATAGCTTAACTTGGTCATGTTTTAGACCCAGTCAAGCAACATAATAATTATTGATTATTTCATTTTAATTTTGGGAAGACAAGAATGAACGTCGTAAAAGCTAAGTATAGGCAGATTATGTTATAAAATTGATCATAATTAAACTCATGTTACCATTGGAGATTAAAAAAATGACGCTGTTGGATCTGTTGGGAGAACACGTAGCACTTTGCCAGGCGAATAAAAATTTTACGAATTCCAAACCTATATTTTGTAAATGTGGCTTTCTTACTAAAAACCGAAATTTCCTGTCGCTTGTCGCGATGGAGAGGAGTCTGAGAGGTTTTTCAATAATAAAAAAAACGGATCACGTATCTAAAAGTACTCGATAAAAATCGTCTCGATTTAATGGCCTCTCGATTACGTATTCGGTAGTTCAATCCAGGCCGTGGAATCGAGACTCGTTCAAACCAGACTCGTTGACTCGTCTCAGAAACGAGACTCGATAAACGAGACACGCTTGCTAAACGAGAGCCTCAAAACGAGTCCGACCAGTGATCCACGAATAACATGAATAACCAATCAAAAATCAAAACACGGTTATGCAACCACAGTTGTCGCGTGAAATTTCATATTCAGATTCCACAGAGAGACGGTCGGGCAAACAAATACAAAATGGCTGCGAAGCGAAAGACTTCTGAGAGACTAGATCATGGTATTGCCATCATTTTGGCAATTTTGTTGACAAACCAGCTTTAAACTATAATCGTCAAATAAAATTATAGATTATTCCGAAGCATCATCTATTCATTCACCTCAAGACGATTTTTATACGCAAGCATTTTTAACGTACCAAGAGTGAGGTCTAGATTGGTAATTTTTTTTTACTATTATTTATTTTAATGTTTATATTTAGTTTTTATATACCTAGAAGATTCAGATAATCTTCCGGGGAGTCCTCGTGGCTTTCCAGATTTCTCGGGATTTTTGGTTTTACATGAGAACGAGTAGTTCTACTTTTCGCAGTGACTCTTGACTCCCAAGTTATTTTATCCAATAAGAAATCGGTAGTATTTACGCAACTTGCTGTACCCATTTCTTTGACTGCTGTTATCATGAGACTTTTCGAACGATTGGTCTATAGCTATGCACTTTCCAGTATTTGCAATTATTAAATCGATTTAGATCAGTTTGCCTATCGTGAAGGCCATATAGCCTGCGTAGCAGGCGCTTGGAAGTAGTGTCTCCTTCTAACTTCTCCTTCTCCTTCTAGTGTCTTCTGCCCACTACTTCCAAGCGCCTGCTACGCAGGCTAAAGGTCAGAAAATCTACCATGGCATTAATTAAGTGCCAACGTCAGGGCTTAAGTGGGTGGATGGTAATGCCGATTTTGTCTGGTTTTTTCCTTTGACTTTAGTAAGGCTTTCAACTCTGTATCACACAATATCCTGTGTAGTAAATTGAAGCAAAGGAACATTAATCCATATATTATTAATTGGCTTATAGGCTTGTTAGATCAGAGAAAGCAGAGAGAAAGCAGAGAGTTGTTGCAGGAGTTGTTGCTCCTGGTGGTTGTCGATGAGGGCTGGATCCAGACCTTAGGATAAGGGTGGGGGGGTCATCCAGACCCTTAGAAAAGGGGGGGCCTGGTCTCCCAAAATATTTTTTTCGGTCCTTCGGGCATCAGTTTGGTCTAAAAATAAAGGGGGGACCCCTCCCCTCGATCCGCCACTGCGATGGCTACCGTACTAAATATGTTTTTTTTTAATAGGGGTGTTCCTCATTGTACAGCCCTGGGGCTGATCCTCTTTTCTATCGTTATTAACGATATCAAAGCTATTAATACCAATAGGAATCTTCTAGTCAAATTTGCAGGTGACATAACTGTTAGCTTGCCAATTGAGGCAAATGTAGGCTTAGATGAGTCTGAAACGAAAATCCTATCCTTTATTGAATGGTCTGAGAACTGACCTGCATGAAAATTACCCTGGGTGCCAGGGACTTTTCTAGCGTGTGTCGGCCTTCGGCCAACACCGAAAATTCCCACCGCACGCGAGAAAAACCTCTGGTACCCAGGGTACATGAAAGTTAATTTGACAAAAATATGGGAACTGCTTTTACAAGGAAGGACTACTAAGACGCCTCCTGAACCACTAGAGATAATAGGGAGGAAAGAGAAACTGAAACTGTTGGGCGTTACCTTTGAGCAAGTGCCAGTTAATTGGGACAGTTATATTGATTGTTTTCTTACTAAGGCTAGCAGTAGGTTGTATATTATATTATAAGAATATGTAAATATTATGGGTGCTCCATTGAAAATTTAAACTTACTCTTTCAAAGTTTGATCCTTTCAGTCAGTCTTCATATATGCATGCTATTGAGGTCTGGGGGTGCGCTCTCTTTGCCAGGTGTTTTAAGTTAGATTACTACTTAAGGCAGTACAGTATCTTGGTCATTCGTCGTGATAGAGATATGAAGTTATGGCGAAGGATCACTTCTACTAACACTGCGTTGAGCGATCTTTTACCTCCCCAGAGAACACGGCAGATGGGAACGAGGTCGCATAATTACAACCTCGTCCCCAGGGCTTTTCCCTTGAAAAATGGGTGGTTTTTCAAGGGAAAAGCCCTGGGGACGAGGTTGGCATAATTATATTCTACCTAATGTTCGGACAGGTCGTTTTAAATCAGTTTTTATAAATAGATGTCTTCTTAATAGTAACTAACATATATTTAGTCGTTTTCCTTATGTATTTTTCGCTTTCCTTTATTCATTTTCTTGCCATGTAAATCGTTGCACCCCTGTTTACGAAATGAGTGATTAATAAAGACCTTTATTATCATCACTTCTTATTAACTTGCAACAACATGATTTGTCGCAAGACAAGTTTGAACGTTGGTGGTAAAACCCGAGGCATTGCTTTTTAACTCTTTTTGCAGAATTCATCGTTGCATTCATCTGCTTGCATGTTTTTGTTGCCCTGTTTTATTTATCGCAGCTTAAGGTAGCTCGATGGGGCTTTTTTAGAGTCAATATCTCCCATGTTTGAACATAAACTACGTCTCAATTAACAAAGATTTGGAAAAATTACTAACACAGCCAGAGGCCTGGGCACCTGGCAGTCAAAACGGTTTTGACTGCCCTCCGAAGGGAACAAAGGAAAATTCAAGGGGCCTGGAAACGAGGAAAAAGTATGAAAAACTGTTTGAATGCAGAAAGGTCCACGGAACGCGTAAATAAACCTGACTGGTTCCTCTTGCCGGATCTCTAATTAAAAAGATGCTGTAGCCAGACGTCAGGTAAAGTGTGAAATAAAACAAACTGAATGCAGGGCTGGCACTGGGGCAAAGGGCTGATTTATTATATCATTATGGGCCAATATTTCAGCTAACAAAATTAGCCTTCATCAGGGCCAGAGCTATAGCGAGAGAAAATATTTTTTAACTACTCCTAAAATTTAAGTTTGAAATTTACATAAGTAAAAAGTATGTTTGCATGACCGAGCATGACCGGAAGTGTGCTAACATTTTACATGTTGTTAGAAAATGATGAGTTAAAATGTCTTCGAATCCCAATCTAGCCTCGTTGATCATTCCTCGTAATATAAGACACCCCGTCCTGGTCGTTCTAGTTTTAATAGTAATTGTATTCGCTCTCCACGCCTTCATAAGAGTTCCTTTCAATGGTTCGCTTAGTCATGGAAGATCTAGATCGCGTGATGAAATTGGTATGTTAACATACAACATTTGGTTTTCTACTGAAAAGATGAGAGAAAGAATGGAAGCTTTGGGACAAATCGTCGAAGATCTCCAACCAGATATTTTGGTTTTTCAAGAAGTGACACGGGAGAACTTGGCCATTTTAGAGGAACAGACGTGGTTTTCCCGGTATCGCTTGATTCCCTCCGATGTCAAGATGCAGGAGAAACCTCACCATTTTGTGATAATTCTAATCGTATATGCTGTCGAAAAATGGTTCATTCATCCATTCGTCAATTCTCCACGCATGCGAAAGCTTGTCGTAGCACAAACTAGGAGCGCTGTTTCACCTGGCGTAGAGTTTGTAGTCGCAGGAACACACTTAGTTCACGCAGAAGAAAATACTATTCAACGCGAGCAACAACTGAAAGAATCACTAAAAGTTCTCTCTCCATACGAAAATGTCTGCGTTATGGGTGACATGAACATTGAAGTTAAGGTTGACGGAGACATTGTTCTTCCTTCTCCTTGGATTGACGCATGGCTGTCTCTACCGGGAAACACTGACAGCAATGGATTAACATATTATCGCAGCAAAACCCCTTTCGCCCCTGTTATCAAGAGAACTGTAAATGCCACAAGTTACAAAGCAAGACTGGATCGTGTTCTTTGCAAACTGAGCGATTTCAAAGTCAAGGAAATGCGGGTCGTTGGCGACAAGTTGACGAAGTCTGGAATTCGCCCCAGTGATCATTTCGGTGTGTTTACAGTAATAGAACTATCGTCTACGAGCCAGACGAAACGTAACAAAAATTTTGAGACTGCCCAAGAAGAGGTTTACTTTCGCAGACCACCTAACTGGAAGAGGTTAATTAATCAGGTGAAAACTGAAATAGGAAAAAATGTAAATACATAATAATTACAGCAATTTTACTGTGAATTACGAGCAAAAAAGCCGTAAAGCACGACAGGCATGGTAGTTTTCTCGATAGAATTCAATTTTGAAGTTGCTGTTCAGCTACAGATCACAAAGAACTCGTTTTTGTATTCATTTAAACAATGGAACAGAGCTTTAACTCTGATGCTATATTCAACTGCTACAAGAACGTCGTCGATTTTCGTGGGTCGTTTCCTATACTAACACTACTAGAGAGCTCATCAGAGTAACCACAATGACGACGGATTCGAGAAAACAAGCAAAACAAAAACCCTGAACGTGCAGCCCACTTTTTGCTAGGTTTCCTTCCCTCATTGCCCGACTAATGATGACAATGATTATAACATTTATACTACTACATAAAAAATTACTGCAATTTAATTGGCTTAGAGCAGTGGTATTTCAGCTTAATTTGAAATACCTGCATGTGAAAATTACAAACCTTTTGTGGGCAGTAGTATAAACAAATAATAGGATGATTTGTACGTGATATTTGACATAAATACCACTAGTGATATTTCAAAATTGGATGACTACAAAACCAACGACAACGGCGACGGCAAGTAGGGGAAAAAAGTAAAAAATGTTTATATTGACAAACAACAACTTTGCACGTCAATCACGCTATTTTGTACATTTCTTTGCCATCGTTGCACCACTACGACATGAAACTTCCTAATTTCACGAGCCCGCTTTATGGAGTAGGTGAACACACACAAAAGTTATCGCTTTCTTTTTCTAAACTTAGATAACGATCGATACAATCCCAAAGAAAATTTCGCCAAGATTTGCCAAATTAAACGAAATTGAATAAGATCGGTGAAGCTTGAAATAGTGCGAATAGACCAGGAGTAGACTTTTAAGTGACTTTATCAGGTTTCTTGTCATCCAAAACTTTTGCTACCATGGCATCGTGACGTGAGGACTTCTCCTCTCTATTGGGGAGCTTAAGCAAAGGTTTTTTTTTCAGCGACACACGTCAAACGGAATTGAGCCTTTTTCCCTTTTAATTCGCCGTTATGATTCCAAATTTGTATTGCTGAGTGTTCTCAAGTCTCATAAAGACGATTTGGCCAAACCTTTCGGGCAAAATTATTGCCCAAGAATTAAAACATTTCACGTTCGGTTGACGTGCGTCGCTGTAAAACGTCTTAAATACGCAACATGACGGGAGAGGAGAGAAGACGGTAAACCTTGTGTGACAAACGTGACAATAATTTTGTTTGAAAAAAATTTCCGCTAAACTTCACCTTCCTTTAAACAGACCTGTTTTTAAAAGACCAGTAGACATTAAGGTTAAGTGAAGATCACGACAAAACACACAAGTAATGGCCCTGTCACGTTATTGGCACACAAACGTTTTGCTGTCCTCTTCTTCCTGCCGTCCTGTTGCAAAATTCATAAAGGGTGCTTAAGCAACAACGACGGCTACGGCTAAGAAAACGTCACTTAAAATGTGAATTCCCGCTAGTGTCTCAAACTTTATCGCGCTTATTCCATCTCGCTTAATTCGTCAAATGTGGGCAAATTTTTTGGGAGTTGAATTCTGAAGGACTGTATCAAAGTTCAGGAATAGAAAAAGAAAGTTGTTACGTTATGTTCCCGTCCTCGACAAAACGTGAAATTAGGCACTTTCACGTTTTAATTGTAGTCGTGCAACGATGGATAAGAAATGTACAAAAAAGCGTGATGCACCTACAAAGTTTTTGTTTTGCTAATCTAACCTATTGCCTTTTTTGCCGTTCTCGTTCCCATCGCCGTTACTTAAACTCCCTACTAATAACCTAAGAGGGCACCCCGTTGTTTGAAGGGGGATTAGCGCTAACCTAGGGTTAAATTTTAATCCCGGTTTTGTTCAAAAGTATTCATACATACATATCTAGCCGGATTTATGAAAACCGGACCATCGGACTCCAGGAGCCCACACAGCTTAAACTGACTCAACTAGAGTAAATATTGCCAAGAAACTCAGCTCTTAGCCATGGTTCTCTTAAGGTGTCTCTCTTCTTGGTTCCTGATTAGCAAAAGAAACATTCAAGTCCATCAAAAAGACACTCTGGACTTGTCCATACACTCTAGCGGCTTAAAGGCCCTAAATGACGGGGGATGCTTGAGACTTAAGCAAGTTCTAAGCAGAGAATTCAAGGTTAAATCACCCCCCCTGACTTCCTCCACCCCCCAGCCTAGCACGTGCTTGAGGGGAATGCTTTCATTGGCCAATGGGCCTCAAACGTTACAAGAATTTGACATGACAAACTAAAGGCAGACATGACCAGTGCACAGACTCTCCCAGAAGGGACAACGCTTTTGCAGCACCCTCCCCCCTAGGGATTGACATGGAGGCCCCTTTCCAACCCATGGCGAGTTAGCTCAGGGACTGAGCTTGACAATGAGACCAACCAGGACAGCAAGCCCCCTATGTTTTTTCTCACCGGAGCAACCAGAAACCTGGCTATCGCCAGCTTTCTGTGCGAATATTCTGGCCCATTTTGAGGTATGTTTTCAAAAATTCGGCTATATATATACATACATAAACTGGTCAGTACAAAACGAGGACTGCGGACTGAGTATAAAACGCGGACTATTCTGATGACATGCTTTCGCCCTGCTCCTTAACCTATGTAAACATGTACATCGCGTTTATAACCATTTTCATGGATGTTAGAGACCCACGTGACCGGGTCTAAAAATGTGTGTAGAAAATAGCATTTTCGTCAGGCTCAGGAGTTGGAGAACCGGGTGGTACACCTCCACCAAGAATTTCTAGGAGTATTCAGTGGCAGATCCAGAGGACCAAAACTGAGGGCTGAAAAAAATTTTTTTGAGACTGGGCCCTTTCCCCTTATCTCACGGTCTGGATGACTGGGCACCCCCTTATCTGAAGGTCTGGATCTGCCACTCAGGGGCACCCAACGTAAATTTTCGGAAAAATATCTGTTCGGAAGACGATTTGAGATCTAGAATTTTCGGAACATTTGTTGTAAAATTTCTTGCTTACCTGCCCCTCCTAGGATTTTCGAACATCTAAAAAATGGTATAATTGTCCATTTTTAACGGATTTTTACCCTAAAAAGGTCACCTAGAATTTTTGGTAGCCTTTTTCCTGGCTGAAATTTTCGAAAATGTAAGTTTTAATCCCTATAATTTTCGGATCACTAGACTTTCAGCTAGGAAATCCGAACAGATGAAAAATTTTTAGGGGATCAAAATATGCCTATATCTACTGTTTAAATACTAAAAAACGTTAAACAATGCTATGTTTAAGTGGTTTTGAGCTATACTCTCGTTGGGTGCCCATGGCCACTGTTATCGTGTCTTGCTATTTAGCGATCTTTTGATCTTATTTTACCTTACCTAGAACCAATTAGCACAGTTTTTACCAACGTAGTCCGTATTTTACAACCAGCAGGATCTTCGTCCTCGATTTTTGCAGTTATTTTAATTCCGTATTTTATACCTAGTCCGCAGTCCGCGTTTTATACCCAGTCCATATTTTCTAGCCAACGCTTTATACCTAGTACGAATTTCATACTCAGTCCGAAGTCCGTAGCCCATATTTTATACTGACCGATACATAAACTTTATTTACACTCGAATTTTTTTTTAGTAGCAAGCTCATACATAAAAACTACATTAATACATTACAAGAAATAAAATTGTTGTTGCTGTTGTAATAGCGTGGATGTTTCATTTAAAGTATTTGTTACGGTCATTTGCTTGGAACCACAAGCTACCTAGCATTCGTGCCATTAAAATACTAACGAAGCTACACCACAGGTTATTAAAATAATTATTATTGTAATTATTTACAAACAAACCTTGCCAAAGAGTGAGCCTGGAAACGAGGAAGTACCGATCACGCGACCTAGTCTCACCTCCCGAGCAAAGATCCAAGTGTGCCAGCGGAAAGGCATGTCACGCTAGTCAACATGCCTTCATATCACAACAGAGCTTTGTTGCTTAT
Organism: Porites lobata; assembly: GCA_942486035.1. Taxonomy (NCBI): domain Eukaryota; kingdom Metazoa; phylum Cnidaria; class Anthozoa; order Scleractinia; family Poritidae; genus Porites; species Porites lobata. The sequence goes on along the minus strand of CALNXK010000017.1, from coordinate 4,783,616 downwards.
TCGAAAGCACCCACTTCTGGTCATTTTAGTCTCGACAATCACTGTGTTTGTTCTCCGTGCTTTACTAAGATTTCCTTCCGATGGCTCGCTTGCTCATGGAAGAACAAGATCGCGTGCTCCCGATGAAATCAGCATGCTAACATACAACATTTGGCGTTCTCCTGAGAAGATGCGGGAGCGAATAGCAGCTTTGGGACAAATCGTAGACGATCTCGAGCCAGATATTTTGGTTCTTCAAGAAGTGACACTGGAAAACTTGGTAGTGTTAAAAGAACAGAGGTGGTTTTCTAGATATCGCTTGATTCCCCCTGATGTCACGGTACAGGGAACGATTTCTCTCGAAATCATTTTGATTACGTATCCAGCAGTACAAAACTGGTATATTTCCCGATTTGTGAATTCTCCACGAAAGCGAAAACTTGTTGTTGCAGAAACTACGCATCTTATTCCTTCGAAGGTTCAGTTTGTGATTGCAGGAACACACTTTGTCCATGCGGGCGAGAATACTATTCTTCGCGAGCTACAGTTAAAGGAATCACTGAAAGTTCTCTCCCCTTATGAAAATGTCTGCGTTATGGGTGACTTGAACATTGAAGATAAGGTTGACGGAGACATTGTTCTTCCTTCTCCTTGGATTGACGCATGGCTGTCTCTACCAGGAAACACTGATAGTAATGGACTAACATGGGATCGCAGCAAAACCCCTTTCGCCTCTGTTCTCAAGAGAACTGTAAACGCCACAAGTTACAAAGCAAGACTGGATCGTGTTCTTTGCAAACTGAGCGATTTCAAAGTCAAGGAAATGCGGGTCGTTGGCGACAAGTTGACGAAGTCTGGAATTCTCCCAAGTGACCATTTCGGTGTATTTACAGTACTATCAGCGACGGCTGTGACAACACGTCACCGAAATCGTGAGACTGACCAAGAAGTCGAAGAGGTTTACTTTCGAAGACCATCTGACTGGAAGAGGTTAATTAGGAAGGTGTAAAATTACGGAAAATGTAAACACCAAAAACTGGTGAATAAAGGGCGTAGCCACCCCCTCCCAGAGGGTAAGTGCCGCAACAAAGGCGAGGGTGTTCTGGCGGATACTGAAGCAGTTCACTTTCAGACAGAGTGGAGAAAATAGACTTTTAGCCGTATCACCTCACTACCTGTAACGTAAAATAACTTCTCATTGACATGAAGATGCAAGGTTTCTGGTTAATAGTAACTAACAGAGTCAAACTTGTATATAACAGCCCTATATATAGCGGTCACCTTGCCTTATATTTTCTGCAAAGTTGACCTCTATATAGTGATCACCCTGTATACAACGGTCACCTTGCCATTTGCCTAGGGTCACCACTATAGACCATACTGGTACAGCCCCGCTGACAGGAGGGAGCTTTCTCCTTTATTGGCCCAGAACTGTGGAATACCCTCCCATTAAGTATAAAACGTTGCAAGTCAGCAGAATCTTTTAAATCCACTCTTAAGACATACCTTTTTAGAAATTACTTTGAATTGTAAGAATCATTAATTATTGCATTTTATCAGGCTTTTTTATGTTATTTACTTTTCATTATCACTCACTGTTGTAAAGCGCTGTTGGTTGAGTAGAGAAACAACGCTATATAAGATTATTATTATTATTATTATTATTATTATTATTATTACAGTCAAACCAGGTCAAGCGTTCCCGTCGCTAACAAACTAATGAATTCATTAATGGCAAAATGATTTCGTTTGTTGATTCAATAATCCATTCATAAAATGAATAATCCAACAGTCAAATTGGACCTCGATTCAATAATCAAATGTTGATTTGGTTTATGAACAAAATCTAGCTGTTCTTTGTTCTTGTCTGTTGTGTTCAATCGTATTTGCTTCCTTTTTCCTGCCTTTTACGATTGCGTTTTTCATTGCCTTTAATCAAAATAACAGCTAGAATAGACAGACCGCAAACGCAAAGAAACTATGAGAAACTGACAAAGGCCGAGGATCGAAATCCACCAATCACCGCACATACACTGACCTTAGTTTGACCGTTGTGTTTTCTAAGAGGTCAGGCCTAGGTCTGTTGCACTGATTACTGGCAGCAAACTGGCGTACATGTAACAGTTTGTTTGGGTTTGAACTTCAGAACTCGCCAGCACTCGACTCTCAGAAAAAAAAGAGGAAAAAACAAAATTCTGAGGTCAACTTGTGGAAAGTGTAATTTTTCAAAAAACAGTAATCGAATCAACATTCGATTATGGAATCGAGGCTAAATATGAATATTGGATTGTTCATTTTATGAATGGATTATTGAATCAACAAACGAAATCATTTTTCCGTGAATGAATTCGTTAGTTCGTTAGCGACGGGAACGCTTGACCTGGTTTGACTGTAACACAGGTTTGACAGTAGTTAGAAATACAGTAAAGGTATAACCTGGGGGTTCAGGGCTCCCTGAGGCAAACAACAGCCCAAAGGTACCTCTTTTAAATTTCCCCAAATAAGATTAATTTCAGCACATGTATTAGCTGCAACATTTGCCCAGCGAATCGTATTAAAGATAAAAACTGCAAAACTTCCATAAATTGTAAAAGTTGATTACTTCTGACAAACAAACCGTACACCCATGCTGATTTACGATCTGGGTGAAGAAAGACTCGGATATTAGTACTGTACATCCTCTGTGAAGCCAGGTGGGGCTTACTTATTTCCAGCGCGTTTGATATGGGGGGGGGGGGGGGGAGTTTAATTGAGTGGGCAGGCTTATTCAGTTTATACTGCCTTTTGAAAAGAACCAAATATTGTTTTTTCCTTTTGAAGCCAGAGTGCAACCATCAGTTGTAACAAAATACAATTCAAACTCCAGGTTTATTTACGTTGCTTTAATTTAAAATAAGCAAGTAAAAATTTGGTACTGCATTGAATCATTGTTATTCTGTAATTAATATCATTACTGTAGTTTTACTATTCAATCATATTGCATTCCTCGAAATTGCTGCTCGTGTCCGCCTCTACATGTGACATTGAAACCAATAATAAAATTCTTAATTGCAGAAGTGGAAAAAAACAACATGTTCTCGTGTGTCACAACTTTTAATCTGGCACTTCATGTCCACGTGCTAACAAGGGCCAAGAATCCTCCAAGATTTTTCAATAAAAATAAGTGACAGAAGAAAGAAAAAATGTTCAGGGATTGACACTGTTGGGTACTTCCTTACAGACAGCAGTCAACAGACTGCTTCCTAAGTTGGCGGGACAAAATCAAGCATGGTGGCCATTTTCTCTGTCATGCAAATGTTCATTGTGGTTTTCACTATAGCTGGAGTAGCCATGTGCACCTCCACTATAAACGGAGCATTTACCAGTAAATAGGATAGTTTGTTTTGCTTTTCTTAGATAATCCTCATAAAGAAGAATATGAAGAAGTCTTCTTAGTTTAGGTCTTAGTTTAGGTCTTAATAAAGGAATCAATGATTTCCCTAAAAGACGCTCAGGTCACAGGAGAATCCTCCCCTCCCCTGTAATAATTCTGCTGAAGTACTCCTCTTTAATACACTGAAAGAATTATGGCAGGTAGAGTTAAAGAACCTTTGAAAACATACCAGTTAAAGGTAACTACCCTACAAAGCCCTCTTATAATATGTCCAAGATGCCCCCTGGTTAAAAGAACCATTACTTTTTACACCTAATTTGCCCTATCTTTCTCCAGGAGATAAGGGGTAAAAATCTTCAATTTATACTTCATTGACGAGTACTAGCTCAAAAATTATAATATTACTAATAATGACAAAAAAAGCACAAGTCCTCATCAACACCCCAAGTCTCGTAAAGAGGGAACTGGAAAAGTTTACCAGCTCCATTCCAGGGAAAGACAACGTGTGGCAAACTCAGATTGCTGTCCTTGCAACAGCATATATACTGTGAAAAGTTTTGCCAGTCAATAAATTGACATCTGCTTCTTAGTGTCATAGGTCTATTGAATTGACTCTGAACTATGGAACATAACTATTGTCTGCAATAATAATACTAATAATGATTTAATAATAATAATAATAATAATAATAATAATAATAATGTAATAATGAGCTTTGCCTACAAGCTGTAAACTCAGGATTACCTGTTATATTAATGACCAGCAGACATCACAAGTCCCCCTGCCCGCCCCCTTCCCCTAATCTAAAGCTCATAAAATCTCAAAGAGATGACTTTAAGTTAGTGGATTGGTCCTTACATTGGTTTATAATAATTATTATAATATTAATTATTATTTGCCAAACAGTCTAAAAAACAAGGAACATAGGAATATCCAAAGGATCTCTCAAAACATTGCTAATAGAATCCTGAATCCAATCTTGGATAAGGTCGAATTTGTCTCGCCCTAAGTAATCAATTTCACCACTTTCCCACGCTTGCCGGTGTCTTAGGTTGAGAACCTCTGGATCAACCTCTTCTTCTATTGCAATGTTGGAAATCTCACTTGCTAGTTCATCAACCTAAAATTGAAAACAGAAATTGTCAAGGTGATAACAATCTTGAGGCCAGTTTACCTGGTACAACTTTGATGCATGTGGTGTGCTTATGATAAATATACAGAACCCAAATTTTAGGTGTGTAATCCCTGCATAGGCAGGTTTAGCTCAGTTGGTAGAGTTTTTGACAGCAGAGCAAGAGGTCGCATGATTAATCCATGGTTGGACCAATATTCAGGGTCTTGAGATAACTGAGAAATGAGGGTTGTGCTTTTATCTAGTCTCCCTTGCAGCCGTTGCGTGACATCCAAAAAATGGCTGCGAGAGAGACTAGCTTTTACCCTGCAAATGGATAGAGATTCGTGTGGCTCAGATGACCACTTTATGGTGGTATCATCTTCAACAAAACATGTGAAACAGTGTTTTTAGCTGCTAGATACATTACAACTCAAAGAAAAAAAGCGTTTATGGTTGTGTAAAACAAAATTTAAATGTGCACCAATTTTTTTGATTTGATTTATCAATACAACTCATGTAGTAGGTTGATCAAAAGCACACCCCATGTAACAACTCAGCACCATCAAAATTTAAACAACTTTGGGAAAACTATTCACTGCCAAAGATCAAGTGTTGTCTTCAAGATTTGAAATTAAAGATCTGTTTAATTTGCAGCTGCTTGGGGATATCATTACAACATAGACATGGGTGGACATCATTACTGAATGTTTTTCTTTCCTTTCAATTCATTGACACTGCTGTGACAAATTGTTCAAAATTTTCAATAATCGTAGTAGAATTACTAGCAAATTTGTTGCATCGCACTTCGTGTTTTGCAAACTTCAAAGGGATTTGGCTTTTTCTGTTCGCTCAATCATTTCAGTGGGGGCGGGGTTAATGCAAGTCACAATGCAATACGCTTACCCAGCTTGGCCTGCAAAAACAAAACAGAGAATGGTGAAGGAAATCGCCATGGCGACTGGAATTTTTGTCAAAAGAAGGAGGAAGACATTGCTTTATTCTTGCAAGTGACAAGAATACGCACAATTAGAAAAAAACTAGTCGATTATAGCCCAAAACAGGACGATCACAAGCAATGAACCTTCAAACACAGAAACAAACCAAACAGATCGAAATCCACCAATCACAAATCACAAACCATGACCTTTAGAACTCATTCAAGTAAACATGTGTTTCCTAAGAGGTCCCCTAAGATGATTGACAGAACAGAAACACCCAAATTTCCTTCGAAGCTTGCAAAATGCAGTACAGAGCAATACAACTAATTTGGCAGTAATAATTATTTGCAAAAAACATTCTGTAGTCAGAGGTTGGAAATAATTTTTGTCTCTATATGAAGACAGTCCATCAATGAGGACTGACAAGTTTCAATGAAAATCATTCAACTTACAATAACAATATTGTTAATGAAAACCTACGTTTTTAAATTATTGCCTTAAAAAAATGAATTGCATACTTATAAAGCATTAATTACTTGCATTAGAACCTTTTTATACAGTTTATTCAAAATGCATCAGCACTGCACTATTACTTTTAAAAGGTGTTTGATACGCTATAGTAAAGAAACATAAATATAATAAAAAACTAACAATATATTTATGGAAAGCTGCATTGTGCAGTAACAAAAAGGGACCGAGAAATTTGCACAGTGAACTTCCATTAACTTCTCTAAAGTTTATAACACACACACAATAAACAAATCCAACAATTTGAGTACAGTACTAACGACATCATGATATATTATTATTGCTGTTGACTGAGACTCTTTTAAAGTTAGGTTAGAAAATTCGATCAGTGTACTGTTAACTTTGAGCAATATCATTGTGCATTTAGTCAACTAAACAGTCTCTAAACAGAATCTTCTCAAAACCAACAGGCAGAGTTACTCTCTGCTGTTCTAAAACAATACACATTTTCTTTGACTCTCTCTTTGTGAGGGTTGTCCAACACACCCACACTGAGTCCGATGGACGACAGCTAAGATCAACATAACTCACCAGGAGTCTGTCTGCGAGAGACTACAGAAAATAATGTACGCAAAATAGAGTTGTGGAGGGGTAGAAAATGCTGTCAAGCTGAATTACATCAGATTCAATGGAGACAGTCCAACTTGGCGAGAGTCAACTGGACTAATATTCTTGCTCCCTCATGTTAATATCTTTCTTCAGGTAACAGTGATCAGGTCACAATCTGAGACGATTGAAGATGACCAAACACAGGGTGCTTTCCATTTGTCAGAACTGACCGGCCAAACCATTCCCGTCATAATAAGAATTTCACTTTTAATCAAAACTATCCAGCCAGATCGGTGAAATCCTAAATAGCTTTCACAAAAGAGATGGTTTTTCATCAAAACTCTTGGAAAAAAGCATTTTTCATTGTCAAAATGACTGGTCTGGTTGTGATCCGGCCAGTCAGTTCTGACTTGTGGAAAGCACGCTCAGTTAAGGTATTTTGGACAATTTTTTTTTAATTGTGTTAATCTTAGAGAGACTTTGCATTAATATTAGTCCCATCACCAGCACCAGCAATGAATGTTATAGACTGCATAGACTTTTAATATACCCTGGTAGGGAGAATAATAATAATAATAATAATAATAACTACTAGAACCAGAAATGAGATGTGAAAGACTTTTGAGGAAGCCTTTTGAGAAGAAAACCACATATCATGATTTATCGCCTAAAAGTGTTAAGGTGCAGGATACTCTCAACCTTTAAATAAAGCCCTTATGTTACAGTTAGTAAATTACTGTACAAATAATGACGACGATGATGATGATGACGATGATGACACGAAGAAGGAAAAAAGAAATATCTTTGAAGGCTTCAGATGTGACCAGTATGCTCAATTTTTGGTAAATTAGAGGGAACTTCTTCTCCATTGATACACACTGCTTGCTGACACAGACGTGAGAACTGCAGCTGGTAGGTTCTATGTTTTTCACCACTTATACCTGCTCAAATGTGACAGCTTCTAGTGAGTACAAAAGCACTGTTTGTTGCACATAAGGATCACTTGGAGTCTGTATGGGACTCGTCTCTACCGACTGTGTCGAATTCTCTACTGACCAACTCTCTCCTAAAACTGAATCACTATGGTCCTCATAAGCAGAACTGTGCCATGAACTGTGATCTGAGCTGTGCCACGAACTGTGCCATTCACTGACAACCTGAAAATAATAATGTATGTTACGTATGAATTTATGTATGTAGATATTTAGTTATACCTACCATTTGTCTGATCATTTATCAGACTGCTGAATAGAAATGACCTGAATTTTCAACTTTTGGTGTGCACATGCCGTTATAATGCAGAACAGATAAGAGCATATTGGCTACTCGGGTGCCTGGGTCAAGAGATACTGTATTTTCAACGTCATTGCCAAAGCCAGTAGCCTTAACGAAATTCCTCTGATCTCTGTTTATCTCTTCCAGAGAAAAAACTTCACCATCTTCATCTTCCAGCTCTGTAAAATACCATCCAGTTGAGAGCCTGTAAAAGGTTATCATATGTTCATCTCTTGATTTTGGAGGATTCTATTACACTGGGCAAGTCTTGATCATACAAAAACCTGTAACCCTGATGACAAAGCCAGAATGCTTAATCTTCTTGTAGTTGTTAATCCAGTGGCCGAGAAAACTGCTCTTGCTCTTTTTGCTCCTTTTTCTTAACTGTCATCATCTTTACACTGTATCCCCAGCTACTGGAATTGCGATACTGTTACCTGCATTGATGAAGGGCAATTAGCTAGTCACCGGTGATAAACTAATTAGCCAAGTTCTCTACTTGCTCTGTCTCCAAGCCTAGCACTTTGTATGTTACATCACTCTTTTTCTTGCATTTCTTCAGTCTTCAAGTCAGGGTGTGTGTACCATGCCACACACCACACTCTATCAGGTTGTAAAGAAATAGGCACAAATCGCTTAGATACACCCATGCTTTATCTTCATCATCTGCCCCAAACAAAGCTTCAGACATGTATACATGTTGCAGCAAAAGTGTGGAGTTGCTAGTAAAAGCATCGGGCCGGTGTGGAGTTATTGTCACTGAGATTGCCAAAAGCAACCATTTTAAAGGTTGCTGCAGCAGCAGCAGCAGCAGCTTTTTCTACACCATGATCCACCTGCTTTAGTTAAGAGACCCGATCCTCTTCTGGAGTTGGGAGTGGTTCCATGCTATTTGCCACTGACAAAACAAAGGGCCTCAATCGGATTTGCTTGCGTAAGATGACCTCAAAACCTGCTTTCACAATGCTTTTCTCATCAGCATTGAACTATTAAAACATGGGCATTTCATGCATTAATTAGTGGTTCATCAAGAGTCAGTTATGAGCTGTGTACAGAAAGCTGCAGCTTCATTTCGCCTTACAAGTGTAATCATCTTATACTGCTCCCTTATTTGCCTTAGGGTAACTCTGATCAGGGCTCGAAAAAGTCCTGTCCAGACAAAACCAAGTGCCTTAATCAGATTTGCTTAGGTAGGATGACCTCAAAACCTGCTTTGACAATGTTTTCCTGATTAGCATTGAACTATTACTGGTTTGCACATGACGTCACAGTGGCCATGTTGGTAGTCAAGAGCGAAAGCATTTCTCTCCTTTGAGAACTAAACTCCACTTTCATTTAAATTCTTTGAGAAAATTGTATTGACCCCCAACATGGCCACCTTGTCACATGGTTGCAAACCAAGAATTAGGGGTTCATTAAGTGTCAGTTATGAGCTGTGTACATTTCACCTTGAGTTTTCACTTCATTGCTTCGAGTGTAATTTATTGTCTCGAACTGCCCACTTATTATTTGCCTTAGGCTAACACAAATCAGGGCTCAAAAAAGTCCCGTCTGCTAGTCTGGGACAAGTAGATTTTTTACTGGGCAAGGGTCCAGGCAAGTCGTTCTCTAACAAAATCATTAACTAAGACAAACAAGAAGTGGCCCCAGGCAAGCAAATTAAGAGAGCTGCTTGCCCAAATGACAAGCTGGAATTCAAGATTTTGTTTGGAGCACTGCTGATGCCTAATCATCCTCAGAGACCCAGGGGCAGATAGTGGGGGCAAAGGAAAGTCTAAACAAGCGGAAAAAAATGGTGAGCCATTTTTTTCCGCCCTTTTTGACTTTCCCTTGCCTCCACTATCTGCCTCTGGCCTCTGGGTCTCTGACGATGATGCCTACTGAAAAAATTATTGAAATCTCTTCACCACTCCTGAGGTACATAAAAATAGCTCTCTATAGGAGAGGAGCAGGTGAATACAGTACTAGTTTTTGTCATGCCTGCTGTGTACTTGCATCGAAAGCATGATATGTACAACACCAAATGTCAGTAAAAAATCATGTGCCTGAAAACTGTTCGTTCTTGCAACGTCACATTCATTTGTATGGTGATTTCTAAACTGCACTAGGCTGCAGCTATGTTGCAGGGGTATTTTACAGACTGCCAAAAGGCCACCAAAACAAATGCCACAAATGACTCTGATGTTTAGTTATAATTCAGAAGGGTTAGCAAACTGAGTGAATCAAGTTTCAGTCCCCTTTTCCTAGTATAATGACACTAAATGAAACCTGATTCACTCAGCGTCCTAACCCTAATCATTAACCTTCAGAGTCATTTGGCGTTTTGCAAAATACCCCCAACTCATTTTTGCCTGTTGGAATTATTTTTTGCTATTTTTAGGCATTAAAATAATAAAAGAATTCCCCTGGGAAGATTCAATGGCTATGCGCATTTGCTACAAATGAATCCCTAGTCCTAGCACGCATGTTTTTAATAGTCCTTGGTGGCAACAAGCAAAGTTTTTATATTTACAGAAGTAGTTTGGTGACTACATTAATTTTTTAAATAACGTACCAAGCAAAATCCAATAATTGGATTATAATAACGACTGTAAAAAATTATTACAATCATTCTTAAACATGCAAACATTACACACATGCACATTTAAAAATACAGTTATTTATTTATGTTTGTTTTGCATCAGATAGAATTTTGACATGACCACAGGTATTATGTGCTTACTAATGACTGTCCCTTAAATAAAAAACACAAAACATTTAGCTTGAAAGACCATAATACAATAGAGATGATTAGTTCTCACATCCTTGACAATTTCGCTTGCAGAATGCTTCAATAACATCGCACAAAGGACAGATCCTGTCTGTTATAATATTACAGAAGCATTCACCTTAAAACTTAAGTTGAGAGTATCCTTCCACCAGTTTGAGTTTCAATACTTCACAGTCAAATAGTTTGTTTATAAGCATAATATAACAGTGATATTCTATACACACAAGCCCCTCAATATATACCCATACTATTTTTAAAGATAAGCTTCCTTAAATCCATCTGACTAGGCTGCTAAGGAGATGACTCAAACGAATGAACTATTACCCTTGCCATGTCATATTTAACTGGAGTTTTGTTCATGTAATCTAAAATAAGACTTTGACCACCTGACGTATATTAGACTTGGATGAAACAGGATAATTCATACAAAAAATTGCAACCATCTTTCAAGGACAACATTCAATTTTTAAGGACCACGTACCAAGAATGTAATAATATTTAACAGATTGTACAAAAAGGCACATTCCCGGTTCATTCTAATAAAAGGGCTTTAAAGGCTTGAACTGTTTGCTCCTCTAACTTTAATAACTCATTTTTCAGTTCACATGTCTTAAATTTACAATAACTCTTGCATAAAACAAAAAATGTCTTATGTAAATCACCTTTAACTTCTCTGAGTTATGTTTTATATTCTGTTTTGGACAACCAAAAAGCATTAATAACACTTTCCAGGCTACTACATTCAAAGTTAAACAGAATTTTAAGGACTTTTCAAGAAAAATTGGAATTCAAGGACTTTTACTGCAAGGAGCCCAAAAGCGAGACCTCCTTTAATTAACTCACATTCTTTCATGCAGAGATTAACCAATTAGAAGTCGAGCACAGTTTCCAGCTGGCTTCTGATTGGATTAAATCGGCACAAAAGAATGTGAATAAACCAAAGCGGTCACACTTTTGGGCTCTTTGCTGTAAAGAACTCCCCCTTAAATTCAAGGACTTTTCAAGACTGGGCAAACCCTGTGTAAGTTCTGTTGGTCTAACAAGTCAAGTTGGCAGATTGTAAACCTGTCAAATTTTTTATCCTCCAACCAGTTGTGGAAATTCTTTTTTGCCTTTTCCTTCCCAAAGTTAAGCAAAATATATAAAGCAGCTGTCACACTAGGATTTTACAGTGTACTAAGGGTTGTAAAGAAATAAACAACAATTATTTCTTTTATTGTTTATTTTCATCTAAAATTATTTTTTTGGGAGTGCTGGGATTTTTGAAGGCGACACGATCAAAGAAGTCCGAAGTCTTCCAAGACGTCAAAGTCTGCGAAGTCTGCCAAAAAAGTGCTTTTCACTCCAAAAATCAGAAACGAGGAAATTGCCATTTTTCATTTTAATGTTTATTTTCATGGGTCTAGTTAACATATTTTTTGGAGCAGGACGGCAACAACTCACATTTTTCAATCAGGGGAGTAAGGCGTGAAAGCGTGAATAGTTTTATTGAGACTAACTGTTGGCAGGTATATAACTGTTAAATTCTCTTATTATTAAAACCTAAGTTTTATTTTGTAATACATATAAGATTTGACTTTATATATCTAATATAATAAAAGTGTATGTTGGAATGACATTATTTTAAGTTACCAGTAGTTTTGATCTTTACAGTTTGTGGTCTTTTTCTTTTTATTACATTGTAGTACTTTCAGTTCTAAAAACTCTATCTTTTCATATTATTGTAACATGCCCATTATAAGTGTAATAAAAGTTAATATTATTATTATTGTTATTAAAGCATAATAAATGAATTCATTATTTTATCGTTAAAGGTAGGAAAATGTATGGGACTGTATTCAAGAAGAATCATTATGCTTTGAGAGAAACTCGCCACTTGTCAACACTAGATGATCAACAAAGATGAACTTAATCCTTAAATTAGTAATTAAGGATATCAAAATAAAATGTGCAATTTTACAAAATAGTCAACCAAACAAATTCAAGCAAGAACCAAAGGATAAAACATATTAAAACACAAATTAATCAAAAGCACCTGAGAACAAAACCAATGAACACCAACAACAACAAATAAATCACAGCATGCTACAGGCTAGGTGCAAAACAGAACAATGTACACTTAACACAACCAACCAATGATACAAGCAAGAACCAAAGAAAACAATAATGCCTACGTGTTTAAACTCTACAGCTTCTTGATGGTCAGAGCCTTGCCAAGTCTCCACTTGCCAACCGTGCTGCATTACAACAGGCGAAGGTGGAGGCGGTGGTTCATAATGTTGTGGCGGTGGCTCGTGATGTTGGGGTGGAGGTTGGTAATGCTGTGGTGGGGGCTCGTGATGTTGGGGTGGAGGTTGGTAATGCTGTGGTGGGGGCTCATGATGCTGGGGTGGAGGTTGGTAATGCTGTGGTGGTGGCTCATGATGTTGTGGTGGAGGATGGTAATGCTGTGGTGGTGGCTCATGATGTTGTGGAGGAGGATGGTAATGCTGTGGTGGTGGCTCGTGATGTTGCGGCGGGGGATGGTAATGCTGTGGTGGTGGTGATGGCTCATGATGTTGTGGATGATGGTAGTGATGTTGAGGGGGCGGTGGTGGAGGTGGGTGATAAAACTGCTCAGGAGGGGGAATGAACGGCTCATGGAAATGTTGTGGTGGAGGGCTGTATGGGGCTGGTTCAAAATGGTGCTCAGTGGGAAAATGAGGCGCAGGCTGGAAATGATCACTGGCTGTGGAGTCGTCAGCCTGGTCATCACAGCATTGCTAAGCAAGACAAGCAAAACATGAGCTTGAGTACCGCACAAGTGATGTCAGTACAATGAAACAAGCCATGGGCTGAGGCAGATATCTGGCTCATTGACTTATTTTCTTACAATGCACTTTCTGAATTACCTTGTGAACTACAAAATCAAATTGAACGTAATTGGGGAAATGAAGAATTAGGAGTTCCAGCTCAAAAGGTGACAATATAAGCCCATAATGCTAACAAACCGGTTCTAAGACACATCTCACTGTCACAGTGATTTTGTTACCTCTGCGTCCTGTGTACCTGACCCATAAAAATCCCTAAAGATTCAAAATCATTTGTGGTATGCGTCCCATACGATGGAAAGATTGATTGATCGATCTGAAGATCCCGTTTGTGTGATTTCTGTGGCTGTCCTTAAACGACACATTTCTTTCAGTGTTTTGTTGTGCTTTACAATAGAAGGAGTACATTTTTATTTCAGTAAACTGTAATGTAGAGTTTTGGAGTCTGTCTTCAGATAAACTGTGTGGTTACAAAAGACCCAGGGACTCATTGCTTTTAGAACTATGACTCTATGGTTCTGGACTGGGACTCCTGATTTTTAACAAGATGAGTATCAGGACTCGCCATAACTATTTGTAACAAAATCACTGCTGTCAGGATAATTCAAGATCTGAAACTTGATTAATTGCATTTTACAAAATCTAGACTATTTTAACAATCTATTCAAGAGATGAAGGTACAGCTCTCTTAAAATGTTTAGTAGTACAAGATAGTGTAATAGAAAGAGTATTTGTTAAAAGTCATAAAATGTGAATTTACATTGTGAGACTGTAACTTCGGGCTGCCAATACATTTTAAGAGGGCTGTAGATATGGCACAAATCATAACAGATATATCACTAGGAATTCAAGTCAAAAGTTACATTCCTTTGCACATAAATTCAAAGCCATGTAAAGAGCTTCTTAGAATACACATGTCAGAAATTAGAAACAAATACATTGGACCAATATCATTAACTTGTCATGCAATACAAATCAGTTACCTAACATATATTTTATTAATCATCGATTGCTTACTCTAAAGTATTAGTCAACATACGGATCAGGATCAATACAAGATTTGTTTACTAAATAAGTTACTATTTAAAGCACATAATCCAAATTATATCATTAATGGCTTGGTTACACCAGGGACAAAAAAAATCGGAGGCAGAAGTGAAGGTGGAAGGAACGTTCTCTTGTAGTGTTTGTCGAAGAAAAGAGGACAGAAGCATAAGCAGATTAAGCTTGATAGAAACAGTCAGAAGAAATGGAAAGTTCGTTTTTCATCTAGCTGTCTCTATTAATGCTTCCACTGTTTATGTCTTAAAGTTTGAGCCAATCAAGTGGATTTGTCACAGAAAGACATGTGTAATTAAGACAACCTCCTTGCTCATGAATGTATCTACGCATGTACAGTTTGGTACAGGTACACCAGGCTTTAATTAAACTCCTCATTGAAAAGAAGAAACTGCAAATGCGAACCACAGACACTGACTTGCAGTGTAGTAAACTTCAGGGTTTATCAGCAAGATACAAGGCTGTTGTTTCTGTTACTGACGTAACCAAGGCCTAACTAACACTTACTTGCGTCGTGTACAAAATACAACTCACTGGTATTATCACATAGTTATCAATTTTGCTTACTCTAAAAGAATTAGACTAAAACACAGCCCAGCAGCAAAACAAGATTTATTTATTGCAGCAATGGATTTACTTCATTAACTCTACAACAACATTTTTAACTTACATTGCTTCAGTAAAATGCATAAATAAATTAACTCTGTGCTTTGTCTTACAAGAGACATCACAAGGCATATTTACTGACATTGACCAGCAAACAATAAATTAAATTTTACAGGACGTCATTTAAGATTATCATTTTTCTATAGAATTTCTGGTAACTGATAATAGTGCATACAAAATGACCAACATGACAATAAAACAATCATTACTTAAAGGCTGCAAAATATATGAGTATGATGGTGAATTTCAATGGATTTAACTAGATAAGAATTTTAACAATGAATTATTATTATTTAAATTATTATTAAGGTGAAGAAGCTGGGCTTAAGCAGCAACATGGCAGTTAGCTTTATAGATGTTTATTAGCAGCACATCTACACTGTAATTTTTTGTTTACAATGTTATAATTGTTGGTTGTATTGTAAGACTACAGCTATATAATTTCCAAAGTTTAGGAAGATCAGGTAGTAACCAGTATACCAACAAATAAATCTTCAGTAACCCAGAAAGAACCATAACATGGGCTACTACAGATCCAATGTTGAACACATAGTATGGTACTTTGAGGACCATGAGATAATTATCTACGCCTCAATCAACAGTGTTAATTTTCATTGCTACTTGGAACAGGCTGGTATATTTCAACTGCCAACCTTTTTAATAAATCAGTCTGATAACATGATGGATTCACAGCATAAAGATGATACTGAACAAATTAAAGTTACATGCTCTCCACTGGTCAGAACCAGCCAACTGCCATAGACAGTTACTAACCACCAACTAGCAACTATGCTTGAAGGATTTTGAATATAGTTTCTCACCAAAATGTTGATGGACAGTGCGTGGCAGATGTGTAATTTTGTATCCTATGTTGTTTTTACCCTTGATTGTGATCTGCTGCCAACAAAGACCTGTTTTTGGGTCACTGAAATTGGTACTCCTGTTCATGAGGAAAGCCCTTTGCATGAATATACTGTATTTCCTCAAAGAATAACCGTCGGCAATTTTTTTTTTCGCACCAAAAGGGGACAATTATTCGAGGGAAGGTAATTATTCGCAGGGGGCGATTATTTCAAATTTTGCTCACTGGAAGTCACGCCCTTAATCTTCTGTCTTATCATCCAATAAAATAAAAAAAAATGATCACATCAAAATTAATAAACTTAACATGGGCTATCTTTGTAAGTGTTCCAAATTTGGTTCCCTGATTAATTTTCAGTGTCAATATTCTCGGTGTCAGGAGCTTGAAAAAGTCGTCACTGATCAGTTTTGCTGGATCAGACTCCACTTCAACTTGACAGGAAGGGGATAAAAGAAAGAGAAGATGGTGAGATGGGTGGGGGTGGGAAATAATTTGAGGAAGGCGGTTATTTTCAATATTTCCGTCTAAGGGGGGCAATTTTTCAAGCGAGGCGATTAATCAAGGAATGGCTATTATTCGAGGGAATATGGTCTGACAAAGCAAAACTGCACACCTACAAAAGACTTTGTGAGTGTGCCAATTTAAGGAGATGAAAGGTGACAATAGGGAACTTTCCTCATCCAAAAACATGAGAGAGGTAATCAATGAACATATTTTCATCATTGTACACTCATGGGCAGAGAGAGGAGGTGTGGAACATGAATATCCACATCTGATGTGCAGTGTACTAACCACTAGACCTCTGCTTCTCCCTAGAAACAGGGAGTAAGCAGGCAAAAAAAACAGAACATTGTAGCTGGCCAGTTCTGACAAGTGGTATGCAATGGAACCATGAATTTAGCCATTGGATAAGCCTCAGGGAAGTATATGCTGAGCACCAATCACACTTTTACTGGTAACCGACACCCTCCAATCCTTTGCTCCAAAATTTAAAAAAAGAGTGATCACTTACCCTCATTTCTGGCTCCACAAAAGTGGCATAGATGTCCCACCACAGTTGAAGGAAGGTGCGTTCATGTGGGACATACCCCCTGCTACTGGATGGCACGTTCACATTGCCAGTTGCAGGATTGTAGGAGTGATGCCATGGCTTGATGGGACCAATGAAATGAACAATTTTCACATCTCTTCCAAACCTGAGGGAATTGAAAAGAGATAGGTTAGTTGATAATAATAATAATAATATTATTATTATTATTATTACTAATTAATAATATTAAAGTGCTTCAGTACAAAGATTAAAAGTAACAGGAGGTCACTGACTATACAAATTTTTAAAAAAGAAATTTCATTGACCGATTTAGCTGAACATCAATCAGTAAAATAAAATGGGAAGTACAACTCATTCTAACTTAGTAGGGATTGGTGCAAATAGCACTCAAAGGTCCCCCCAGATGTGTCCATACACAATCTCAGTTGCACACATGAAAGATCAAGACAAAAGGGCTTGCCACTGTCATAGGTTTGTGATGTTTTTTTTTTAAAGCCCCTCAGTACAGGAATAAAACAATCCACAAGAAGAAAAATACTAATACTACTGATCTTACTGTTGGAAAGCTGGAGCATAGGTATAACTAGCATTGGAGTTCATGTTGTAGATAAATGACAAATGTCGGGAGATGTCAGATGTTCTCCAATCACTGAAGAATGAATTAAGTAGTCCTTGGTCTCCACCTGAAAGAATGCCATAAAAAAAATAGTTTCTGAGCTAAAATGCTGTGCTTTAACATTTAAATGGAAGGAAGCTCAATGCACAAACAAACAAACAAACAAACAAACACAGTACTGAATTGAATTGTAATAAACTAATTATTGTGAAAGGTTTGAACCCAGGAATCATTTCATAAGTCAGTGGAGCATGATCGTCCGGGTGAATATAGTCCTGAATAGGACTATTGTTGACAGTGACTGACGTTTTGACAACCTGTGTGGTAGTCACCTTCAGAGTCAAAGTGAGTTGTATCATGTCAGTAAATGCAACTCTGGGTATTGACCACGCCCCCGGAAGATGCCCCCATACGTTTGCGCTTTCAGCACTCATTTTTGAACATACCCCGCTCAGAACCACTCGTTTCACTGTTGATTCAAGTCCTTAAAACTGTTCCCCCAAAACTCTATTTGGAGTTAATAGGCAAGTTTCAGTTTGACATAATTGTAAGATCTGACCAAATGTCAATATTGTTGTGGCTTTGGTTCATTGTCATCACATTGACACGTCAAGGGCTCTATGTATACATCAGGGATACCTTGTTACGTTACAATTTTCATAGCCTCAATCACTGGTGCACACAGGTTCAAGCCTTTTGACATAGAGTACTAAAGTGTGACGTCACAAAAAATTAAATTTGTGAAATTATGGGATTTGTCAAGATAATCTGAAAGAACAATGTCCAAGACACCCACTTGCCAAAAATTAGCATTTGGGTCTAAACGTTTAGACCCAAGTCAAATTTAGAAGGATTTGTATGGAGTCATCAGAGCATAACTGGGCTAATATCTCAGAGACAATTTGCCCCAAAATGCTAATTTTTGGCAAGTAGGCGTCTTGGACGTTGTTCTTTCAGAAAATCTTGACAACTCCCATAATTTCACAAATTTAATTTTTATGACGGCACCATTTTAGAACTCTATTGTTCAAGGGAATAGCAAACTTGGGCATTCTAAATTACATAAGCATTTTGGATTTATGAAAACTTTTGCAGCTCAAAGGGCACACGTGTAGGCTTTTAAAAAAATTTTCAAAGGGTTACATAACTCAAAGATAATGCCCACAGTAATGTCTGCTATTCCCTTTATAATGTGAAGCTTGGCCCTTCAATCAAGGTCAGCATCTAAGTTCTCCTTAAATAACACTGCTTAATCAAACACAAAAGTCATGAGAGTAAAGAAATGAAACTATCTTAAAGTAAAACTGTTCAATAGGCCATTTCCGAGTTCCAGAAACCCTCACTTTCAAAAAGAGGCCAAGTGCACAACCTTTCTTGTGAAAATGAGTTTCATTTGCATGAGAATGAAAAATCATTTCCATATCAAAGGCTGAGCACGTAACCTTGTTTTGATACAGAGGCCCGGGAGAACTCGGAAGTGGCCGATTCTCCAGGGCCCAGTTGTTCGAAGGCTGATTAGCACTTAACCCGGGGTGAAATTTAACGCTGGTTTCTTTTTCTTGTCTTCAAAATCATTTTCTCGGATAATTTTCTCTGTTATTTTTAGAGCTTCCAATAATCAACTTGTAGACAAAAAGAATTAAAACTGAAATGCTTTTTAAGCTATCAAATCTGAATTCAAATCTCGCACTAACCCTGGGTTATCTTAACCAAGCTTTGAACAACTTGGCCTAGATCAGTTTCATGGGAAATAATAAATTACAATCAGTTTTCTGATATTTCGTGGAGCCGCAAGATTGAGGTAAATCTGCGAAATCCTGCAAAATTCATGACAGCACACTAAATATTGCAAAATTCATTAGAAATCTTATTAAATACATGTCAATACAACATATTTGAAACTTATCTCAGCCAATGGGGTTGAATCATAATTGCTGTAAACTTGCAAATGTATCTTGAATTTTTATCCCCACAACAAGCGAACAATTTCCCAAAACTACCAGGCATAAATTATGTTGCGAAAAACTGGGGACTAGTCATGATGTTAAAAGCTTTGCCACTGGCTCACTTCTAGAGAGCTTTGTTGTTAAAATAGCAAATGATTATCTCTGTTAAGAAACATTCAAACATGCTGATCAAATCAGTGCAAAATCAATCCACTTCTAGAGAAATTTGCCCAAAAAATTCCCAAGAAATTTGTTTTTTGGTGTAGTTAGTCCTGAAAATTTCCGCAAAATCTGCCAATTTTTCTGTGAATCTGTCTCTGAAAATCCCGCAAAATTTAACTTTCATCCAAACCTATCAGAAGCCCTGTATAATGGAGACGTGAGTATGTGGAATATGTTGGGGTCTAAGAATGGCAAAGACCTACAGTAAGGCCAAGTTACTGTACTGACACTACAGAAAAAAAGATCTCACCATCAAAACTCCCATTTTGAATAGCATATTCTAAAATGGCTTCATACGTTGCTCTGGATGGCTCAAATACAAACACACCAGAATTAAAACAATCTGGCCAGCCAATGTCTGGAACGGCAGACAACTCATCTCTTTCAAAAAGTTCATCACAGTTCTGAATAATAAGAGTATCAGCATCCAAGAACACACATTTTCTATACTGAGTCAAGTTCCAGCAATGGATTTTTGTGAATGTAATTCCCAGCTCTGGCCTTGTCAAAAGTGCCAAGTTAGTTGTATCCTCACTGTCCAGCAAATCAACAATCTCTAGATGATCCCATACTCTTGCCAGTCTCTCTCTATAACAAAATATTTATAAACAAGACAGATGCAAGAAAAAATGCTGAGAATTTGATAATTTGCATATGTTTGAATAAAAAAAAAAGAGCAAGAATGCTAGTTACATAACTTATCCATAGCTAGCAAAAATATATTGAGTTATTAACATGTCCCTGTTAGTGTAAAAGTCCGACAAGGAACATGGCCTTGAAACAGTGACATAAGACTAGGTGAAATGTGGCTAAATGTAATTTAGGCAAAGTTAACCTTGAGGCAATGCTGGTCAGCTGTTTCCCCAGCTATAGTAGGGGTGGTCCGATGCCTCTAGCAGGGGCACCTCGTGACTTATATACGCAGTTGCTTGCTTGCCGTTCTTCGCAAAGTGTTATTGCAATTGCTTGCTGTTTGCATGCCAGTTTGTGCTTTGGTTTTTCCCATCCCTCCCTCTCTCTTGGTGTGGGCTAGGTAAGTATTGGGTTAGTAAGTATTCTACTGAATTGTTCAGTGTGACAGTGCCTGGTGGGGGCCGCTCGCAGGGTTGCCATGGATACCTCCTCCTCATGCTAGAGCATTGCCCAGCTCCACCAACTTTGTAGGCACCAACACCCAAGCTCATCTATTGGTGATGAGTTTAAATGGCAACAAATGACATAAAGATGGGTTAAATACCAACAGGGTCATGGCATACTCCTCAAAATGCGAAACGACCGTATTTGAAATTCAAACCAGGGAAATACGCACACCAACTAGAGCAAAAACTTGACCAGTTCATGCTCTTGATTGTACAATGGGTGATCATGCTTACCAAGTTCTTGCAAATCCCCGCAGATGCAAGACAAAGTTTCATTTAATTTGCTGTGTTGTTTCATTAGTCTACATTGCTTTTCTCTGCAATTTATTTCCAGCAATGACAAAACTAGTGGATAGCATGACTACTATACCTGGGTGTACAGTGGAACCTCTATATAACAAATGGCCAAGTACCCGGTAAAATGTGTTCGAGCTATAATGAGGTTTAGTTATATCAAGGTTCTTTTTCATATATTTTACTAATATTGGGGTAAAGAAAATCACTCATTATACCAAAGACTTCTTTATATAGAGGTTTGTTACATGTATATCAAGGTTAAACTGTTCTATACCGAGGTGTTACATTAGACATGCTGTTTTGTGGTAAAATAAACTAAGCTAAATAATGTAACTTGTAAATGGGCAGACTTACATGCATGCTTGGGTAAACTTGGCTTATCCTTCATTTCCTATTCGAAGTCCTAGTTTAGTGAATTTTAGCAAGGCTAGACTACCATAGAACATCAATTACAAACAGACACATTGGATTTACAAGTAGCACTAAATCTTGGAGACACAGAAGCCCTTATTTTCCATAACAATCTTTGAATTTCCCACCATCTTGGTCCCTGACCAACCATCATGAACTCATGCAAGAGCAGTCTACTGACGCATAACTTCCGTAATCTAGTACTTGACATGTCACCAAATTCCTCCAATCAATTTAAAATCAAAACATTAAAGTGTAGCAAATCAATCTAACTTAAAAATTAGCATGGCCTCTGGACAAAGTGCACTTGAATTGCTTATTGAATTGCCCAAGTGCATGCTTGCATGAGGAGACTTGGGCGTAACTCGATTTTTGTTTCGATACATCTCTAAATTGGTGCTTCTACTTTTGTACTGTAACAGAACAATAATCTGGAACAGTAACGAATGGAGAACACACGGGCCAATCTGCCTGTTTCAAAATAGATCTTTAACGCTTTGACTCGTCGCCATATATGTTGATCGTCTTGATCGTGTGCTCCATGTTTCCTAGATAAAAACTTCATCACAAGAGTTGAAAACGAAAGCTTAACTTTAAGGCATCTTGATCCTTACCTCGTTGGCTCTAGCACCTCCCTTGTAACGAGCAGCACCAGTTTTCTCGTTGTATTGACACGTCGTAGGGAGTACCCGAGAACAAGCGCGCCATTTGCATAACCGTTGTTAGTGACAAGGCTCACAAACGCCTCGTCCTCCACAATATCCCCAGCCATTTAGACGCTTATTTACCACACAGGAACAAGTCAAGAGAACTTGTTAAACGCCGGAAGACCCTTAGATTTCAATAATTTCACTTCCTACACCCGAACATCCAAGGCACATGTCCAACGACATGCACAATTGACGATTTCAAGCCACTCTGGAAAGTTATTTGTTTGCGGTTCCTCTGCGGTCTACTTACCCCCGGAAGGGACGAGATCAATTCAATTTCGGTGCGCGGCGACAACTATCGGTGTAATGTCGTTAGCAATCGCCAAACTTCGTTTTTCCTCGAAGGTTTGGAAACATTACCCCTACCCGGAGAGTAGATTTTGTCATCCTGAGTCCGAGGCTCGCTACTAGTAGCAACCAAAATTGATTTGCTTCTTCACGAAGTCATAAAGCTATAAAGTGAAGAAGACATGGGGCTTCTTAACTTATTTCCTACTCTTTTTCTAGATCGGATTGGAATGTGACAAGGCAAATTAGATAGTACAAAAGCCGTCACTAGCGTATTCTTAGTTTATGCCTGATTGAGCTGAAAGAAAGCTGTCACTTTCTAGCCGGTTTGTCAGCTGCAGGAGGTATTTTTGTAAATTTGTGCCATTTACTTTATTCCGAATTCCTCAACATAATAGCCTTACCGTGAAATGAGTGAAGACGAAAGGGGTCTAAAGGACTCAAAAACTAGAGACGAACAACCGCCAAGACCGGATTCAAGCTCATCATCGGTTATAAGTAGAACTAGCTCTCCAGAGCATCTTGAAGGTGATGTATTTGCGAGTGTGGGAAAACAACAAGATCAATTAGATCCCGAAAAAATTTCTGCTGATGTAGCTGCTAGAGGGATTGTATCCCCTAAGAAGCCTTTAGGAACGTTAGCGCAAACTGGGATGCGTGGAATGTTAATAGCTGCGTGTGAGGTTGCAACAGATGAGTCAGAAAAAAGTCAAAAAGCAGAGGATGTTACTTCACAGAGTATCAAAAGTGAAAACTTGGACAAGAATGCAGTGAATTCGTCAAGGGAAGATCATGATCGAGTAGCCCATGATATTCTTTCTTTCAACAAAGACTCATCAAATAGCCGGCCATCATCAGCAAGTTCTTCTTCATCAACAGCAGAAGGAGCAGAGAAAAAAGAATCTTCTTTCCAAGCTGTGGAAAAAGAGAGGAGTTTCATATCTCATGCTGGTAATACCACAGTTGAGGTTGTTTCAACTTGTACCCAGACTGAGTGGAGCTGGTTGAAGGATATGGAATTATACCAGGAAATAACAAATAAATCTAAACCTGAGTGGGCAAACAGAAAAGAAAGGAAAATGTCGTCACCATCAGGTAACGTGAAAACTCGACATGCACACAAGTTGATAAAAATACTTTGCCTCTCAAAATAATATAAGCCTACATGTAGCTTCCATTTTCCCTCTTCATGGGGTAGGAGGTGGCAACATGAAGGCTGCAAAAAATAGAGAGAAACAATGGTTCACAATGAGAACAGGGTTGTCAAAAACAGCTGGCAGCTGGAAAAAATCAACACCTAATTTGGCCAGCTACTGTACAGGGCTTTTCCTTATCTATATTTCTTATTAGTAAAATCCAACTAGTGGTCTATTATCAATGCTGCGTTCTGATTGGTTGAGCTACTACTAGGCTATATGTTATAGCCTACTAGTAGCAAAAAGCGTGGGCTTTTTGGCAGCACAAAAGGATTAAGGTCTAGCTTTAACTAGCTTAAAACTTTTTATTCTCAATATTTTTGACCAACTAGTTGGATTTTACTGAAACAATTATTCCTCTCGCCCTCATGGCCTCTGAGTCAATAGCTCATTCAGCCTTCGGCCTCGTGGGCTTTTGACTCAGAGCCCATTCGGGCTTGACGAATAAATGTTAAATAAAGAATAGCAACATTAGCCACCTTCTTCAATTATAAAGCCACCGGCCTACTTTGAAACTTCTGAAATTCCCGTGAGTAGACTGAAAATAGCCTGGGTAGCTAGCAGAATCGTTTTTGCCTGTGTGAGTGCTTTGGTGGGAAAGGTGAAGTCATCTCATCTTAAGATCTCGGTGGCCGAATGTTGATAACTGTGGTTTGCTCTTTTAGCCAACGGCCATGCTGGCTCCATCAAAAGAAGGAAGAAAAAATCTGTTGGAAGAAGAACATCAGTCAGCAGTGACAAAGGTGCACCTGTGAAAGATGAAGAGAGTTTCTCACTTCCTGAGGTGGAGGAAGGAACTGAGACAAAGAAGGGCTACACTGGACAAGAGGAAGGTCATTACTTAACCCTTTAAGCTCCAATAGTGACCCATACCCAATTTTTCCCAATAATAACACTGTCTGATCAAAAAGACAGGTCATGAGAATTAAGGAAATGATCACCAAAGATGAAATGCTGTGATGTTAGAACAAATTCTCTCCAGCAGTACCATAAGGAATGTATGAAGAACAGTGCTAGTGTGGAGAAGATGCATGTTGATGCTGGGGCTTAAAGGGTCAAATAAACTTACTCTTCAAAAGATACTTTGAAAAAAAGCTCAGGTGACTTTTGATGAAATTTAGATCCTCCCCCTGCATTAAATTGCCTTATGTTTAGTCTTGATCAAAGGGAGAATTTAAGTTGAGATCACAAGTCACTGGAACCCTTTTCCACACACCTTAATTGTCACTTTAAAAGCAAACTTGACAGGACTGCAGTGTCTTGGAAAATCCCAAAATCTGTAAACCTTTGTTCTGAGTAAATTATGAAAATTAAGCTTTCTATGGAAAAGTGTGACAGCTGGAAAATTATTAGAGAAAAACTCGTGTTTTTGAGTTCGGGCTTTAGAGACCTTTAGAGTCGAGGACAAGGACAACTACGAGTATGAGATTTGACTTAAAGTTTTTTTGTGTATTCTCAAAATAGAGACTCCCCAGAAAGCTTCATTTACCATTTTTAACTAGAAAAGTTAGCACTGTTAGCAGTTACCTTTAGTGAAGGAGGTTACACCCTCTACCGATCACAAAATGATAACACTTCTAACACTTGATAACTTGTATTAGAGTGACAATGGCTACCAAAATGACACTGGTTCACTCACAAGCATTACTTAGTATTGAAAAAATCTTGTTCTTGTTGTCGTATTCGTCTTAGAACCTAAAGGTCTCTAATTCTGATGATTTGCTTTTTATTTATGTCTCCAGGAAGCAATGGGAGAAGCAAGTCCAAATCATCTGGGGGAGTCCCCAGATCTCGCCAATCAGTCGTGTCTTCACTGCCACGTACCCCCAAGGGTGAGGATGTTCTGTTCCGCCCTCCCACAGTGGAACCAGACTCTGACAGTACTTCGGAGGCTGATTACGAAGGTTATGTTGCAGAACAAGAGTATATGCTACCAAGTATTGGTCCTCCCGCTATCCTTCAGTACATGAAAGAGTCCCAACATCCCCCATTGTCTAATGAAGAGGTTGAAGATAGAGAAGAACTTGCCAAGAGTGAAATGCTGAAGAAGAGTATGTATAGTGGTCCGTGCATGTTTTGTCATGAGGAGATATTGCCGTTTCCAACCATTGAAGAATTGGAGAGATTGACCCCTGATCAGGTGATTTTCAAAACATCATTATTAGTTATTGTTGCATGAATCAAATAATATGTTTTGACATGTTGGGTCATTAAGAAAGTTTGCAGGGATTACAGATATTTAACTGTGAAATCCAAGGTCCTCAGCACTTAAATAAGTTGCAATAATAGGTTGGTTATAAATGTTTAAATGGGCTCTTACTTTGACTGTGGTTCAAGAGACTCAACATATCTTTTTGTAAGGTTTTTATTTCAAGTTAACCTGTGAGCAAGCTTTCCTCATTAATTGCTTGCTAAGCGAGCTGTGACAGAACGTGCAATCCAGGGGGTTTCCTTTCTCCATCCCTCATAATTGCATCTCCTTTTGCGTGCTGCTCTCACATGACTTCTTTCAACACCCTCAAATGGAGAGCTTGCTCACAGGCTAATTTTAAGTATATAAATAGCTCTTGAGCTTGGTTTTGTAAGCCTTTTTTTAGCTTGAATTGTGACGATGTGACGGTTATACTCCCATTTAGATGTTCTTAGGGCTTTCCTTTCGGTGGCTTGGTGGGGCGGGGGTTTGAACACGTGATGGAAGCCCTAAGAACGTCTGGTGTGCGAGGCCATTTGAAGGTTGCACAAGTTTAAAATGGTTAGGATATGCAGTTTTGTTAAACACTGAGCACTGAACTCTTAAACACTGAGCCCTAAGATGTTTTTGTCACCCAAAGCCAAACGTAAGTTGTTGGGAAGCACAGGGTACTTCTAAAACACAACTTGGAAATTAATAAATTATCCGTTTTTGGATGTGACTTCAATGGTAAAATTTTACCAAAAAGGATCATCTACCAGCTTCAGGAGTGTTGTTATGCAAAAATATGATGATATCCAACTATTTAAGCGTACAAATCTGGCATCTCACATCTGAGTAATTTTGTATACCATACAAACAGTTACTTTTGCTTTCAGCTTTACTGCTGTCCTCAGTATGAACGCTTCGTGAAATTTGAGCTTGCCCAGAGATCAGACACTGCTCATTTGGTTGATGAAATGATTGACATTAAGCCCCACCCACCTTATGGCACCAAAGCCGCGAGGAGAGCAGCCAAGGAGCGAGCAGCAGAACGCGCCAGAGAACGTGAAATGGAGAGACAGCGGGCTGCCGGTGCTAATCCTACGAACTTCTATGCATGTGAGTTGACTCAGTTAAGACTCCACGCGTCTCTCTCGCGATATATTTAACTTATTCGCAAAGGATGTCGGAACGGATCCCCTTGATGCCTCGCGCTTTGCTTGGCTAAAGCACTAGGGGTCCACACAATCTGTCTACTGTGTAACCGTTTGTAATTTTATGTAAATGTATTGGAATTACCGTTTGCTTCGTCTATGGCAATATATCGCTAAATATGTGTATGGATTAGTGTTAGAGTGGTTTTCGTTTGAGTGTCGTAAAACCAAAACCAAAGTAATTACTCTGGCCAATCACATAGGATACAGTCAATACATTGAACCAATCAAAACTCGAAGTAATTACATGTGGCTGACGCAAAGCGCGAGAAAATGCATGCGAACCGCTCTAAATATACATTGTGTTATCTTACCTGCGGTGTATTGTCGTCCTTTTGTCTCAAAAGAGGTATTCTGAGTGGTTTCGAAGGATTTTGAGTTCGTCCTTTACGTGTTCTTCCTCCTAACACCCTTATTGTAATGCAATCTAACAGGTTTTTTTTTTCACTTTTTCCATAGTAACTCGTCAGATGAAAACTATCACTTATTCCTTGGCTTCTACCAAGTGCATGGAGGAGGGATGGACGGTTCGTCCAGAGTCTCCGTCACTGTCAGACGGTGAACAAATTCAGGATCCATTTGTTATTGAAGTCAATCCTCTCCAGCTTGTAAGTACATGGCATGAAATTGAAATGAACTGTTGTGAAGTCCGGGGCAACTGTCATGAGACGCAAAATAGAAAAACGGCCGACGGCAACGAGAACATAAAAAAAAAAACAAGATTAGCAAACAACAACTTTGCACGTGCATAACGCTTTTTTGTACACTTCTTCACGGCAGGACTGCAACGTGAAGTTGCCAACTTTCAAGTTTTGTGGAGAGCGTAAACAAACGACGACAAATTTCTCTTTCCCTTTTTGAACTTGAATACTTTTCTTAGGAATTCAACTCCAGGAGGGTTCGCCTACAATTGATAAAGAGAGCGAGTTGGAATAATCACGTTTCAAAAAAGGCGAAGTCACTTTAATTTCCTACTGACGTTTTTGCCGCCGTCAGCGTTGTGGTATCTTTAACTCCCTCTTTTTCGTAGAAGGCTAGAAGATCACAGTCTATGTTCCGTTGAGTTTTTTTCCCGCAGGATTAAAGAAAGTCCATTATTTTGGCAAAAATAAAACTGCGCGTCCGACCAGTTTTTCCCGAGACAATTTTAGCACAGTTCATAGTCCATAACCACGAAAACATGTTTCAACCAATCAGATGAACGAGCAAGAAATTTCCCGCCTAAATGGCGCACTGCACACAGCTAGTCCCGCGGGAAACAAATCTAGTGTGACCCGCTTTTTCCTCAGTAAAGAAAACAAAACTATAAATATAACGTAAGAAAAATACGGGAGAAAATGGTTCTTCCGACGGTATGTGACCACTATCATATGTATATTAAATTATTAAATACTTTTAAACTGTGTTCATTCGTAGGTGTTTATGTTATCCATTTTACGAGAGACAGGTAAATTGAAGACGGTAACAAGTACATTTGTTATTTTCATTTTTTCATCACAGAGGAAGCAGGCATTTCTGGAGAGATTCTACGAAAACAAGCGAAGGTTTCTTCTTCTGCTCCCAGATGGAACTGGGACTTGCTAGTATCCTTGTTGCATTCTCAACTAGATTGTTTCCTCATCGTCCGTACCCCCAATCATAAGGTGCTTTCGATTGGAGCTGGATATTAGAGTCCGTTTCTTAAAATTTCCCCGTTAGATACTAGTGTATCTGTATTTCGGTTTCGCGTTTGATTAGAAGCTCCAAACTCTGGGATTAATTTCAAACTTGAAATCATCCATAGACATAAAGTTCTCACTCACCTGCCACTCTCAGGCATAAGTGCGCGGAAAATCGCTTTTCGCGAAAGTTTGTAACTTGAGAAAACAGCCACAATTTTTTGATACCACCGCTGGTTTCCCAGCAAACTGACGTTTGAAGAACGAGGGCAGAAATTCCATACTGATGACGTGTCACTACGTAGGTCTGGGTAGTGCTTCTGATTGGTTGAAGCAAATTTCCATTCCGGCACAACCAATCAGAAACACAACTTCGATCTGGGTAGTGTCAGGTCATCAGTATGGAATTTCTGCGCTCGAACCTCAGACGTTCCAGTGGTAGCGTTGCGAAATGTGTTTTTTATCAGGCTAGAAAGTTTGTTGTTTTTCTTTCATTTGCTACTCTGTATAACTATTAAATCTGTTGAATTTTCTTGACGTCATTGTTCAGTTATCCTAGTGGTAATATTGCAGTCATGATAACTGCTAAAGAAAAAGGGAAGTTCACGTACATAGTGTTCGATGTAAGTAGCTGACTTCGCACTCTACGACTAATGTCCTAAATACCCATCTTCAAATTTCGGCTCGGAACACGCGAACTACTTTGAAATTTTGAGGCAGTTATCCCGCTCAGAACTCATGAGAACTCCCGTCATATTGCTAACTAACCGGCAAATATAGAGAGACTTCAGAGATAAGATTTGTGTGACAAGTGAAAAGAAGCTAAACATAGCTTGTGTTGCTGCAGAAGCATGCTTCTAACTGCAGGCAGAATAAGCTTCGCGCCAAAAATACCCCTTTTCTGTCAAGCGGTAATGATGATCACGTGGCCATATTTCATGTCATTCATTGTATTTGGCGTTTGCCGTATGCAGTTTTCAACGTGACGATGAGTGGATTCACCTTGATGAAAACCTTGCGGATTAAATTTTTTAGATAATTATTGTTGTGGGATACTGCTCGGGTCGATAACTGAGGAAGCTTATTAGGGGGTCTTGTAAGCGGACGTTTACGGTATTTCCACACGTGGTGAAGGCAATCGATTTAGTTTAACCTTTTAATGCTTTTAATACTCTTGTTCCTGGATTAGGACGATGAAGAGAACGAATCCAACCCATCCAGGATGTTAGCAATATTCGAGCCGTCTGGTCATGGAACATGTTACTTTAGAGATGGTGGAGTCAGGTAGGTATTTAGTTGGAGTGAAATATTTTGTGTGGGCGAGAAGACGATTATTTTCTCTTGACCGGCCATATGAGCAGACATACACAGTCATTTCGGTTGCTGTGGTGCAAATCAAAACATGCAACTCTTTATTTATTCCTAAGCGTATTATGTGAAAGAACATTACATTTTAGCTCCAAAGGAAAATAAGGTTCATCATACGTTCCTGGGAAACTGCCCACCTACCCCTACCCTAAACCAACATTTCAATGCAGGCTAGAGAAATTGTGCAAATTTATTCCATATCTGGAGGTACTGCCTCTGCCTTGCAGAAGGAAAACCTTGGAGTGAATTGGGTGGCCATGTAAAAATGGTAATCCACACTCCAGTAGGAGTAGCCTGCGTAGGTGGCGATTTTGTAGCGTAGGGTCAATGGCGAACGGCCAAGCGGAAACAACGCTTCGCCGTTCGTTCGCGCGCGCTTTCGCAGCTTCCTCGCTCATTTGCGCGCTCGTCAGACAAAACCGCCGGCCACGCAGGCTACAGTAGGGGGCATAAAACAGTTTCTTCTGTTAGTGCTTTCGTGCCATGTGTATTCAGGCTTAAATAAAAAAGCACTGTTTAGTGTAGTTTGTTCGAAAAATGACCGATTTAGTAAGAAAAAGACTCAACTCTGAGTGAATTTCTTATTTTCTCTGTAATACAGTTATCGATGAAGAAGCACTATTCAACCAATTTCTATGGATCGATACAGGGCAAGATGAATACTGTTGAAGGCCTATAAAAAGACAATAAAAGAAATCTCCCTTTCATCTCCCTAGTAGTAGTAGCATCTTGACGATGTATCGCATTTGTTTTTTTTTTTTTTAGGTTAGTGTTAAATCCATTCTATGGCGTTCTGCTGGATAACAAAGGTGCCCGGAAGAAGAAATGGCTTTGGCATAATTTGAAAGAGCACGTGCACGCCCCACCTTTTCAACCAATCACATTCATGATCACCAAGCAGCTGTCAATCAGATGCTTATCTCAGGTACTGGTGTCGATGCTTTTGTCAGTCCTTTAAACCCCAACATCCGCGTGCAAATTCTCCAAACCGATCTTTATGCATATCCTTAAAGAATGAGTTGAGAGAATTTGTGAAAAAACCATAGCATTCCCTCTTTGTGATAATTTTGTTAACTCTCCTGACCTCTTCTCTTGATTATGTATTGATATTGTAAGCAGAACATTGATGTTGCTCACTCTTTTTAATAGACTAAGGGTGCGTTCCTTTCAGATGATCTGGATCAGGATCAGTGATCCGAGATCACTCGGATCATGGTAGATCAAATAAACCGATGAATCCTTGTGCCGCAGAGTAGATTGTCGGTTCATTTGATCTACCATGATCCAAGTAATGTCAGATCACTGATCCTGATCCGAATCATCTCAAAGGAACGCACCCTAAGATTGTACGCGCAGATTATCTTTTTTTCTATTGTGACCTCACAATAAGGGGTTGGGCAATGCCTTCTAATTTGACAACGGTTCTATTTCCTGTACTATGATTATCCACTTTTATCTAAACTGAAGCGATGTCCTTTTCTTAGGTAGAAGTAACCACGCACTTAAATTTTGCAATTATTGGTAGAAATTCCCATCCCCAGTTGTGGCATAAGAGTATTTTAAAGGAGCAGTATTCTGTCGGTTATCGCGAAAACACCATAACAATTGCATTGATTATGCACTGCTCGCTTTGTTGGCTAAAACTTCAAAGTGCCACCCTCTCATTTAATCAGATAAGCTAAACAGCGTGAGTTACTTTCGGCGTTTTCCCGTGCTTTTTAACAGTTACATAGATATGTATAATGAGCTCTGATTGGTTCATTGAGCTAGTTGGCATGGTTACTTGACTTTTGCCGCGTTTCACTTCAGCGAGAGCATACAGTATGTTTGATGTTTGGGTGGACAATTTCATACAAATCATCGTATTTTACAGTGATTTTATAGTGATGGGCTCCTTTGGTGCCTTTGTTCACGGTTGTTCCAGGAATGCGCGGAGTGTTTATTGTCGTGATTTTAGTGACAAGATTAACTTATGAATTCCCAAAATCGTAACCTGCCCACCTACCCCTCCCCTAAGCCAACATTTTGCCGTTAGTGAAAAGTAAGTGTTAATGTTAATTGGCTTAGGGAAGGGGTAGGTGGGCAGTTTCCCAGAAACGTATAATGATCCGGAGAGTTTATAGAGTTTCAATAAGTATTTTTCCTATTTCAGAATAAAACGGTTCTCACCTTTAATCACGGAAAGCACACAGCTCGTTTTAACGTTGGATCCAAACTCAAGGTAGGAGTCTACGAAACGCATTTTGTTAACTTACAGTTCTTACCGTTAGTCACTTTGATTTATTCGCAACTCTAGAAGGGAGAAAAAACTGGAGCCGAAGTGCGTCCCGCAATTGTTTCTGGGATTGTTACTGGGCACGCGTCGATCAGCTGTTGGCATGGTTACTGGTTCTGTCCATAGTGACAGTCCCAGAAGTCTTGGCGAAAGTCAACTCGGCCCAGTTCCTTCTCGTTTTTAAAGTGGCGAATTTTATCCGTTCGCTTTGTACAGAAGCCTGCGAAAGAGGTGTTTTAACAGGGCTGGCATTTAGTTTAGGTATTAAAATAAAGTAAATATTGTTTTTGATGTTACTTTAAGGCTGTCGCCAAAGCAAAACCACCAACAAACAAAGACAATTACGAGACACATCTCTTAGAGGTCAAGCAGTTTGTGAAGTAAGTACTATGATACTAAATCTTATACTTTATGTTAAACTCATGGGTGGGGAGCGGGGGGAAGGTGCCTGAGAAGCTGGTGGAGCCCAGAAACTGCAGCCGAGTGCAGCGAGTAACCATGACAACACTGTGAGTGGCAACCACCCAGGCACCTTCACACTGCTAACCAGTGGAAACTAAATATTGAGTGTTTTCATATGACTTCACGGCGGCCATGTTGGTGTCCCAAGGCCAAACCAATCCTGTGGAAGTTGAACTCTTTTCTTATGCAAAAGTCTTCGTTTTTTCCAATAAATTTGCATAGATGCTGGCCACGTGAGTGAAAACGCTCTATACTTACCACATACTTACCAAAGGGAGGGCTGGGAAGGGAGCAGAAATAAACACAAGCGAAATGAGGTGACCTCAACGTGATAGCTGTAAAATCTCAGACGCCCCTGTGAAAGGCCCACGGCCGCTCCTGCCAATTCTGGGGAAAGGCAGCTGGCCAGCATTGTCTCGACTGTAAAGGGGCTGTGTCACAGCAGTCCAGTTCATTTTGTTTAATTTTGCCAATTACTCGCCCTCAATCGCTATGAAAATTAAAGTAAGCAAAGAAATTACATTTAAATGACAAAATCAGAGATCCGAGACAAACAAATATGTCTCCTGAGCGTTATTTTTGAAGTTGCAAGCAGCAGGGATAAAGTTTGAAAAACTGTTAGGCTGAACAGTTTTCAAAAACCCGAATTTCAATCCGTTTCAGTCTTCTTCAGTTTTGCCCATCCGTGGCATCTGTTGTTTCTTTTATGTTATTTTAACTTTCCTTTAAAGTTTTAAGCGCTTATGTTTTTGTTTCTCTTAATTTAACGGACATTTTGTAATTTCCTAATTTGGCTGAATTTCGTGACACAGCTCCTTTAACTTTGCATAAATTGCATTCAGCCACATGTAAAAGGACTGTTCAAGAGGGTTAGTTTTTCTCTTTTGCTGAAGAATCATGCACTACCCAGATATTTACCAACCTGTGAGTACAGCCTTCTTTCCTCGCTTCCTGCCGCTCGTAAACGCCCCTAGCCTAGCGACGAGGAGCGACGGCTGTATTCTCAGTCTAGATATTTAGCAACAAAGGATATGTGATAAAAATTCCAAACTGTAAAATCCGTATTTCATTTTCTTCTAGTATTGTTCTAGATCGTTACCAGAATGCCGTGCGCCTTCCCAACTACCCTCGACTGGACAAAATTCCACTTCCGCTTCACCTTCAAAGAGTAAAGGATGCAGCAAGGAAGGCGAGGCTACAAGGCTCTACCCCCAGCAGTCAGCGGGAAACGACAGTGATCGTAAACTAGGTTCCAGTTCCCTGGCGATGATCTTCATTCAAGGACTCTCCTTGCCGTTTAGCAAGTTGTGTTCAAAATGGGATTTTTTAAACCCCTGTGTTGTTCATGTCTTTCACTGTTTCTAGGCATCCTTTCTAAATAATATATCTCCTAGTGCTAAAACGTGCGTTTAAGAGTTTAAGAAACACATTGTAAATAACATGAATTGTACATTTTATCAAAAGAAATAGCTGTTTATCAGAAGAAATAATTGGAATGCTTAAGTGTATTCGCAAGTTAGTCATTATAAATAAATTATTTTGAAGAAGAGATAAACGCGTTGACAAGCTGAATCGTGAGCTGACTCAGTATCGCTGTTCAACCTACATTAGGTCGAGTTGATTTTAGAACACGAAATAAACTCAGCAATAACTATTTTCTAACCAGATTGACTGAGATTGACAGGAAAATGCAGTGGGAAGATCGAGACCAGGTTACCCGGAACTGGTTTAGAACAGTCTGACAGTCACGTGTGTTTAACATATGTCAAGCAACCAAAAGACGTAGCAAAGAAATACGTTATGCCCCCTTTTTTGTATAAATACATTTTAATATATGTTGTTACAAATTTACCTCACAAAAATATAGCAATTTTTGAAACAAATTTATCCATTAGACAGAGAAAGTTACCTCTGTGTTATTTCTTGTACTAAAATATATCAGTTCCTCTGTGTATTTATCTTCGCTGACGTTTCTTGTCTTGGTAGAATCGTAAATCAATGATATGGGCCTTTTGCTCATCTCCTGTCGGGTGAAACCTATTGCTCTGTAGGGCGTTAAAACCCACCAAACGGTTCTCTCGTGACATCTTTAGGGGTGGCCATTTTCCCTTCACTGCGCCGTCATATATTATGCCCACTAATATTTATTGGTTTATCCTGGGTTGACTATAGACGCTGCAATTAGAGAGCTTTAGATTCTGCGACAAGGACCACTACGAGTATGAGATTTCTCAATACTGAGTATTCCTTGCGCGTGAACAAGCGTCATTTTTGGCGGGAAAACGTGATAGCCGTCGTCATTCTACTACGAGGTTTTAGCGAGAATGTCTCGGGAACAAGTTATCAAATGTAAGAAGTTTAATCATTTTGCCATCGGGAGAGGGCTTAACCTCCTTCAGTATAAATAACCCTACTAACTTTGTTGGTGAAAGAAAGTATAATGAAGTTTTCCGGGGTGTCTTTTTTGTGAGAACACGCGCTAAAATTTAAGTTAACTCTCGTACTCGTACTTGTCTTCAAATCTAAAGCTCTCTATTAAAAGGTTGTGTTTAGCGGTACATTTCTTTTCATCCACTCCTGTAGTGACTGGGGACTTTTACTGAACTGTCTTCTGCAAGTTTGTGTGCAGGCATTGAAGAGAAAGGGGAGATTCTTGATACCAAACATTTCTGGAGGAGCTTTGATGACCCGTACTCCTGGGCCAAACATTGGACCATCACAGCAATCGCAACGAGTGTAACTAGATCGAGAAAGAAAAGAAGAGATTTTGTCAAGTGTATAAAACGTGTGGAACACAGCACGCACCATGACGCTTGTTGCCATCGAACGCAGCATAGCGTCCAACAGCTCACACAGTCGGCATCGTGCGACACCGCAGCAATATATGCTTTTTGAACGCTGTATAGCTGGTTGCACCCAGCATCATTACCAATATCGCAAGCAACAATGAACGGAAAACACCTCGCGCAGATTCAGTTGCAAACTCGCACGCAATTCTTGCGCGCTGCATCATTTGCAACATCGAAAACACCAATGCAAGCAATTGTTGCGCGTAGCATCATTTGCCAAATCGCACGAACCAATGCGCGCAATATCGCTTGTACATCTCTCGCAGCACACAACATTTCATACAACACAACGAGCAACATTCACGCAACACTGGATATTTTTGTCAGATACTTTGTGCAACAAATACACGGTAGGTCGTGGATTGACAGAAATTTCGAGACCTAATCCTTCGATCGAACTCGGTCTGGAGCTCCAAACGTTATTTACTGATTTATTAATTCACTTATTCATTCACTTACATCTGAGTAGAGAGAGGAAATAGCATGAAGTACTCACCTTTCCATAATGTTTTTAATTGCTCCTGGTAAATTTTTATTTTTAAAGTGAATTCCCTCCTTGAACACAGCTAGAGCTGACAGGTCACCAAGTCGCTAAACACAATAATAAAATATAGACTCAGATTAGACATAGATACTCTTCTTATACTGCTTCATAAAAATAACATGTCAAGATTCAAATTCTCCCAAAGTCCAAGAAATTTCCGTAAAGGGGCACTGAGCAACCTCCCACACTTTTTTACCTTATCAAAGAAAACTCAGATTTAAAACATCCTTTTTGCAACTCGATAATGAATACTGGGGGTCGGGCTCGGTTGCCAGTTAAAAACCATTAAGGTACCATAAAAAAACATGAACACAGTTTGTGAACGAATGATTCGCCCTTTTTAAAATACGTCAACTTTCTCTCTGAGGGCAACAATACACGGTGGTGTTCACATGGTACCGAGGCGACTTTCCTACCGGTGGCCCCAAGGTCCCGACAACTTTTCGGGCCCGAAAAGCTGTTTTTTTAGTTTGCCATGTTTGCATTAAAGATGAAAGTTTCAATAATTTTAAACTGATACAATAACAGTATCAGTTAACGAGGCAAAATTGACCGGTTTGTGAGCTAGGAACCTTGCCACTATTCAACAACTTTTGATTTAAAAAAATTTGCCTCCGGAACCGTAACGTTAGCTGGCCTTTTGAAAAACGGGCCCCAGTTTCGGCTCATTTCTACGCCTCTGGTGGTTCTGTATTCGTTTACATGCATACCCCCAGTGGGTACTCCCTATAATGGCCTATATGGGGAGGCTCCCCCGAAAGGGGGACCTTTTTCAAGCTTCAAGTGTATCTATGGGTAGGGATTTTACTGGTTGAAGTATATTAAAAGGTAAGGAAATCTGTCATCTGGGTCTGTAAAAGGGCCCAAAAGTTAAAAGTAAAAAGGGATGCAAAGTTCTAAACAAGGTATGTGAAAGGGGTACCATTTGTCAATAGAAGGTATATGAAAGGGGTACCTTTTTCGTGAAAAATGGTATATAAAAGGGTAAGGGGTTGGACCTCGGGGCAGAGTCTCCCCGTATAAACATTTTTCGAATACTCCTCCCGGATACCACCAAAAAATGTCACACCGGTGTGAGTTCACCCTGGTTGCTCTACCAGGGCAACAATTTCATTTCCGTGCGAAATTTCGCAATAGTATCATCTAAACGAAGAACAACCCTCGTTTCTGTATGAAATCAGCCTACCGGTGGACTGGAATCGGTTAACACATGCGTTATTTTTGTCAGTTTTCTATTTTCGAATCACCATAATGCATACGCGAATACGTGGATACGAGTATCCACCTACTCTTAGGGGTTGCTTCAAAACGGCAGGATATTCTGCCGTTAAGCAAGGCTAATTATCAAAACAGTGGCATTGCTGATCCATCAAATAAGAAAATCTAGAACGCATTGTGAGCCAAATTATTCCTTTGCAGAACTTGGTCACGCGCTTAGATATCACTTAGCAACGGCTCGCTGGATAGCAAACCCTCCGGGTGTTTATTCAGATTGAAGTGCGATCGGGCAAAGCTTTCCCAGGTTGATTCAAACGTCTTTTAAGTTTCGTAGTCCAGTCATTTCGCTTAATTTTTAACAGAAAAAGGAATGCTTCGCTCTTTGCACTCAAAGCCTTATAATCGGAATGAACGCTTGGATGTGTGCCATCCATCAAGCCGTTGCTAAGTGGTATCCAAGCACGTGACTAAAGGTTTATTAAGTCATCTTAAGCCCCGTGCAAACGGACGCAACATTGTTGGCCAACAACTCCCATGTTGCATGTTGTTGGATGTTGTTGCGTGTTGTTGCGCAACGTTTGAAACCGGTCAAACTTTTCAGCCAACAACTCCCAGCATTTCTTTTGTTCCGTGATCGCCGAAGCGTAGCGCAACAATGTTGGATCCGTTTGCACAGCTCTTCCAACATTGTTGGGGCCACGCACGCTCATTACGCATGGTTTACAAAGACTTATGGGTTGCATCCTTCCCACGATGGACTGCAGGTCCCAACATTGTTGGGAGTTGTTGCATCCGTTTGCACACCACTGCCAACATGTACGCAACAACTCCCAACATTGTTGGCCCAACAATGTTGGCAGTTGTTGCGTCCATTTGCACGCAGCCTTAGCCATTCTTCTCACCTGTGGTTGGTTTGTTGCTGTTTCTCGCCACAGAAGAGGATGTGTAAAATTGTTGTTTATTCTAAGGTACTTGATATTAAGATACAGAGCTCCTACTGGCATGGCACCAAGCTGATTTCCTTCAAGGTTTAATTCTCTAAGACAGCTGTAACGAAACATAATACATTCAAATATCAGAGTCTATCTCCTCCACTGGTTTTTGCAAGGCTAATTGGATATGATTATTACGGAGACCATACCGATATTTTTCAATCGCCCTAAAAGTGATTTCATCCTCCTCCGCTCGCCACGAGATTTTTAGCACTAAGTAACTATGGATTGCGAGTTTGTTAAAATGTAGTTTTAAGTTAAATCGATACTAACTTTAGCAGTAACATAATCAAAAAGGGGGAAGCTACATTTTCACAAAAATTCTCCAGTAGAAACGAAGCGATTTGTCGCCAGATCCGTTCACATGAAGTTGTCTGTCACCGAGACGTGTTGCAGCGACATGTCGCCTAGTGTGTACCTTAAAATCAACCCCAACTTTCTAGTTGTTTGTCTTTAACATAGACTGCGAGCAGTCTCTCTCTTTCGTCAGATTTAGTAAGGGGAGTGCACGTGCGCGCGAGCGTTGATTGACGAAGCCGCGAGACGCGAGAAACGAGGGCGGCTTACGTGTCTCGGGCGTTCTGCTCGACGGACCAAGAAAAAAGAGAGAAAGCTCGTAGTCTAGCTTTAACACTATGCATGTGCTTAAATTGTTCTTCGATGGACTTTTTATACTTGACAAGAAATGTTGTGCAGCCATTTCATTCACATTACCTTAGTTTTCCAATGTTTGAAGGGATAAATGAGAGACGATTGTAAGCCAGATCTAAAATTTCAAGATGTTTTAACTGAAAGAGACTAAAGAAATAGCAATTATCAGTCAAAATACCTGAAGGAGAACGAAGTTTACTATCTTTGGGACACAAACAACTTTCTACAACAGAGAGGAGTTCATAGGGAAAGAAGTTCCATTGTGCTTTGAATTAAAAACATATAAATATATTCAACGTAGGAGCTTAACTACTCTGCCACCCAACACATTTTTTTCTCTTCTGGGGCCCGTTTCTCGAAAGTCCCAATAATTAACGGGCCCGGTAAGCTGTCTCCGTTTACATTAAAGATCGAGGTTTCAATAGTTTTTTATCTGACACGATAAAACTGTCAGTTAATGAAACAAAATGGAGTAGTTTGCTAGCCAGGGCCCGCGCTCTTATTCTTTATATTTCGATTTGAATATTTGATTTCGGGCCCGTAAAGTTACCGGGACTTTCGAGAAACGGGCCCCTGGCCCGTCTCCTCGTCCTCCCAATGTTGTTTATCGCAGTTGACTCACCAAATCTTGCACACCAACATTGGGAGGGCAAGAAGACAGCAAAGTGTCCCGACAATTTAGACTGAGGCTGTAGGCTAACTGACAAGAAATAATCACGTTCGCTAGTCAGGAATGAACGTGTAATGTTTAAACTGAGCTTCCAGATAGCGCCCTAAATTCAGTAATTTATTTAGAGGAAGGGCGCAAGCGCGTCGAGTATATGTATTGCAACTGAAGAGCTTACCTTTTCGGTAACGAGGTAAGAAGATTGAAAGAAATGTCGAACACTATCAGTCTCCTGAGCTTTTTTATATCTGTAAATGATAACAAAGGAAAACATCAGTGACGTTCATTTACTCTGCTCAAAAGATTTCAAATAGTTCAGTCTCTCTAGTTTGGATTGAGAGAACCGTTATAGTCTCGTTCTGTTTTCTTTTTTCTAACGGATCAAAGTACAATTGTAATGCGCTAAGTTCTACTAACTTCAGTTTCGTAGGATTTAAACTAATTTACTTGTAAAAAAATGTGACTCGGATTTGGCATTGCGGCGACTTTAAAATTTGGACGATGTATTTAATTCTTTGCCGAATGAACTGTACGTTACAATTTAAACCTCATATTTTCAGCCACCGATGTTCTAAGAAAGTGAAGTATCAAATGGGCAGAGGCAACTTTCTGCTGTGTCGTCCGCAGAAGCTTAAACCTTTGCACCCTAAGATCAAAATTTGAATTCTCATTTGTTGTCCCTATTCATTTTCTACAGAAGTAGTGGGGAGAGGTTGACAAAATATCAAGCAGATTCATCTTGTGTGATCATGTCCGTAATTCTCATGACCACTCTGTTTTACAAAGCATTGATATTACAAGGAGAAATTTAATGCTGATCACTCTTAGGGCTTGAAGGGTTAAGCAACGACGACAATGACAGCGCCGAACAACAACGGCAAAAAGCAATAGGCCTAGATTTAGAAAAACAACAACTTCGCACGTGCATCACCCATTTTTGTACATTTCTTTGACGTCATTGCACGACTACGACGTGGAACTTTCTAATTTCAGTCGTTTAACGTTTTATGGAGAACGTGAACACATAACAACGGTTTTCTATAACTTTTTGTCAACTTAGATACAGACCTCGGCCCGGTTACTGAAAGGCCGATTAGCATAAATCCAGGATTTAAATTTCGTTCCGTTTTTGTATTTTATGCATTCCTATGTATCGCTTAGGGTAACGTTTTGTGTTCTCATTTCTGTATCTCGTCAAGTAAAGGCTTAACAGTATTCTGTAACCTCGAGTTGCATGTTGTTAGACGAGAAAACCGTGCTTGAAATTTGGCTCAATCCGGGGTTAAACTTAACCATCTTTCGAGGAACCGGGCCCTTAAGAACTCAACTCCCGGGAAAAATTCGCAAACAGTTGACAAATTGAAGGAGATGGAAGAAGTGCGAGAGCGAATGCAGAGCCATTTTTGTTTCAAAAAATCGGACCATTTTCCAGAGGACGATGCAAACCTGTTTAAATCTGCAGTTAATTTCTAGTGATTTCTCTTGTATAAATGTTCATTGAAAAAAATCAAAATCATAGACTCATTATTTGACATACCATGAGGAATTTCTTTAACGGGGTTGTTTCTCAACTTAAGAGAAACCAGATTCACAAGCTGAAATATTTCTGAAGGAAAGATCTGTGAAGAAAATATATATAGTTACATTGAGATCTCGTCAGAATTGAGATATATCAGTTGATAAATATCAGAGCAGTTTGTAAAATCACTTTTTAATGTTCAATGTTTGAGGTTCCATGGTCTGTGATTCTTCTCGTAGTGAGAAAAGTTTATAACGACAGCCACGTCTGTCTGTAAATTTTGCTGGGATTGAAACCATGCCCGTTGGAGTTTGTAACGGTACGAACAAAAAGAAAATTGACTCTTCAGTCTGTAAATTTTAAAGAGCGGTCGGATTGACAATGATTCAACAAGGCCGTATATACGAACAAAAAAACGAAGTGAAAACAGGTGAGGCAAAAACTCTTCCCCTTTAAAAATTTTAAGAGTCGGTCGTTTTTAGGGACAATAAAGGTTGTAGATTAGGTGAAATGGCGGGGATCCAAAAACAGCCTGATTTTGCCGAAAAACGCGTTTTGAAGAAAGTGGTTTTCTGGTCACTGTCGTGCTATAAAAGTAAAAACAAAACCGGTTTACAGGTCGTACACTTGGCGGCCTTCTGATCCAGATGCAAAAACAGGTGAGGCATGCGGGCAAAATTTCGAGATTCGGGTTTAAAAAAGTCTTCACGCTTTTTCGCTTTGGCTCTTGCTGGGCACTTCATTTTGGTAGTTTTTAAGAAAACAGGATCTTTCAGAAAAAAAGGTGGGCAATGGGACAAGTGGAGATTTTCAGGTCAATGTCACGTGGACTTTTTTCCGGTGTCCTTGACTGAATTGTGCTCATTCTGGTAT
This sequence comes from Porites lobata, assembly GCA_942486035.1. NCBI lineage: Eukaryota > Metazoa > Cnidaria > Anthozoa > Scleractinia > Poritidae > Porites > Porites lobata. The sequence continues at coordinate 4,741,354 of CALNXK010000017.1, read as the reverse complement.
GGTTTGAAAATCTCTTGATCTTAGCGAAGAAAGTTGTATTGAGGTGACCAAAGGGTATGGCGGGGGTTCCGGTTCAGGGAAATTTTAACAGTTAACTATTTAAGATTAAGGTTGGTTGTGGGGGAAGTTTACAAAAAATGACTTATCTGAAAAGTTTACGCAAAAATTTCAAGATACAAAAACAGTGATGTAGCGTCTTTAAGATTGGGCTTTGCATACTCTTTGGTTTCAAAATTGTTAGTTGGAAAATACTTTTCCTGAGAAAACAGCCGACTTCTCGTGACGCCACAACTGGTTTCCTGGCAAAATGACGTCTGATTAATGAGCGTAAAAATTCCATACTTACGATGTGTCACCGCCTAGATATGGGAAGTGCTTCTGATTGGCTTATTGGCACAGCACAACCAATCAGAAGCACTACCCAGATCTGAATAGTGACGCGTCATCAGTATGGAATTCTCAGACGTCATTTCGTGGGGCAAATCAGTGGTGGGGCATCGCGAAATTTCGGCTGTTTTCTCACGTTGGAAAGCACCAAGTAGTGACAAGTTTCATGCTTACCCAGAGATCATTGAATGAGAGGTTTAAGTGCGTAAGCATTCCTGCCAGACTGCTGAGATCTGGGAGACGATTAAGGAAGTGAGCACGGAGATTAAGCACTGATGAACCTGTCATCATCGCATTCAAAACGACAGCTTCCAAAGGTGACATTTGTCCATCATAAACATCAGCACTCACTGAAGAAGAAAACAAGAAAGAAAGTAAGAATAATAGGAAAATGAGATTCCTGGAAAATTTTTTCTAACTTGTCATGGAGAGAAGAAAACAACCAGCTGTTATCACAAGCAGCCCCGACTCTGTAAGGGCCATTGGAATTTCAAACAGTTGTATTTTAGGACAAACCGTTTTGAGGAAATTGTCCTCTCTGTCTAAATGGTGACCAGGATACAGCTTAAGCAGCTTCACACAGTGTTTTGTCTCTGAATTGTCCAGGGATGAATAGGTGAATTATAAGTTATGGAGACAGGCCAGCCACACTGGTCATTTTGAAATTGAAATATAAGCCTTTCTAGATATTTTTACCAAAAACATCACTACCATGCATATTACAACATTGATCTGGCAGGACATTCCAGATTAATAGTGAAATTCTCCTTACAACTGGACTGGTCTGGCTGGGCAGTTCTGACAAATGGTAAGCATCCTTGGTCTAACTTTGTCTATGGATGAGATTCAGAATTAAAATTATCCTGCTTTTAATTAAATTGGTGGTGGACAAAACACTGACCCCAGTGCATGGACTACCCTGTTTTGACTAACCCTCCTCAATCTGCATAATTATTCATATAACACTCAGCCTCATTCAATAATTGCTAATTTTTTTCTGTTTCATTAAATTTGTCATTTTTCTTACTCAATTATAGCCTGCAAAAACATCCGTTTCTCCTCTTCGCCGCTGGGGACGTTTTGCGCGGTGTAACGTCTGCGACTCAGCGACAGAAATTCCATACTGATGACACAAATCAATGTTTACATAATAAATCCGGTGGTCATGGGGTTCCAAATATAAATTTGTCCAAATTTTACCTGTCTTCTGGTCGATTTTGGTGAAGTGTTGTGTTCATCTGCCAACGAGTGCCAGCAAATCTCAATTACTTTATCTAGCGAAGACTATATTCCACAAACATTGACTGTTTTGTTAGAGATTCTTCACGTTTACATTTGACCTTTGTGGCTTTTTGTCTTTTGTCTGTCATTCGTAAAGAATGGCTAAAACAATGTAACTACTCCGTCGACCAATCAGCACTTCTGACCAGATTCCGGACAAATTTTATGTCATCAGTATGGAATTTCTGTCGCTGAGTCGCAGACGTTCCTCTGTGCGAAACGTCCCCAGCGGCGAGGAGCGAAGAGAAACGGATGTTTTCGTAGGCTAACTCAATTACTTGTTTTCCTCTTTAGAGCAACGGTCCCTGAAGGTAACGAAAGCAGGCTGTTTTGTCCACCACCAGAAAAATTCCCTTTAGTGCTCTTACCCTTTCCTGCTTCCTCCACACCCACAAACTACAACTGGATATAAATGGTCTTATACTTAAAAAACATGTGAATACACACCAAATGGTGAGGATGTTCTTGGTAATTCCTCTCCTTGGAAGTATTCTGGTTGGGAGCTAGGCAGAATGACCTCCATTCCTGGGAAAGTGGTGGGTTGTTGGTTGAATGATCTGTCAAATGAGAAAAACAAGAATCACAACCTTAGAAATAAGTCTTCCTCCTCGCAGGTTTTCACCTTGGACGGTGATGAAAAATTTTTTTTTACATAACCCTTAGAAAAAATTCTACCCTGCAAAAACCCTGTGAGAGCCCTGTAAAATCCTGTTTCCAGCCCTGTTTGTGTTATTTCAGGGCTGTAAACTGGCTGTAACAGGGATGTGACGCAGCTGCAACTTACTTGAGTTAAAACAAGTGGAGCTGTGACAGGGCTGTAAAAGTGTACATAGTTAAGTGTAACAAGCCTGTTACATGGCTGTGAAAATATCCAGTTACCGTAACAGGGTTAAGACAGGGCTACCTAGTAATGCAGAAGAACTAGGACAGGGATGTAGAATGGCTGTGTTGGGTACATTTGACAGTAACCGGGTTACTGCAGAGCTGTGAGATGTCTATTTCTGTTCACACAATGGATAATAATCAAAGGGCAGTAACAATGTAGCCAAGTACGCTAAACTCCATAAATTAATAGAAAGATGGCAATATTTTTCAAAGTCTAAAAGTGTAAAAGGTGCGAGGGTCAGCTAGATCATTAATAACAAATAAAACGAAAAAGAACTTGGTGAAAATGGTATCGCTAAATCATCAAACACGATTATTGTACACCATTTAATATGCTGTTTTTGGTTTTGCTTGGATTTGCTTCGTTTTTTCTTTTTTTTTTTTCATTGATACTAACATTAATTAATTACCGATTTTGTGGCTACCTTTGTAGTTTGAAGTTGCTTTCTTTATATTTTATAACACTTTTATCTCATGTTAAAAACGAAGACCTTCCTATGATCAACACCTATCTCATCAGCTCCTGTTTTTCCTGTTCTTTTGAATAAAAAAAAACGCTGAAACTTAATTAATTTTTTACAGCACTAAAAATGAAAGACTTTTAGATCACTTCAATTCGTTTTCCTGCGTGAGAGACCTCTGCAAGCATGGAATTAAATTCTTTCCTTAGAGATCGAGGGAACTTCAATATTTTCATTCCGTGACAGACACGCCATGGGTAATTCCCTGGAGAAATCCAAGACCTTAATCTTATTGGTCAGCACTGTTACCGGAAGATCGCATTACACATCTCCATTCCTGAAACGACTCACGATCATTTGAATCAAGGCGAAAATATTCAAACGTTTTCTGCATCCAGTTTGGATTCAAAAAGGCTGTAGAGCGTTTTTTGCTGCTTTTGAAGCAGAGAGTGAAAACGTATTAGCAAAAAAATAACTGTGCTTTGACCAGCTCTCAACGAATGGGAAACAGATCGATCTAGTCGACAGAAAACATTCCGCGGCACTTGCAAGATTCAAAGATTGTTTGCCCTTCCTAGAAATAATGCAGCAACAACTGAAACACAAATGGATCGGCTCTTTTCATGAGGAAATGTAACACATTGTGGATCATGAAGGAAAGACGATCGAGGTGAGCGATTTCAAATTAAGCCTTGTTACGACGTAACCAAACAAAAGAATTATTATAAACTGTCAAAATCGGAACCGTTGTTCCAATGGAACAATTCCGCGTTTCATCTCTTATAATTGCTGACAAAAATCTTTTTTTTTTTTTGAGACAGTTATTGTAAAGTCGGCATTTTGACGTGCTAGTTGTACATTAAATAGAGCAACTATGACAAGATGTTTACAAGCCAGATCAGAATGTTGCATGCAGTTCAAATTTTGTTCTGTTTATATTTTTACACACTGTAACATGGGCACGTGAAAAATAAAGTAACGTTAAGTTCTTAATTGACTGTATTTACTGTTTTCCGTTATTGAAAGTGTTCTTTCAATGCATGTTTGTTGAAATGCATCGCTTTTGTTACTTAAGTGACTAAACGGACTAAACCAGCCGTTGGTGGTTCAACTTTGAAGCGTTTTGTGGCACAAATCGTTCCTTTGCTTCAGGAATTTTCATGAGTTCAAATATGCCTAAAAAACATGAAGTTTCATCTTTAATAGATATGAAGTTCTAAAAAATCATGTTCTGATAGTACTATAATCCTACTGTATAGAAGTTAAACGGCTGCTGTCTAAAGTGCAGATTTTGTGAGAGGGAGTATCACAACATTGGCACCTGGTAAAAAAAAAACAACCTTGTTAACTGCCACTTAACCAGTTGTAACAGGGTTGTGATGCATGAAACCTGTACCAAGGCTGTTAAAGGAATGCCACAGTGTAAAAACAGCCTTGCTAACTGTGCCAATTCACGAGCTGTGGCAGGGATGTCCATCACAGGGTGGAAACAGGGTTGTAACATGGCTGTTACAGGGTGTCTACTAAGAAATTTTGCATTAAACGTGACAGGGCTGTTCCAAGGCTGCTACAGTGTAGAAACAGCCTTGCTAACTGTGCCAAATGACGAGCTGTAACAGGGTTGTTACAGGTTAGTTTTACAACCCTGTTCCAGTGATGCTACAGAGCTGTTACAGGGTAGAAATTTTGTTAAGGGAATCTACACTACTCATCTCGATTCTCTCTTAAGGGTTATCAGACTGCAAACAGGAAAAAATGAAATAAATAACTTATTTCACTCATTCCTGTTAGCATTCTCATAAACCTCGTCAATAATAATATTTATTGACTGAAGTTTATAGTTATAATAATTATAACTACTGAGGCACAGCAAATGCCCTTGGATTACTCTTCCTACGACAAGAGACGGAGACCACTGGCCAGCACTGTCTTGTGTTTAACCTCACCTAAATTACATTTAGCCTAACCTTGTAAAACGCAGTTGCAGCTTTGAGAAGATCAGGATGCTAGGATTATTTCCAGTAAGTTATATTAAGCCCAGTAAACTATCCCATGACAGTAAACAATAGACCCAAAAACAATCAGCCAAGAATAAACTTACACGTCATCAAAATTAATTATTCTCTCCTTAACAACTGCCTTCTTGTTATCTGACATTGATTCATCATTCCTGCCTTTTGAGAAAGTTGTACAGTTGTTTTTGCTCTCTGGTATATGTGACTGATCAAATCTAGCTCTCAACTCCTTAGATCTGTCCATCGCTTCGTCACGTGACAATGAAAGTCTCTCTGCTCTCTTCTCTTGTGAAGTAGGTATAGTATCTGCAGCCGTTGTTTGACCAAAGGTTTTTATGGCTGTATGTGGAGTCTCTCCATCCTCATCGGTATCAGGTTCTATTGGCGGCAGCAGTGCAAATCTTGAGGCAGGTATTGTCAGTTTGGAGGCTGCAGGTGTGACTGGGAATACTGTTGATGAACGTTCTTGAATGAAGGGAAAGTCTTGATCTGGAGAGAATGATGTCTCCATTCCCTGAAACTGCATCTCTGAATGGAAAAACAAGGCATGATGACTGTCTTTTCTAATTTTTTTTCTTCTTTTACACACATGATTACTATGACAGTTATAACCTGACCTGCTTTAGTGAGAAACCTTAAAATCACCATTTTGTGTCTGAACGTAGGTGTTAGAGTAGGAGGCATGGGGGTGGCGGGGTTGGAGGTGTAGCCCTCCCAAACAAAAATTTGAGGGGGTGCAGCCCCCACCTTTTGATGCCAACAGTAATTATCACAAGCAGAATTACCTGTGGCATCAGCAACATCAGAGCACTCATTTTCTGCCCTTAGGTGACACAAAAACTGCCTAAAGCAGGACCACCTGAACAACTGCCTACTGACGTATTGTCTCAAATCAGTTACCAATGCACTAGAAGATTGATAAGAAATAGAACACCAACAGCGGTGATAAACTTATCAAGCTATGATGGCCCATGAACAAAAGTATTTACAATACTGTGAGGATTGCAAAGAAGTTTGCTTGTATCGAGGAAAAACGCAAAGGGTATTTTGGAAAATTTGAGAAAGGGTACGTGCATAGCTGAGTGAAAGATGAGCCCTTCCACCCCACGTTTCAAAACGCTCTGCCACCGCTGCTGTTATAAAGAAAGTCAACTGTGGTGGGGTTGCTTGGGTTGTTTAAAGTACATTTTATGTTGTATTTGCTCTGACTGAAACCTTGTCCTCACAAACGGTCTGTACTAACCTATCAGCAGCTGTCTTGCTGGAACTCTTGGGGATACATCTGGAACATGAATATCATCTGTGTGGAGAGAAATTTTGCGTAACATGAAGACTAAAAAGTCATAATAGATTCTCATACTTTTGAGTGATCTTGGATTCTAAGGGAAAGTAATTGCTATTGAATTCTTCCAAAAAGTTGTCTGAACTTTTGGTGTCCGAAAGGCGCAGTCCCCCGGCGCAGTCCTAACTTTTAATCAGCTTAATTATCAAACTCTTACCTTTTAACATTAATTATCCGTGATTTACTAGGTTTCGTTAACAAAAAGAAAGAGCATTTATTGTTTATTGGAAAGGAAACATTTCATTTCTTGGGACATGGAAACATATGCAATCGCTCTGATTTCAATATGTTAACTTAATTATTAACCTATAAATAAAAGAACCTGAAATGAATTACTTACTGTCTATTTCAAGACTATGAACCGTTGCCTGATGGGGCTTATTGGCTGCAAACCAGCTTGTTAATTTTTCATAATTTTGTTCTGAAACCATTGGCTCTACATCGTCGTCCGGATTAGCGCGGGAAGGCAATCTTCTCAGAAAGTGTTTTAACGTGAATTCTGGAGGCGGTCTTGTGTATGAATCTTTTATGAATGCCTCTGTGGGCAATTCTCTTGGTTTTCTCGGAGGTCTTGGCGGTAACGGATCGGGTCCCTTTGTTTTATACGGTTTTACGACGGAAGATACAGGTAGTGGAACGTCTCCATGAAATCTGACTTCCCGCAACGTGGAGTCGACGACTTTAGTTGACTTCACATTAACAAGTCGTTTGGCGCTTAACACATCCGGCGATTTTGCCGACACCTTGTAATTACCGTCGGTCTGAGAGTATTTAGCTTCTGATCCAGGGCGGAATGAAGACGCTGGCGGTTCTTGTTTTGGTGGCAAAGGCCGCCGTAAAAGAGGCAGAGGCCTTTGTTGACTTGCGGTCGCCATTTCAGGATCACTTTCCTGGATGTGAGCGCTTCGTTTATCTCCATGGGAACCATTGATGACGAGCACGACGTAAATTTTACGACGATTTGCGAAGTTCGATTCCACTCTACTCGGAAATCTTCGTATATTAGGTACCAGTCTTCTACAAATAGTTACAGTTGATGATGACGCTTTGAGGGACGAGCACAAGAAATTTCCGGCAAAATGTCCTCTCCAAAGAACGGCTCACCTGGAGAAGCTAGAAAACAGAATGGCTCACGTAAAAGAAAACGGCCCAGCTCCCAGGATTCAGATATAAATGGAGCAACGAAACACAAATCAATACGCGTGGTAAGAAATGTTCACGTACAAGCTTATTACTAGCTCAGCTTACTCCACGTTGGAGCTAAACTTAACACTCAGTGTTTCATCATTTTGTTTCTCTTTCAATTTATTGTTGTCTGATTTAGATCTTGCAATTCCAGTCATCTTGAATAATACCATTGCTCTGCACTACTGGTTAATGCACAAACCACATTACATTTGCACCGCTCGCCGGTTCCCGCGGGGCACAAGACAACAAAAGACGCATCGTTGAAAAGAAGCTCTATTGTTTTGTTGCCTTTTGAACGCTTTAAATACAGTTTCTACTTTGGCGTGATGCCCCATGTTTTCATTCGGTTGTCCTCGAAAATTATTTCCGGCAATTAAGGCTAGAAAACAATAGCAAGAATGTTTAAAATAATTTCAACTGATTCAAATTAAATCTTAACTTGGAATTAATTTGTTTCCACTTTGCACAGTCACCGCGTGAGCCGGCACGGATGTATGAGCCAGATTTGACCATTTCTCCCTCAGATGAACCCGTTGAAGAATTTGAGCCGATTTCTTTAGAGGATGCCAAAAATGGAAAAGGTAAATACATGTATGCAAGAAAAAAAGTCTTGAGAAAGTACACAATGCCAACTGTTTGGTTTTTAGCTTATACCAACGATTTTAAAATTTAATGCAATAAATTAATGCAATGAAATACTGTATGTCTGAACATAAAGGGAAAACTTAAATCCGAATCCTATTTTTTGTAGCAACAAGACCTATTCGTGTCTATGCAGATGGTGTTTATGATGTATACCATTTTGGACATGCAAGATCTCTAATGCAGGCTAAAAATGCTTTTCCAACTGAAGTTTATTTGATGGTTGGAGGTAAGGATAAATTTTTAATGAATTTTCAGTTTGCTTATACATATAAATTGGTAGATATGACCTTCATTTGCAGTTTGTCTTTTGTTATAACATGTTAGTATGCTAACAGCAACCTAAATTTTTACGGTTGACCTTGAAAGTTTGAAAAGTCAAGATCAGCTGATTTTTATAAATCCATAAGTCTGAAGTCCAACTGCATCTCTTACATGCCAACACAGATGAGATTACTGATTTTAATTCCACTGTCAGACGATTTAATTTTTGAAGAGGGGCGGGGAGGGGGTTGGGCAATTTCTTCTGGGTAAGAATACAGTACTTTATTTTCAGCATTAGTTTTTACAGGAATTTTTATTTACAACATAAACCTTTACAAAAGTAAAAAAAAAATATTGTGGTGCCCAAATAATTATTATTTTTACTTGATTTAATTCAAAAGTGAATAAATTAAATGATTGAGTTTATAGGTGAATTAATATTATGGGCATATTAATAAAAGTCTGACCTTCTGCTATTCAACACATTTCTGCTGTTAATAATAGCTTGAATGACTGCTTAATGATGAAGCAGTGGAGATGGCTCTGGCCCTAAAATTTTTAAAAGTTTACTACCATTTTTATTTTCATTAATTTTTTATTATTCATTCATTCAAAATATTTGGCCATTTCTGATTGGCTAAAATCCCGTAATTTATCATAACCAGCTATTGTGGACCAAATTTGGAAGAATTTTGCAATATGTGAAAAATGACATCAGTCGTGCAGCAAATTGCCAGATTATTGAACCGTTAACCAAGAAGACCTGGGGACGAGGTTGAGTTGTTTGGTAGTGAGTTAAAAAATGGCGAAACTTTTCACTCGTTTCACGAGGAATAAACAGGTGAACTATTTGTTAAAAACATAACAAGAAGACAACTCGACAGACGACTTCTCCTGTTTGGAGATTATTTGTGGAGCTAAACAGCCCTTTATCTGCTAAACTTGGCAGTTAACATGCACTATCAAAGATGAACTTAACATTGATGGAGGTAAGCACGTTTTAGCTTGTTTTTAAACTAGGAATTATTTTGAATGAATATTAAAACAATTATTATTACTAGTAGTAATTATTATTAGTAATAGTGTTATTATTATTATAATATTATTACTGTTATTATTATGGGGTGCAAAAAGTCGGGTTGCTGAGTATTAACCACTCAGAGTGCACAGGAAAACAAACTCTTTGCTGTAAAATGTAACAGGCACTTAGAGAATGTCACTGAGTCAGTGGCGTAAAATGTTCTACCGAGTTCTAATAGTTAAACAACCCCAGGGGCCCGACTCACATATTTTAATGACGGGGGGTCCGAAGGATTTTTTTTGGTCTGACATTTTGGCCAAAAGGGATTTTTTTGGGTCTATGAAAGAGGCCGGGAGTTTTTTGGGTCGCGAAAACAACACAGGGATTTTTTTGGGTATTGTATTTTTTATCAGCTCAAATCAACAATAACATAAGCGCAATTTACTGCTTGTGTGGTATTACGGGATATTTCTGAGATTGTAATCTATGTGAAAAATAATTAATTAATTTGTTGAAGTTAGCATGTTTTAGCTTCCCAGAAGATAAATAATAAAATTTGCTGATGCAAAAACACTGAGGGATTTTTTTGGGTATAAAATATGAACCTCTGTCGGACCCCCCCGTCATTAAAATATGTGAGTGGGGCCCCTGGGTAAACAACAGTTACCTTGAAAGTACTTGTTCTGTTGAGCAAGCACAAGATTGTGTCTTTCTGCATTCCGTTCAAGACATGGTATGGCAAGGTGTTGAAATGTTTTGTTGTTCGTTTGTTTGGATGTTTGCAGTTTCCAATGATGAGTTAACACACAAGTACAAAGGTAACACTGTCATGACAGAGACTGAGCGTTATGAGTCTCTTAGGCACTGCCGTTATGTAGACGAGGTTATTAGTGATGCACCCTGGGTCGTAACTCCTGATTTCATTGATCTTCACAAGGTATGCTATAAAAGTAGTGTACAAAATAGAAGCTTAGAGAAAATAAAATGAGTTCAATTATTGAACTCATTTTTTTATAGCTAACACTCTACATCTCATGTGGCATCTTAATAATAATGAACTGTGCTTGTACGTTTTCTTGTAGAAAACTGACAGAGTGTTGTTAAAGCTTGGAAAAAAGTATCTCAGGATTGATAGAAATTAATGTACTTCCGATGATTTTTGGAAGCACTGAATTTTGAAATTTTCCAGGAAAACATTCCCCTGGACCCTCCTTTAAAAATAACAAGACTTAGTGATGGTCCGATTTATTTAGGCACAAGTATGATTACAGATGGAATTGGACAACACAAAGTTCTGTTACTAATTAATCATAACCATAACAAAATTTGTGATATTTTAGGCTGGAAATTCTAAGGGTTTTTTTGTTAGCAGTGAAAAAAGCCATTTAAGTGCGCGTGTGCGATGGCCTGTGCTATGCAATTACTTAGGCATGAAGCGTACTGTCCTATTACACTGTCCCATTAGTACTGAAATCAGGACAGTTGATAGCCAATCAGATTTGAGAATGTTGTTGTAAGTCATGATTACAACTTCTATTAGGTGAATGCAAATTACTATTAAAACAACAGTTTACAATAGTTTACATTGTGGCCCAAATAAGCTCACACGCTTGGTGCTTGTTGAGCGCGCACTAAGTGCACTAGCTTAGATTTTTTAGGGAAGCATGTCCCTGGACCCTTCCCATAATATTAGTCATCAACTTTGTTGGGCGAAACAAATTATTGTTTCAACAGAAGTTTATGATTTTTTATCATAGTTAACATTATGGCCTTATAAGCTCACACATTTAGCAGTTGTTGAGCTTGGGCCACACATGCTGTAAATGACCTAATAAGTGCCAGGGGCGTCTATTTACTTTTTGAAGTCCAAGTGGGGGCATTAAATAGATAGGAGGTGCGAAAAAGAGAGAGGAGTACATTCTCATAATTGTGACAAGCTCAACAAAACTGAAGATATAAAGAAAGTTTAAAAAAAGTGGAATATTCTCTTTATCAATAATTGATGTCTAGGCCTAGAGATCCATAGAGCTTTCTCAAATCTTAACATCATTGTCAGAATCCTCGCTCAGGGTTTATAATTGTGTTGCCATCGTTAGACTATCCTTACTATGAACTTGACATTGAACGAGGTGAAATATGCAAACCTTGGTTAGTCAAGCAAGAAACAACAATCTTTATTAATTTTGTACTCACTCCCCTGCTCAAAAAAAAATATATTAAAAAGACAATGGAAATAAAATTAGAGTACTGGCTACCTGGAATAACCGTAGGGCTAGTAGCGGCACCAGGCAGCCAGTTGACATCAGCACGAAATAGAAATAAATTTAAAAACTGATTGAATCAGATGATTTTGCTAATTCCTGGTGTTTTGGAGTAATTCTCATTGGGGGTATTTATTAGACAGGGGCATCTCACACAATTTTTATTAGCATAGAGGGGGTGTTTACTAAATAGAGGCATTTATTATTGGAAGTGGGCGTTTATAAGGTCATTTACAATATGCCAGCCCCTCCAATCCATAGAAAGCTCTGCGGTCCCTATGTTGCCAAGATTTATCAGTTTGGTTTTATTTCTTTTAGATTGATTTTGTCGCTCATGACGACCTACCTTACAACAGTGCAGGATCGGAAGACATTTACAAAGAGGTGAAAGCTATGGGTAAATTTGTAGCCACACAAAGAACGGAAGGAATTTCCACTTCAGACCTCATTGCAAGAGTGGTTAGAGATTATGATATGTATATCAGGAGAAACTTGGCCAGAGGCTATACAGCTAAAGAGCTGAATGTCAGTTTTATTAAGGTGAGTATCCTTTCTTAACTCTAGCAGTGGTTCCATTAGGAGATACAGCAAGGCATATTTCTTCTGTGTTTGAGGTTACTGCAAATTGACTTTACTCATTAAATTGTTGGGCGTAAAATTTGTGTGTGTATTCTGCCCATAGGCAGGTCCTTCCCTATAGTTCCCCATCTAAGGCACGCCTCTTGAATGCTGCACAAGGGTCGCCATCCTTCACTCTATCCGTTCACTTTATTTATTATCTTAGTACTTTAGTATTTATGTGTAAATTCGAGTAAATTCACGCCTGAGAGCTTTATAGATAGAAACTTTTTTAACTTGATATTCCAAGGATTTAGTATCATTGTATGGTCCTTAGTATTTAGTATTTAAAAGGATTTTAGTGTTAGTAATAGTTGTGTTTAAATTTCATAGGGCCGTAAGGGAGACTACAGTGTGACTGTAATTAGGCACCCTATAAATGAAATAAAGTGTCATTCATTCATTCATTCATTCATTCCCACTGGAGGTCCTCCAGGTAGCCTCTTTTCTATTACTCTTCCTTCAATAACTAATTGGACAAGATCACCATGCTGTATTTTGATAACAGATATGATGGCCCTCTCCTCACCAACACACCTCAATACATCTTCATTACAGACTTTGTCAGACCAAGAAATGTTGAAGACCTTCCTCCAAAGCCACATCTTACAGGTCTTCAGTCTTTGCACGTCTTCTTTCGTCAGGTCCACAGCTTGGCACCATATGAGTTACTACAAGGAAAATTAAGCAATTTGTGTTTCCACAAATTAAAACCATATTAACTTATAACCTGACACAGGATCAATGTGGCCAAGTTTTAGAAGTCAATGTAAATAAAACAATTTGGCAGGTTAAAAAATTAGTGGGAAAGAGTTTACGAACCAGGAATTTATTATCTACTGATTTAGGTTTGGTTGTCTTTGCTAATGTACAGGCACATTAATAAAGCTCATAACCTCTGTTTATCTCATTATTTTATAGGAAAAAGAAGTTCAAGTGCGGCAAAAAATGGATGAAATTAAAGGTCGACTGACAGACAAATCCCAGGAAATCCTCACTAAATGGGAAGAAAAGTCACGTGACTTTATAGGCAGCTTTATTGATATGTTTGGCAGGGAAGGTCGATTGGTAAGCTTAATGAGATCATTTTCTACCTCAAACCTTTTTCAAGATGAAAACAATAACAAAACTGGTAAAGATTAAGATGGTATATTGATAATAATCATTAGTGGGTCTACCCTGCAACCAGATTTGACATTGTCGCAGTGTAAACTGCTGTGCAAATAGAAGCTTGCCAGTTCACACTGTAGACTGTGAGCTTCTACTTGAAGTGGGTTTTTTATTGATTAGAAATGCATCATGCATTCTGATGTACTAGTCAGTGCAAATCAAAGAATCATGACTAACATATTAATTTGCACTGCTTGATGATAGTTTTGAACTATGAAAATTCACATGCAAAAGCATTTTAAGGTAACACTGTACACAAAGAAATGACGTAAATATTAATTTTTACTATTGCTTTAATTAAGTTTAATTATTAGACTTTTATCTTTTTTACACAAAGTAGTATATGTTCTAACTTTTAAGTAAATGAAATCCTTTCATGTAATAAAGGTAAATTGATTAGTCATGCGGAAGCAATAAGTGGCTTTTGATTTTAAAATAACTTAACTAAAGCATAGCCCTGTTAACTGAGTGTAACTTTGATAAGGTTTAAAGTTTAGAATGATTTTAACCTAAACCTCCCACATATTGTACAGTCCTGCTTAAACCTTCTTTTGATTAATAAATGATAATTTTAAAATTTCCTTGTCGCTTGGAGTGAATTAAATTTTGCAATAAAAAGTTAAGACTTACCCTAAACCGCCATCATATATTATTGCACTAAATGCATTTAAGTATTAAATACCTGATACTTATTCAATTTTCAAAGTTACTTAAAGTAACAAAGAAAAGAAATTTTTTATCAATATTCAGAAAAAGACTAAAAATGGATGTCGCTTTGTTTAACCTTGAAACTTTAAATGTGATATTACAAAATAAAGAACTTTCTTAAATGGATAGTTTTACCTTCATATGAACTTTAAGTTTCATTTTTTTTAACACCTAACACATGCTAAAATATGTTCATATAACAAATCACTTCAACATATGATCACTGACGTATACAATAATCTATCCTTTACTGTGCAATAAAAAATATAGTTTAAATAAACCTTCAGAATAATTTTTATTGAGATCAAAATGTAAACATAACTTCAGTCTACTCTTCATGTGAGTCATTGATGCTTTACTGCGCAGAGATGTGCTTTCAACAACCAAGTCTTTACCTCTCAGATTGAAAGGTACTTTTTACTTTTATAATATTAATACTATAAAATTATTATTATTTCGTTTAATTTCTGTTTTAATAACCCAAGTTTTTTTTGGTCTTTGTAACCTCAAATAAGGAATAAATATAAGCAAGTCATAAGTCAAAAAAGCCTAAATTGTGATTATATAATATAACCTGTCAGTAACATACAACCAGATTGATTAACTTTGTGACAAACAGGAATAAATTTCTTTTCTTAAGCAATTAACACTAACATAATATTAACAAGATTATGCTAGTAAAGAAACAGTAATATTTTTCAACATGTTGATAAGAAAGTTAGTCAATACAAGATGTCGGTTAGGTTTTGGCAAAAGGTTAGTGGAGCGTTGTAATGTGGAATAAGGAGAATGAAATTTTGCAATAATTTTGTTGTATCCTGAAACAACCAACTCTGTTTGGTTATCATCAATCAAGATGCACTGGACATTACCAATCTTAGCATTATGAAAGTCAAGGAGCATATACATCGCTTTTGCCTGAGTCAGTGTGGTTTTGAATCCCATTATGGGACTCTAGGAATGCTATTACAGTGAAACCTTGATATAACAAAGGACCAAGGGACTGGTAAATTATTTTCACTCTAAGGAGTTTTTGTTATATCAAGGTCCTTTTCCATATATTTTACTGTTACTGGGGTAAAGAAAATTGTTTCTTATACCAAGGACTTTGCTATAATAATATTATAATTATTATATATTGTAATAATTATAACAGTTATTATAATTATATTATTATAGTAATTATAATAATTAACCTTGCTAAAACGAACCTCTTTAATTATTACAGACGTTCATTTTAACAAGGTTCCACAGCACAAAGTTGTGAAGGAAACTGGGTCCCAATATTTATCCCCCGAAACAGTCCCATAGCCCCATTGGACACAATCTAAAACCATTCTTATGTGCAACCTAAAAATAGTCCCTATATGAGTGAATGGTCTTGCTGTGCATGTGTCTATCAATATCTCAGTGGTTGGGGAACCTGTGGCACCCACCTGGTGTGTAGAGAGATCATAGGTGAAAATCTTGTCTAAGACTAAAATTGTTTCTCTGTGTGACACACTCTTGGCTTGAAAATACTATTTAAATCTTTTAAGAAAATGAATTATTTATTATTTTATATTACAGAACCAGCTCATTGGGAAAGGAAAAGATAGAATATTTGATGCGGGGGCACGCATTAAGAGAGCGCTATCTCCAGGACGACACGCAGATCTTGATGACTATGATCCGTATGGTTCTCCAACGAGATCACCCAAGGTTCCTCGGCTTTCCTTTGACCCTGAAATCAGTGATGATGAAGAAGATGAACAAGGCAAGGAGATTAGAGAGGCCGTTAGTTCTACTTTCTAAGATATTTTTTTATCTATTGTTGGAATTGATTGTATTGCTCTATCTGAAATCACAGAGCGATTGTTAAACGAAGTTGCACGGGAGGGTAATTCATGGGTATGGCCTCAACAGAAGGTGTCCAGCAAAGAAATTAATGAAGTTAGAGAGTTTGATGCAATGAGTATGTTGACACTATACCGGAAAGGGTTTTGTTCCAACAGTGTTCTCCTTATCTGGCGGTAACCAGTAAAATTTACAGCGTGAAGCAACACTTCTTACAGCCTGCAACGGCTTAAACGTTTACTAAAATTAAATAAGTAGTTTTAAAAAATACGCAAGTTGTGATCCGATCTGATCAAAGAAATGAATGAGTATATGGAAAAGCACTTAAGTATACACAGCTTTTCTTCTTATCGGCCATGCATTTTAGAAAGAGAACATTGAAGACAGAGTAAAATTATTGGGATCAAACGTTTTAAATTGTTGTAACAAAGGCCGTTTGTGTAAAAGAGGTCTTAAAATGAGGGAATGACGTTTCAAAGAACTTAGCTCCTCCTAGGGGGGTGGGGCTGTGTCCTCACTCCACTACCCCCTCCCCTCCCCTCCAGGAAGGTGCACCTCAGGGGCACATTTTTTGCCTTACCAGTCAAGAATGACCCCTTACCTGCTGAGCTAAAATTTAGGGAGATCACGTGTTCGAAACGTGATCGGCTACATCCAAGATCGAAAAATGTCACGCGCGAAATGTAACACAAAACTCCGTGACAAACACTGTCCTACACCAAAAGCTATCCGGTAGTATAGTGTGAACACCTATCCAATATGTGACTCTCCACTTGAGAGATTGGCGCACGCAGCTTCACTCCGTAATAGAAATCATGCCAAAATCACTGTTCTTCTGTATGGACCGAAGCCTTATGCGGTATGGTTTTCAAGCCAGCAAAAAAGCTATCCATTATGGTGTAAAGATAGCCTAAGGCTTCCATAGGGTTTCTTTACTAGGAATGATTTTAAATCAAATTTAATAAAGAACTGGGCCCAGTTGTTCGAAGGCCGATTAGCGCCTAACCCGGGGTTAAATTTAACCCGGGTTTCTTTTTCTTGTGTTCAAAAGCATTTTCTCGGATAATTTTCTGTGCTATTTTTAGAGCTTCCAATCATCAACTTGTAGACAACAAGAACTAAAACTGAAATGCCTTTTAAGCTTTCAAATCTGAATTCAAATCTCGCACTAACCCTGGGTTATCTTAACCCAGCTTTGAACAACTCGGCCCAGGCCTAGAAAAAAAAACATAAAGAAAGTACATCTCTAGCCTCCCACGCAGACGTACTTAGGGGTTCGTCACGCGTTCCTGCCCCTAAGAACGTCTGCGTGGGAGGCTAGGACTTCTCTGACCTTCATCCCAAGCGTGATCAACATCTATTTTCTCATCACAATGTCAATACATAAAAAAGGGGAAAGGTTAGAAGAATGTATAAAATGATAAACAAAAGGGAAATTTCTTGATTTTCTAGCAAATTCTCTTGGCTGTTTTTTCAAAGAATGTAATTATGTAGATTAGACCGGAGAATTTGGATATAATTGGAGCTGAAAGGGTAAGTGGTGTACGGCAGTCTGTTTTTTGGGGAGTTAATTGTAAAGTGTAAAATTATTTTGACATAAGATGATGATAACAGTCACTATTCTTGTGTTGAGGAACTCGCTAAATTCCGACCAAAGGCATTGATTAAGGTAGATCAAGTGGAGCATTGTTAGAAATTGGCTGTTTATTGCTGCTCAGGTTGGCATGCAGTTAAATAGGCTAGTGTCCACTCTTCAGATTAAAACTGTCTCTTTCGTACAACCACTAGATTTGAATTTGTTTTTTTTCCTTTTTCTTGATTTACAGTTTCATTGGTTATCTCATTTAGGCTTACGTAACAAACGCCACAATTTGCACAACAGAGAAAACTGACGAGTTTTGGAAGTTTTAGTGAAATAGTGCTTTTCTGCAAATGAATTATTTAAACCCGTTACAAGTTGTGAAATTTGGAAATTTTGTGAAATTTTTAAAGTTGAGTATAAGTTGGGCTAGATTCTGTACTCCTTAAAAGTGAAAGTCATGCCTCACTTGTTCAAAACGTGGATAACGCTATCACTGGATAAAACTGTGTTCAGTGCATAGCACTATTGGTTCATATATACTCATCCGCTGGATAGATATTTTTCTGGACCCAGTTGTTCCAAAAGTGAACCGTGAACCAACCCGTTTGTGGAGAGGTTAGTCAATGTAATGAGTGTATTCGCGAAAGATCAGTTTTCACAGATGGGGCCGTCAAAAGAAAAATATGTTAAATTTCGTTCATTTTTTTTCCATTTGAAAAATGTATTCATGATTGTACAGAACCATGCAACGTAGGTGAAAAAACGTATTTATTTTGAAGGAAAATGAAATACATTACAAATTATTTGCTATCATTAACTTGCATACAGTCTCAAATAACTAAATACATTAAATATAATTTTATAGTGAGAAAACTTCAGATGAACCAATAAACTATATGTACAAGTTGTACAAACAACCTTGTCTTCTTTTTTGCGTTGGTTGTGGTTTTTTCTTTGTGTCCTACGCGGTTAGAAGGTAAATGCTCAGTTTTTTGCGGAATTGCACTTAGCTAGTTCACAGACAGTCCTCGCAAATAATTTTAACCCATTCGCCGCTGAGCCGCCCGTGCGGATCCACGTCCTTCTACCGCTTGTAACGTCATCAGTTTTAATGGTCAAGGACAACTTTGTCCGCTAACTTGTGCAGAGTGAAGAGATCTTTCAAACCATACCAGAATGAGCACAATTCAGTCAAGGACACCGGAGAAATACTCAAAAAAGAACATGTAAACCAGGGGCGAATGGGTTAAACAAATAATTCAAATATAGAATGACAGAATTAAAAACCGGAACTGGCAGGAAGCAACGAGTTAGCCATTTACAAGTATGATCGAGGATTTGATTCTGGGAAAGAGATTAAAACGAAGAAAATAGGTCCGGTTTACATCAATTTACGGGCTCCGCACCCGATTTTTTGCGGTGTAGATGGCACTAAAGCTGCCAGTTAAAACAATGTTTTATAGAAAACGAACACTGTGATGAAAAGTAACCCCAAAAGCAAAAACAATGCGGTGTAGTGCATCACGGGCGTTACCGGGACAGAGCGTACAACTTCTCTAGCCCTCTTCCACTTATGAGGCCCCTGCAATCTATACTGGGCCGCCCCACAGCTGCCAACGACTAAATTCCATGCTAAGGAAGGGTGCTTCCATAGTTGTGGCTTAGCACCAAAATATGATGCAATCTCGTCATTGTAAGTCATCGGGTCTTGTTGAATTGTATGCCTTGGTGAAGCATAGTAAATACCCTCACTGCTCTGTTTGTCCCTCGCAAATTTTTGGCGCATCTTCTCTGCTGAGGGGAGTTTGACAGAGCCTTTACACAGCTCCGAGAACCACCTTGCCTGGATTTCAGAAATTGATAGCAAACCACCAGATGAGGGCTGTACCAAACCTATAAATGCTAAGGAGGGGCCGATGTCTGGTGCAAAAACATTTTTGAAAAGTTTGATTTGGTTGGTGCTTTCATCGACAACTAGATCTTTGATGTCGCTGTCAAAAAAGGGCAAATCGATTTGATAACCAGTGCAACAAACCACTGCATCTGCAGTGGTTTGAGATCCATCAGTGAAGATCACTTTATCTTTCTTAAGTGCTGCAATGTTAGGTCTTACTACAATATTTTGTCTTTGTATATGATAAATCAATGTCGAGTTAATAGTGGGTTGTGTTTGGCGAGCATGCATTTTGGGATTTAGTTTCCACTGCCATGGGCTGCCGGTCACACATTGAATCATAAACTCAAAGAGAAAACTGGAAATGCTCCGAGGAAGCCAGAAAAATAGGCGGGTCGCATAATGATCAGCAGGGAACCCGAATATGTAATTAGGAACAATCCATGCACCCGATCTCGAGGAAATGTTAACGGGCTTTTCCCCTCCCAACTCTGTTACATTCACCGCTACATCTACAGCGCTATTACCGATTCCTACTACAACTACTTTTTTCCCTACTAGATCATTAGTTATGGCATCTTTATAAGTTCTGCTGTGAAAAATTCTTCCATCAAATGTTTCCTGGCCTTCAAACTGTGGGATGCTTGGCTTTGCGTGATGACCAGATGCTATGGCTACAAACTTCACAAATGTCTCCTTGTATTCGGACTTATGCTTGCCTTTGTTGTCGACTTCGACTGTAATCATTTTCCATCCCTCTGCTACTTTTTCAATCTTGACCACCTTGGTGTTAAAACAGATGTGCTTCTCCAAACCAAACTGCTTGGTGTAACTTTTGATATATTCTGCCATGTGTGTGTGGCTTGGGTAATCAGGAACATGATCAGGGAATGGAAAGTCGGAAAAGCAGTCGTTCTGTTTGGAGGCAACCCTGTTAAAAGGATTCCTAATCATTTCAAGTGATATATGAACATTCAACATTAGTAGGCTGAGTAATAAGTTATAAAACAACCGTCCTGTCATCATCCTGGAGGCTCCAAGGGTCTGAATAGGGTTTAGTGTTTAGTGTTATTTGCTCATAATTTTCAGTGTTCGCTATTAAATTGGCCAATTTTAACATTTACCGTTTCCGGAGAAAGTTTCCGGAGGGTTCTTTGGACATCTTCGGCAATCTTCGTACCTCTTCGGTAGCCTTCGGAAATCTTTGGCAGTCTTCGAGAATCTTCTGAAATAATCCAGAATTGTAGGAGCATGGCAGAAATTCCTTGATATTCTAAACAAAGTAATATTGGCCTTTTTGGAGGCGTTTGTACCTCTTTCTGGAAAAAATTAACTGTTACAGCGAATTTTTTGCTGCTAGTGTCATGCGACAGAGCCAAACAAAATAAGCGTTATCCAGTTACCCCCATTCAGACCCTCGGCGCCACCTAGTCCCGCCACGATTACGTATGTCAACGAGTTAGACTTTCAACTCAAATGGTGAATACATGAATTTCACTTATTCACCCAATCTCGATCTTTCGATGTCATTTATTTCTTTTAACTCCTTTAATTATCATTTGCAGCCAAACGCTTTTGTGATGTGATCTTCACTGCTGGAATCTCAAGTGAGGTATCACTTCTTCCAGTTTCTATAATGACTCTCCACTCGAAGATGAAGTTGAGCGACTTTCCGACCAATATCTTGAAATTTTTTTGCTATCATTACTGGAAATCCTACTCTACGCAACAGTTCTTTGTATTTACGCAAAGCGCTTTTCCTTCAGAAGGATTGCGTGACGACGCAAAGAATGGCTGAGAGGGAGATTAGCGGTGCTATGATTGGCTGAGATCTTTTCGAAGCGAAAAATCCTTCAGTAGACTGAAATAAAAAGCCTGAAACTAGTCCTCGTCCCCAGGCCAGTTAGCGCTATCCGAGCCGATTGAGGAGGAGGATTGGACCGACAGGTTGACAGGTGACGTCAGGTGACGTCACATCCGAAATCGCCGTGGACGACTGGGAACGAGACTGCCTTGCAACTCTATTGTGCTGTGATCCAGGAAGGGCTCTTGTATCAAATAAATGCATGACAAATGGTGAACATCCGAGAATTTTATCTTTTCAGTCCTGAGTGTTTACAAACGAGTTTTCAAAATTTATTTTCTATTTCTTTCTCTATTTCTTTTGATCACAGCAAGGAAGAGGCAACTTTTGCAAGTTAAAAACAAAGTTGTGAATCGGCTCAGAACAACCTGTCCCTATAACGTTTCAAAAATTAAAGGTAAATCTTTAACTTATGATTACTTCTTACATCGTGGTAAATCTCATCACTCCATAGCCATCCTCCGTAAACTGCCACAGTCCTCCAACGTGGTCACTCATCTCATAAACAATAATATTGAACTTGTCATCTAAAAGGCACTTTGCAGTAACAATCCCAGAAATCCCAGCACCAATAACTGCAACGTCATATTCTGGAGAATGATTCATCTGGTAAACATAAAATAGAACGCTAAGCATCACAAGCATGCCACAGGACACCCACTTGATGAATGTTAACGCCGTGTGTCACAAAAGAACCGTGAAAACTGCCGCTGCAGCGGAGGCCTCTCGTAAGAATCTTTATGTTGTGGTTTAATTTTATCCTTGGTTTAAATCTTATTTCCCTTCGTTTTGGGGTATGGTAATGCATAATAATGAGTTTGTAACAAAGGGAAATAAAATTTAAACCGTAGAAAAAATTGAACCACAACATCTACCTTGCGTCTGATGAAACTAGAGCTTGTTATTAAATATACAGTCGACTCCAGGTAACTCGAACCCTCGCTAACTCGAACCTCGCGCTAACTCGAACCAAAATCGATTTCCCCTGGATTTCCGTCATACATTTACTGTAATTTTACCCTCGGTAACTCGAACTCCCGCTAACTCGAACCAATTTTCGTTTCCCCTCAGGTCATTTTCTATATAATTTTACCCTCGATAACTCGAACCGTGTTTTGAGCCCTTAAAAAATCGGGAAAAAAGCCTTCTTCTGTTGTCCGAAACAATGAATTTTGGATTTCCTATTAACGTGTTGTAGAAGTATAGTAGTGGAGGCTGATGTTGATTGTCACAGGCTAACGTGAAGCAGCTTTACTTCTCAAAACAGTAAAACGCATGCTCTATTTAGGCTATGTTTTGTTGCGTTACGTTCTGATTTATAATCTAGAAGTATCTTTTAATTTTCACTTGACATTTCTACAATTAAATATGATTAAAATGTTCACTGTGCAGTAAAAACTGTTTTTTACCTTACTCTCGGCTATTTTCTTCTAGCTCCCGATAACTCGAACTTTTTTCGATTTCCCTTGAAGGTTCGAGTTATCCAATTCTTGATTTTTTTTATTTAAAATAACGCTTCTAAAAAAAGAGACAAGAAAACAATAAAATAAAATAAAATTAATAATAATAATAATAATAATAATAATAATAACAACAACAACAATATTACTTAAATATTTTTAACTTTTCATTCGGTCGGATTAGTTATTCCAGAGACAAGTTTGTCTCTCCTTTCGAAGCATGATGAAATTAATTGATGAAATGAATTGAATGTCTCGAAATGTTTACAAAATAGTCAGTAAAGTTCGTTAGATGGACATGATTCATGGTGAGAGCCTGGAGCAGGCTATTTCAAAGGCTTAAGTCCAGTTGTGTCAGTAGTATTTGACGTTGTGTGAATTCATCATTCATTCATTCACTACCCTAAAAGCAGGAGCATCCAACTCTGCAAAGTACTATCTCCTCTAAGAAGCAATACTACCTGGAATTTTTCTGTAGGTTGAGGTAGGCTATAAAATCTAGGCGACCGTTCCATTCACGTACGATTTTCGAAATTTATCTCAGAAGGTTAAGCTACATTTTGAAGAAAATGGAGAGTGGAAACAGAAGAATACTAACCTTCGTAAAGCGTTAAAGCCCTTGTAATTTCGAAAAGATTCAAGTTGCCCTAGAACATGTCCAAACAGATACAAACTTAACAGCGCTCTGCTTAGAATATATTCTAGTGACTCAAACCAACCCACGGTCGAGTTCCTCCTTCCAATGAAGCCGCAAGTCATTGTATAAAGCACGCAATTACGGTCAATTTGAACTAGCGTGGATAGAAACCCTTGAAAAACAAAACTGATATTCGACCAATCAAATGTTGAAAAAGCGATAGTGAAAGTTTTCTGGAATTTTAGTACAATACCAAAAACGTAATACAGTTTTGCAATTAGAAGAGTCAAGTCTAATTAAGATTTTGTAAATTGCTAAGTAATGCGTAAATTAGTCCACCCGCTTATCTAACATTGCGAAACAAGCCTTTGGCTTCGGTACTAGGACTGAAGATTTACAGATTGATTTTAAATACAATATCATTGCCTCTTAAATAAGATAAGTACGCAATCCCCAACCCGCATTGATGCCTGAATACTTGAAAAAAGAATGCGACTCTCGACGAAATGAAATAGGGATAATCAATATTAAACACAATTGACTTAGACTGGGTCAGAGACTAAAGGGGGTGAGATCGGGTGATGTTCCAGTTCTACTATGAGATTCCAATAAGTAGTGGCTTTATAACAAGTTCTCGCTTACCTTTTGTATTGACTTAAAATTTAATCTTCTTTTTAAATGAAAAGAATGACCAACATATTGTAAAGGACTCTCAGCTTGAAGCGTTCTTGCAAGCAGCAAGATTGAACCGCAAAACGATCGTACGCCTCGCTTACCCGGGGATTACGTGAACCATCACTTCTCTTATATTTGTTATCCATTTATGGAAGCGAGATAATAATGGGAGAGATTACGAATTTTGAATTTTGAATTTGTACCACATGCATGACCAAGTTTTCCCTTAACGTTTGCTTTAATGCTCATTACTTTTACTCCCCAAAATTAGTAGCTTAGCGTAAGTTTTGTCTATAACAGTTGTTTTGGACTGTTTTTATTTGCACGTTTTCTATTTTGGATCTGACGTTTGCAGTTTGCCGTAAACGTGACTCAAAATCTCTCATTTATTTAGCTATCTAGGGTGGGTTGTAAGACGTGCGCTTCGTGCGAGGTCGTTGATCGTGGGTCATACATTGCATCTGCTTTCTCCGCAGGCCTTACCACGGGTGAGCGTGGAGCACGGAGTAGCCAGCGAGAAGCACAAGTCGGAGATAATATGAACGAGTGCAGAGCGCAAGCGGGGAGTGATAGGAAGGTAAAATAGCCTCTTTTTCTCTTTCTTTTATTATAAACGACCGCGAGCGCCTGGGGGAAAGGCCGGCATTGTGTTGAATTTTATTTTATTTTTTAGTCAGGGGTGCCCAGTTCAGCGACGCTGGTTTGAATGGAGCCCGGATGAAAAGGAAAAAAAAAACAACACATAAGACCATATGAATAAAGACAAAAAACGTTACAACTAACTATAACAGGAGTAGGAGACTCTCAGTTTGGCTTGGATCTAAACTGCCTTTTTTAACTTAATGATATAATGTTCGCTCCTCAGATCAAGAGGAAGCGTGTTACAGATCTTGCCTCCGGTGAACCTGAAGGAGCCCTGGTACTTAGTTGTCCTAGCTGGCAGACGGAGCAAATCTCAATGGCGCGTATTATATGAAAGGAAAACACGCGAGTGGCTAAATCTATTAAGTAAATATGCTGGAGCCGGGCAACTTCAACTTTATTTGCACTGTTTAGATGAATTACTCTTACACATACAGAATATATAATTTTCTTTCAGAAATATACTATGCAAATACCAATAAATAGAATCGAGAGAGAGGAAGTGCACAGTGGCCAAAGGAGGCGAGGCTTTCGAGTTGGTCACTGTCACTGTCACTGTCATGTTTGAAATATAATGAGAAAAAGCCAACATTTATGTTCGTTAATTTTAACGGGCACATTACTAGCATAATCTACAGTAAATATTATAGACATGTTAAATTCTGCAAGCAGAATACTGCAATGCTGATCGTACTACGTGAAAATATTTTCACGTAGTACGATCAGCATTGTATACCTGCCAACTCTCACGCCTGCGGGTTGAAAACTTCGATCTCATGCCGGCTCACGCCTGCGGGCCAATTTCTCACGCCTGATTGAAAAATGTGAGTTGTTGCCGTCCTGCTTGAAACAATTTCCAAAAATATGTTAACTCAGACCCATGTAAGGAACGAAAACCATGTGTAAAATGAATAAATGGCAATACCTTCCTCGCGATCTCTGATTTTTGAAGTGAAAAGCGCTGGGAGCGAGCTCGCCTTTGGCAGACTTCGGCAGGCTTCGGACGTCTTCGGAAGACTTCGGACTTCTTCGGGAATCTTCGGAAATGATCGAGTCGTCTTCAAAAATCCCAGCACTCCCAGGATAAAAATCTCACGCTTATATCTCAGAAAAAGTTGGCAGGTATAGCATTGCAGTATTCTGCTTGCAGAATTTAATATGTCTACATTATTATTTTTGCTGATCAGGTCTTTATAGATCCTACGTTCCTCGGCATATTCGTTTGCGGTCCTTTGCAGCCCTTTATGGTTAATACTTGTAGTAAATATTATACTAACTGAAGCATAGCTTAACCTTGGCGCGCATTCACGCGCCCACGCACAATTAACAAAGGGCATACTGTGACATCTACCTATATATCACTGATTGGAAAGAAGAACTGTTTTACATTGTTTTCTAAAAGCAGGTTCAGTAAGGGACTTTACGTGTGATGGGACACTTTCCCACACTTGCTCGTGAACTGCCTTATACCTAAACATAAATTTGCGAATCGAATGTTTGTTCAAAACAAATTTTCTTGGGTAGTATATCGAGTTTTATGAGAGTGTATATCTACTGCTGGGATGATGAAGTCAGAGAATATAGCTGGAATTTCTTTTTTTTTGAGAATTTTATGTGTAAATACAGCAGTCTTAAATTTTACAATGTTATCAAAATTAAGAATTTCTAGTAAATATAAATATGGTGTTGAATGTTCTCTACTATCAGCAAAAAATATATTGCACATGCATTTATTTTGCTTTGTACGGAGCTTATTCAGTCTTGTCTAGTTATTATTTCCCCAACTCAGAATGCCATAGTTGAGGTAAGAAAACATTAACGTACAATGTAACTGCCTCATTGTTTTTAGGTCTACATAATATCTGAGTTTGTTTCAGTATTATGCCAATGTTTTTGGCAACTCTAGCTCAAGAGCTTATCAATGAACACACCTAGTACTTAGGCTAAGTTAGGCTAAGTACTTAATATGATCTTTGCGTTCAATATTTTTGAATATTTCTGTCAACTCGTTGTTTAGGGGAAGTTACCTGAACCAGGCCATGAAGGCTCTTAAACACTAGCATGCACTTTAGATAGTCCCGGCGGAACTACCCCGCGAGTAGCGGTTTCTCCAGGCCGGACGCTACGGGAGAGAAACCACGGTTTCTCTCCCGTAGCGTCCGGCCTGGAGAAACCACTGCTCGCAGGGTACGGCGGAACTGGAGCGTAGGCCAACCGAATGAGCGAGATATCTGTGATTGTGAAACTGCGTAGCCTTGAGTAATACTGGCGTTGAATGTAGGAACTGCTTATGTAAGTCCGGATGGGCCGTGTCCAGTAGCATATTAAAACGTAATCGCAAATTTATGCAGGGAAGTAAACGAAATCAAGAGAAAATGAACACCACGGCCGCACTACCCTGCGAACAGAGTCTCCTTCGATCTTGCTAGGAAAGATCGAAGCGACTCTGCTAGCAGGGTACCGCCGCACATACAAGTCAACTCTCCCGTATGACTGATTAACGTAATTACAGAAAGCTATTAGCCTACCAGCTAAAATTAGGCAACTAGACAACTGGCAATAATGTTTCACATCGAATAGCGGTTGGAACTTTTGACACTTTGTACAAAACATTTCACATCAATTTAACAATCCACTTTTTTACACAGATTGTATTATCGCCATCTTTTTCGTAAGTCAACTGCTACAATCTGTAAGGAAGCTTTGTCAGCGCTATTAAAAACTGAACTTTTGTGACAGTTGAGCAGTGGTTTTTTACAGTTATTATAGGTGATAATTGCCGAGTGGTCGCTTACTGGAGAATATGTCAAAATTCTGGCCATAAAACGTGTTAAAAGTGGTCGCGGTCGTATATCTCAGAGGTGGTTGCTTACGAGAGAGTTTTTGAAACGGTTTAGTATTCGACTCAGAAACAAAACGGTTATTTGGCAAAGTCTTAAGTTGCCTCTTACGACAAGAGAGAAACTAAGAGTAATCCAGGACACGATATGCTATGTTTTTTTGGCCCTCTTCCCAAGCCATAGACCCGGTGTTGAATTCAGAAACCTCGCAAATTTCTCCGTTCCTGGGGGGAAGTTTACTTAAGCAACAGACCACACTTTTTATGGGTTTACCGGCGTGATAACCCACGCGGGATGTTGGGAGAACACGAGAAAAGCTTGTCAATTACGAGCCGAAGGCGAGTGATTTACAAGCTTTTCGAGTATTCTCCCAGCATCCCAAGTGGGTTATCACGCCGGTAAACCCATAGAAAGTGTGGTCTACTGCCTTTATAAAATAACTTTAAGTAAAACGGAAAATGTTTCAGTTTTCTATGAGTTTACCAGCACAATAAGCCATAGACTTTTAACCAATCAGAAGGCGCGTACTATCTTAGTTATTTTATAAAGTCTGTTAAAAGCCCTTTACGGCCACATGCCTATAGCACTTCAGTACTAAAGCACAACGCTCATGACTTAGAAGTCTTTTTTCTCTCAGTACAACCAGATGTGAAAAGGAGCTTTTTCATATTTTTGAAATGTTCAGAGGACAGCATAAAACCTTAAAGAATACATTTATTAACCGTTTGTAAAGAGCTATTTCTACATAAAATATCGCGTCTGAAAAAAAACTACAGTGCATTCGGAATCCGGAAAATTTTTGCTTTCAGAATCGAGAATTCTGGGCTTTGGAATCTGGAATACAGCTCAAGGAATCTGGAATCTCACTAACCAACGATCCGGAATCCAAGTTTCACTGACAAAGAATCCAGGAACCAAGGCGTGGAATCCAGAATATAAGATTCAGATTAAGATTCCCCAACATGAGGCGAATGTTGCGAAAACCCTCACTCTTTTAAAAGAAAGCTAAAATCGATCAAGACCTATGTTAGGGACATCAGTTTTCAAAAGGAATGCTCAGTAAATTGCAACAAGAACCCTGAATTTTCATATTTTTAAATTATTTGTTTAGTCTTTTTATCTTAAATAATTGTATTGTAAATCTTTGTTCTCTTATCTAGACTTAGTAATAGTAGGTCCACATCAGCTGTACAGTTGCTTATTTCCAACCTACTTATCAAATAAATGTATGTATGTATGAATAATCAACATAACAACATGACTTATAGAAGAAAATTGGTATTTTTCATGTAGTTTGAAATGCATCAAAACAGATTGAGCCGTTGCACAGAACATTTAAACAGTGTCTGAACAAATAAATTTATTATATTATTATATTTATATTATATAAACTTTATCTAAATAACATTTCTGCAGAATAATAAATTTGACTAAAAAAAATTTAAAACTAATACACCAGTAACTGTCAATGCGCTTTTTGAAGCTTTACAGCTCAGAGGCCACTGCAAAAGAGCTGGCTATTCTAAGATTGAAAAAAAAGTAAAGCATAACAGCAATATTCTTGTCCCAATAGTGTCCAAGAGAGCAGGTTATGAAAATAAATATAATAATCAAATATAGGAAAATGCTTTGATCTTTGATCAAATTCTCCCAACTAATTCTTAAAGGAAATGTATGGAGACCAGTTTGGAGAATTTGTATGTGGATACTGGGGCTTAAAGGGCTAAGAACTATGTTGGATCAAGTTCAGTGCTGAATCAATAATAAGCTAATTTACTTTAATCTTGTGATTATGGTCTCAGTTTGCATAATTTTGTAACCTTTACTACCTTACCCGTGGAAGGGATTTAACTTAGATCCAGAAATGCACCCGACAGCGAAAATGGTCTGGCAAAAAAATCACCAGAGCGTTGGCAAAAATTCAAATGAGATGTCAAGAGGCACCCGCCATGTACATTGTGAAGTGGTGAATTCAACAAAATGTTTGTTGTTGTGTGCATTTCTGCTCATTTGTGAGTGTTAATTCCATGTCTACCAACAATTTTTTCCCAAAAATGACACAGCTGCAATCAGACAGAAACATGAAAGAAATTATCACTAAAATGAAAAAGATCATGATTGTTAAAATAAAATGTAAAATGAAAGTCGAAGTGACTAAAACCATACTTTATAGAAAATGAACACTATGATAAAAAGTAATACTAGAAACAAAAACAGTGTAACGTAATGTAACAGGGGTGTTATCGGAACAGAGCGCACCACTTCCTTAGCTCTATTCCACCTATGAGGGCCTTGCAATCTATACTGCCCAGCTCCTCCACTGCCGACAACTAAATTCCATGCCAAGGAAGGGTGCTTCCATAGTTGTGGCTTGGCACCAAAATATGATGCAATCTCGTCATTGTAAGTCATCGGGTCTTGTTGAATTGTATGTCTGGGTGAAGCATAGTAAATACCCTCCCTGCTTTGTTTGTCTTTCTCAAATTCCTGGTGCATCTTCTCTGCTAGGGGAAGTTTGATGGTACCTTTACACAGCTCTGAGAACCATCTGGCCTGAGTTTCAGAAACTGATAGCAAACCACCAGATGCTGGCTGGACAAATCCTATGAATGCTAAAGAATGGCCAATTTCCGGGGTAAAAACATTTTTGAAGAGTTTGATTTGATTGGTGCTTTCATCAATAACTAAATCTTTTATATCACTCTCTAAAAACGGTAAATCTATGTGGTAACCAGTACAACAAACCACTGCATCTGCAACAGTTTCAGATCCATCAGTAAAGATCACTTTATCTTTCTTAAATGCCGCAATGTTAGGTCTAACAACAATGTTTCTCCTCTGGAGATGATGAATCAATGTTGGGCTGACTGTGGGTTGTGTTTGGCGAGCATGCATTTTTGGATTCAGGTTCCACCGCCATTGGCTGCCGGTCACACATTGGATCATTAGCTCAAAGATAAAATTGGAAATGCTCCAAGGAAGCCAGAAGAATAGGCGGGTCGCATAATGATCAGCAGGGTACCCGAGTATGTAATTGGGAACAATCCATGCACCCGATCTCGTGGAAATGTTAATGGGCTTTTCCCCTCCTAATTCTGTTACATTCACAGCTACATCTACAGCGCTATTACCAATTCCTACAACAACTACTTTCTTTCCTACTAAATCATTAGTTATGGCATCTTTATAATCCATGCTGTGAAACATTCTTCCATTAAATGTTTCCTGGCCTTCAAAGTGTGGCATGCTTGGTTTCGCATGATGTCCTGTTGCTATAGCAACAAACTTGACAAATGTCTCCTTGTATTTAGACTGATGCTTTCCTTGGTTGTCTACTTGGACTGTAACTATTTTCCATCCTCCTGTTGCTTTTTCAATTTTGACCACCTTGGTGTTAAAGCAGATGTGCTTCTCCAAACCAAAATGCTTGGTGTAACTTTTGATGTATTCTGCCATTTGTGTGTGGCTTGGGTAATCAGGAACATGATCAGGGAATGGGAAGTCTGAGAAACAGTAGTTGTGTTTGGAGACATTGCTGGCAAAAGAATAACAAGACAAGGTAAAAAATCGTGAAATTGCTAGTCAACAGTCGCCCAACAATACAGCCCGTGGGTGTACTTCCTTATAAGAGGCTAGTGGGGATGTATCGCTGGATGGGGTCGCATTTTCACGACTGGATTGACTATAATGGGGTTGCTTTTTCAATAGGCCATTTGCATGTTGGCGTCATTTCACTCCTATGACCAGAATATATACTTCAGGGTTTTGCTTTCTTGTGCAAATTAGGGCTTTTGTTATTTAAAGCTCGCTGGCATTACCAAATTTCAATATAAAAGAAAAACGAAAAGAATTCTGGTCATAGTAGTTAAATGACGCCATTGGGCAAATGGCCTTAGATTTACTAGAAGGGGGTCACACATTTTTGGATTTTACGGTTAGCAAACGTCCCAGAATGTTTGTACTGAAGATGAAAAGTAAAGTGTTCTTCAATTCAAGCTAAAAAATTGGTCAATTCATAAAAATAGAAAGTGACTAAGTTGGCATCATGAAAATTATGTATTTGCCCAAAAGTGACTAAGATGGGGTCTATAATTGGCCGCAGAAAAGACTATAATGGGGTAGGGGCAAAAATTAACCCAAGTTACCACCAACCACCCCGCACCCCCCCGGGGGCCCCTAGGCCTCTGGAACTTCCACTTTTTGAATATTATTAGAGGTTATAGTTAGTTTAAATCAGAAGTACAGTGGAACCCCACCTCGATAAGACGGTCACCTTGATATTATGGCCAGTTTTTTTCGGCCTGGCAAAATGGCCATACATTTCCTTACAAAAAAAAAAAACTGTTAATGCAGTCACCTGTTAATACAGCCAAGGGTCACATTTTAAAATCCTAAACAGCAGAATCTCTTATAATTTCGCCTCATTAATAAAGCCACTTGTTCAAAATTTAGAAAACCTGTGACATGTCAGTTTTATTGACCTAGTAATCTTACCTTATTCTTGTACTGTTTTTAGACGAGAGTACACTTAAAATGCACTTGTGGCGATTTATAGCTGAATTTTAAAAGAGATTCATGTACTGAAGGAAAATTTTAAGTAGTTTTTTTCAATAATACATGATATCTACATTCTGGTTGTTTATTAATGAGAACAGTAAGGTGAATGTGACGTATGGCGTATCTGTCATTGCCGCCCTCAAGGCATGAAATTTGAGCCAGCCCTAGTAATATGGCCACCCTGTTAACACGGCCAAATTTTTTTGGCCCATAAGTGACCGTATTAACAGGGTCCCACTGTAACACTTTATTTCAGAGTTCTTACATGTGAGTGAATCGCATCACTCCATAGCCATCCTCTGTGAACTGCCACAGTCCTCCAACATGGTCAGTCTTCTCATAAACAATAATATTGAACTTGTCATCTAACAGGCATTTTGCAGTAACAATCCCTGAAATTCCTGCACCAATGACAGCAATGTCATATTCTGAATAATTATTCATCTTCCTGCAAAATAAAAATAGCCACACACATCACATCACATATACATGCCACTGGACACCCACTTGATGGAGGATTGTCACAACTCTGCAAAACTAAAATAATGTAACCTTTTTTCACATGAAGTAAATATTGTCTTACCTAAGCAACAGAGTAATAGCTAACCTTTATTGTTCTCGGTGTTTGGGTAAGAAAACAAGACAGTTGAACCTGTTGTAAGCCGGAGTTGATTGCTTACAAGAATCTGACAGCTAAGTTGACGGATAGCGACAGGAGGCACTGAAAGCAGAATTCAAATTCCTGAGATGTGACTGCATTGTGCAAGCTCTTCCTCCTTTTCACCCCGCTGCCAGAACACCCTGGAGGGCTTGCTTGCAGGCTAATTAATTTTACAGAATAATTTTCCTTAACACAGGGTGTGCATTTGCCAGTCATGTGAGTGACTTGTACAGTGTACTTACTGATTATTCAAATGGAAGTAAAAAGTCTTCTTGCCAGCCTTGGTGAACTGTGCTGTGGGTGTGTGGGAGGAGAAAGAACACTTAATTTAGAATTCAACAAGATAGGTCAGACCTCCGCAAAACAAGCAGCTGCAGCTAGAACTGAATTTTTCGCCTACGTTCTGGCTATTAAGCTAATCCATCCCAAGGAAAAGGTCGTATGATCAATGATATTGCGAAAAAAAAAGAGAGCTATCTGCGGAGTTAAGTTGCTTGCTGCTGCATGTGATTATGATGTGATTGGATGTTAAAAATATCTTCAGACACCCTGTACGGAAACATGACGATCACGCGATTTTTGAACATCCTTGTTTCCTGAACATTAAAATACGAAAATGAGACACAAAAAAATCAAATTTACTCACCCACAAAATGAAATGGTTAAATGAAATGGTTAATTGACCTTCAGTCGCTAAAGATTTTCGCTTTCGCCACGCGACATCAGTGTTTGCATCGAGTCACTTTAATGTCGTATACACAACACAGCAACCTCCTCCCATTGCTGACCGCTGAACAAGGTTATCTCTTGGAGCAAAATTTGGCGGATTTTCGCGCCATTTTTCAACAATCCATTTCAAAATGGCGCCTACATCTACTGAAGACGGAGCGACAACTTCTCAAGACGGTATATGCTTTTTATTTATGTTTTAAAAGGCTATTTTAAGGTGAATTCGTACAAAGAAGGACATTTCTGAGCCCAGTGTCTTGTGCCTTTTGTAGATTCTCAGTCCACAAGGCGATCGAAGCGATCTGTGAAACGTAATGCTGGAGCTACTTCTGCCCTCGATAAAATCAGGTTTGAAGTAAACTTCTTTCAGATATGCAAGTTTATTATTTTTAATTTTTTGCCGATCGCTTATGAATCTAACGACCAATTTATTCATGTTCTAGGAAATTTCGTGAGACAGGCGAGCGAGCAAAGTTTGAGGTAAAAAAACTATGGATCTGAAGTTCCAAACACGCTTCGAAGTTCTATATTTCTTTCTTAATAAGCTTAAACGAAATGTCTTTAAACGGCTTTGAAAGTCTCTTATTTAAAACTCTATCATAAGTTTCAAGGAGCTTCACTGTGACTGTAATTATATAACTAAAAGAGAAAGGAAAAATTGTTCTTACAACATTACAGTTGCTTGAGTATTAATTTAGCTTTATCCTTCTAAATTAAGAATTAAATAAAGTTGCTGGATTCTCAGAAGCTAAGTATTAAATAATTAGTATTATACATAAATACTAATAAACCTCACTAGGATTTAAGACTTTATGAAATACTAGCTGAAAGTTTACAAAAATAATTTTATCCATAATTTTAGATATATTTGTAAAACATAATTTTCCTCTTTTATGGATACAACTCCAGGTAGTGCCAATGAGTTATAAAATGCCTAGACAGATTTAATAACTAGAGGATGTTACATGGCCGTGCGGAGATGAAAAAGTTCTCTTCAAGTGTTGAAAAGCGTGAAAAGTGAAATACTTTTTCAACACGAGAAAAGAAATTTTGTATCTCCAAGCGGCCATCTAATGTTCTGTTTATTAATTAAACATCAATGAAATACCAAACCATTTCACTTTAATATTTTTTTGCTTTGAAAGGCACAATTTATCATGTAGCCACAGTAGTGGTGATCTCTTCCCATGTGAAGATAACATGTTACTGTATTTTCACAGGTGAAGATATCATGTTTTCGCCCCGAAAGCTCACCTGGTATTTCATTGATGTTTATATAATAAATTGATGTATGCATGTAGCTATAGACTGTGCTTTCATTCTTTTATTCAAGGTTGGTGAAGTGGCTGATGTTTATCAGGTGGTAAATGAAGATGAATACTCGGACATTGTCCGTAAGCGACAGGAAGAGGACTGGGTTATTGATGATGGTGAGAAGCTTTGCGCGTAAACTTCAGTCGCGAGCATTAACAGCAAAAGTGCACTCCTATCATTGTACCTCTACTACAGTGTAAAATTCCGAAAATAAGTCCCAGGGCTTATATTTTTCAAAGGTCCTTTTTGAGGGGTTTATTGTTAGAGGGACTTATATTCGGAGAGGCTTATCTACGGAGGGAAATTTGCGTTTCAAAATCATATATAGTTGGAAAGAAATTTAACGTTTTTGCTTTGTTTTGCTTTGTATGGCAACTTCAAAGTACAGCCCCCAGGGGGGCTTATATTCGGAGGGGCGATTTAATGGAAGGTTTTTTGCGTTATGAGTTTGGGGGGCTTATATTTGGAGGGGCTTATATTCGAAATTTTACGGTATTTTTATAAAGATATCAAGTTAAACACGGGTTGTGAGCTCCTACACTAGCTAGAAATTGTGATGTTTCACATTAGTTGCCCTGTGGTGTAGACAAACGGTTGGAGGGGCGGATATAGGGTCATTTAACTACCAAAATGTCTCGAAGGTATAGATTACCATGTCTTTTCACTTACTGTAAAAGACTACGGTCACTCATGCATGGAGCTCCACTATAATTCTTAATTTACTGATAACAAGAATCTGAGAGTACAAATACCCAGTGAAGACTGATTTTAAGAGAATTTGTTCAGTAAATATAACAATAATGCCACATGTAAAAATGATGTTTTAGCATAAAGTAAAAGTTAATGTTGGCAAGCAATAACTTGTGAGCCTGCAGATCACTGCAGTTTTACCCCAAGTGGTATCTCTTTATTTGGCTGTTCCTTCAGGGGGGAGTGGTGCTGCTACTCATCTAACTAGAACCAGCCACACCTACACTGTGATACTGTCAGAACCTTCTTACTAGGCACCTCTTATGACTAAACACGTCTAATAAGCAGCCAGACTGCATTGTGGTGGCTAGTAACACATGATCTTAAACTTAGTGAAAATTAGTCTCTGGTATTGCTATTGGCCAGGGTCATGTAGCAGCTGCTTGGAAGAGAAGCCATGGTGCGTTTCCCTGATCCCAAACAATACTAAAATAATTGGAAGAATGATATGTTATTGTTTCCTGCGACCAATTAGGAGAGACCTTACGAGCAACTCCTACTCTACCCATTGGCCAGGCCACCACTGTAAATTATATGTTAACAAATCTTAAATTTCAGATGGGACTGGCTATGTGGATGATGGAAGAGAGATTTTTGATGATGACCTTGATGAGGAACCTTCAAATGGTTAGTGGATTTATTAGCTGTATTTGGTGAAAAAATGGGTTACAGTTTTACATAGGCTGCTAGGAAACAGAAAAATCTGTACTCAATAAAAATCTTCATTCACCGTTTCAGGGAAAAATGTTCCTAAATTCAAGCCTAAAAAACCAGTAAGTACTTTTGTTGGAAAGGCTTATTGTTTCAAATTTCTATATACTTTGAACAAATTAATCGC
This sequence comes from Porites lobata, assembly GCA_942486035.1. Classification (NCBI taxonomy): domain Eukaryota; kingdom Metazoa; phylum Cnidaria; class Anthozoa; order Scleractinia; family Poritidae; genus Porites; species Porites lobata. The sequence continues at coordinate 4,704,832 of CALNXK010000017.1, read as the reverse complement.
TCATTAATGTGTTACATGTATTTGCTTCAAAATTGTAGAATGTAAAGAAACCAGTAGCAAAGCCAAAGTCAATCAATAAAATGTTACTTGCGGCAAGTGCCAAAGCTAAGAAACCAAAGGTGAGGTTTGAGAACTAAAATGGGGTAAGGTAGAGGCGAAAACATGCCAAAGTCCCAAATGGCCAGAGTTTATCTCGGTTTGCTTAGCATGAAGCATGCCTCGGAGTATTGCTACTCCCCCCTGGACGGGATGCTAGTCTATCGCAGGGTTACCCCCAGCAGTATGTCGCCGGTGCCCATTTAAAACAGTGGACTAAAGTTCCTTGTCTAAGAAAACAATTCATTTATTTATTTATTATTTTGCCTGTAGAAGGGAAATCTCCGAGAAGCCAAGCTTATAAGGAATAGAGATTTCCCCCTTGCGACAGGCGAGGCTTGAAGCCCGGTCCTCCAGATCCACTCGGCCACACGCATGCCGCCACAGATAAACTAGAACAAACCAAGGAAAGACTTTATTGAGAAAACAGCTTCTTACATGTAGTTGTCAAGGCTGTGCGCGAAGGAAAATTGAAGGGAGCCCAGTGCCCTGAAACTGTAAAATCTAGGGTGCGCAGCATATGATTTGTATGAAAAGTCTAAGATTTTCTAGTCGCCCGAGAGCACAAGTTAGGCGCCAGGGGCCAGTGGGCTCTGCTAGAGCACAGCCCTGAGTTGTTGCTTACAGTAGCTTAATATTTCTCTCTCTCTTTTGACCCAAAAGGAACTTAACTAAGTTCTTTCTCATGCTCCCTTTGTTAGAAGGAAGTTACATCTCTTGGGGATGACGATCTCCTCAATGACCTTTTGAAAGAAGTAGAGGTATGCACAGAAATTAAAAGTTAGATTATTATTCCTTGTGTTTTTGTTGGTGTAGTGTTTTGTTCTAGAGTGCTATGGGGAACCGTTAAATGTAAAGAAAATCATCACAGTTGTGACTACAACTTTTGCAGTTCTAAAAAGAAATCCTGAACAAATTCAGGCTTGAACTGAATTTTTGAACTCTTGCAGGGTGCAAAGAAAGTCAGTTTTACAGCCTGCCATTCGGGCAAGCTGTAGCTAGCATGTACTAGCCCACAAGTCATTTCAACTAGCCCCAAAACCCAGTGATCTGCTTTGAAGACTCTAAAACGTGATTGGTGTGTTTCGATCCATCTTTTGTCACTGTCTTAATGATTGTTTTTGTTATTTTTGACATTTTAAGCATCCAAGACCAGCTCCAGTAAAGATGTCAAAGGGCAAGGGGCAAGTGTTAAGGTATTGTAAACAAGTTATTGCTACAGAAAAAATAGAATAATAGTCTGAGTTAAAGTAAAGTATATTGATTTTAGAGGCAGTGAGAACACACACCTCAGTCATTTTGGTATGACAGTAAGCTAAGCAGAAAATTAGATTAAGAATCATGTCTAGTAAAAAGATAAATCAATTTTGTTGATTTTTATTGTTATGGTAATAGTTTTTTGCTTCAAAACTCAGAGTCCTCAAAGTCAGGGCTGTCGCTATGATTTTAAGGTGCCAGTTATATGCAATAAGAGGGTGGGGGGAAATGAACTGCTCGGAAGTTTTTTTGGTTTTATTTTTCTCTTGTTTACTATAAAAGTATCCTGGGGTCAAGCTCATAGTAGCCAGGCAGGGTTTTTGTTAGGCATCGGAGAAAGGAGAATTCTTCATTTACTACACAGAATTCTCTGGCTAACTTTCGCTAGCCTTTTTTTTTATTCAGAGATAGAGCCTCTTTCAAAATATTCTCCTGTAAGTATGTTACACCTTCCTCCTGCTACTAGAATTCTTAATAAAAACCCTGGCCAGGGGAAATCCTCAGCCTTCAACCCTTAGTGACGACCCTACAAAGTCCTTTATTTAGGTTAATGATGCTTTGTTTTGTTTCATTCAAAGAACTCCAACATCTTCTTCAAATCATTACACTCCCAGAAGGCTTCAGGTAATACCTGGTTTTGAAGAAAATAGATAATAGAAATGTTCTGGCTTTATACTTATAATGACCCAAAGCATCTTGTTTTGTTTATACTTTGTAGTCTGCCTCCCACAACCTCCAAGGTCTCTTATAAGATGAATGGCACAGTTTCTACTTGTCACGCTAATTATCCACACCTAAACCCTCTGCAAGGCAGATGCCATTTGAAAGCAGAGTGCTGAGCTTTTTAGAAAGTCCACTGTATTACTCCCTCCAGTGATTTTGCTAATAAATTCATTCAACAGGAATCATCTAACCCAAGAGCACCCCTTTTCAAACAGGAGCCTACTTCCCCACCAAAACCTAGTCACATTACAGCAAAGATAAGATCTCCGGCGGCTGTAAAAACTGAGCCATGTGACAGAACAGAAAGCAAGTATGGTGGCTTGGTTGGAGAAAAAATCAAAGAGGAAAAACTTGAAATGACAGATATGGATACAGGGATGGAAGGTAAAAAGATAGAATTTTGTCATCAGATTATTAAAGGCAAAGTGTACACTCGCAGGGCTGGAAATTAGTCCTGCTAGTTAAGTAACTTTCCTTGTTGACCTGCCTCATGGGCAGCCCAGTCAAGTCCTCTTTGCATAAAGAAGGAGACTAAGACAACCATGAAACTGCTCTGGGCAAGTAAAATTGGATCTTTGGGCACAATTAGGAAGAGTATTGGTCATCACTATCTGCTGACATTCTTTAGACTTGTCACCAACATAGACATGTTGTGCACATATGAACCAACACTCAGCCAATGTGGTTTGCCGATTCGTTGCGCACATGTCAGCTGGTGTGTCATCCAACATGTTGACTGAGTGTCTGCTGTGCGTCGGCTGATATGTCAACCTGTCTGATGAATGGGTGTAACCTATGTCAACCAACATAATTATTAGCCAAGACTTAACAGACATGTCAACAGATAGTCAACCATTACACTGACCGAGTATTGGCCATTATGTCAGCCAATACTAAAAACTTTTTCTGAGCTGTCATAAAACATGGTTTAGTTTAAATGTAATCATACATGTGTAAATAACAGAAAAATCTCTGCTAGATGTTCCTGCTTCATATGATGACATGCCAGAGTACGATGCTGGTTTTGATGACTTTGATAATGACGATGATCTTGGCAATGAAGAAGCTATCCAGGCTTTATCAAATGCAGAAAAGAATCATGATGTAAAACCTCACGTCAAGGTACTTTACTATATTGATTCAATATTGATTCAATACCAGGTTAGCCTTGTTTTGTAGGACCAAGCTGTTCCAAGTAATCTAAGAAGCAGGTTCAGGCAACCTTTGTTTTCCTACAATTTACTTTAGAGTCCCTTAAACTTAAACCAAGAACTTTTTAAGTCACTGAATTCATGTTTTCCAAGAAATTGTAAAATTAAAAATTGTTCTTCTCAGTCTCTGACCAACTTTTCAAGATCACCTTTATTTTACAATATGAAACTTTGTTGATCTCTTGACTCACTTCTCTATCTATTCAACATTATTTATTTTTGGGGAAGCTACCAGTAACCATCAGAAATACTTCATATGCTTTCCTTTAATTATCCTCTCAGGTTGAGGCCAGTGAGAAACCAAATGACAGAAGATGCGCTATGCCACAGAAGTATGCAATTCTACTATGATATTTATTTTGAAATTCATTGACAAGTCACATCACTAAACAATTTAAATATGTCTGAGAAACAATAACATATTATTATCATATGACTTTTTAACCTTGTTGGGGCTGGAGGTAATAATTGTCATGTTTGCGTTTTGAAGTCAAGGGAAGGGTGTGGTCACTTTCGCTTTGAAGCAAAGTCACTGGACCTTTCTGGATCTTCTCAGTAAATGATGTTTGTTGAACAAAGAAACGATTATGTTACAGCTAGTTGAGCTGATACCTTTTTACCATTTGGCAATGACTGGCTCATTTAGGGGCTGTTATCTTGTGTTTTGGGCACGGTCAGACAAAACTACTGTCCACTGCACTACTGGGCATTTTTGGATATTCACAGATTGCTAATTAGTAATGATTTCCTTTTTATTAATTATCTGTAATAAAGTAATAATAATTACATCAGACAAGTGAAGGCAAGTGAGGCAGGCATGAAAAGCAAGATACATTTTCATTTTATTTTATTTTTATTTTCCATAACATGATATTTAGTACACGAGTAAATTACAGACAAACGTTAGAGCTTGAGTCATAGTAAGGCTGTGCTCTTAAAAAAAATTGAAGGGAGCCCAGTGCTCTGAACTTGCGAAATCCAGTGTGCCCAGAATATGATTTCTATGAAAAAGCTAAGATTTTCTAGTCACCCAAGAACAAAAGTTAGTCGCCACACTGGCCACTGGGCTCTGATAGAGCACAGCCTTGCATAGAAAGTTAGTTTACAATACGCGATAAATTACAGTTAAGATCATTACATTGTTTTAGATAAATTTGTCACGAAAACAAGAAAAGGCAAGACACATATGTGATGGGGGAAGGCTTCACATTCCGCACCTGCCTCACCCTTACCTTTCCTTGCCTAAAAAATGCAGAAAGATTATGTTTGTTCTGCAGTTTAGCCCTCCAAATATATTGATATTACAAAAAAATTTAATTTAGTAATAATAAGTACATGGATCTTTGCAGAACAACAGAACTTCCTGGTGATTCAGGATGGGAAACTATCTTAGGAAATGAAGATTCACAACAACAAGAGGTATAAAAGTGTCAAAAGATTCTTGTAAATGTGTTTTCTTCTTAGTCACCTCCCTGCCTTTCATTGTACAAGAAGTCAAGCATCTTTTTGAATTATATAAAAATTTCATCATATCTCTTTCTCTGGAATGAGAAATACCTCTCTGTTCCACTTCATCACAGCACAGAGAAAAGTATGGTGTAGCTTTAATTTCTTTCCTGTTTGTTTTAAACAAATTTTGTTTAAGTTGCATACAGTCAAACACTGAAATATGGACACCCGCTTAACGACGACACCTCGCTATTACGGACAGTTTATTTTGCCCCTGGGGAATGAAAGCCCTTACATCTTCTCTAATTTCAACCTGTCACTTTCTATGGCCCCTCAGTATCCATATTAACAGGGTTTGACTGCTTAAGTTTTTTTTTCTTTTTATGTGCTACTGTAGGTTTTGATGGATGTTAATGTGGATTCATCTTCTCTTCCACTCAAAGAAGTAGATGGTTAGTGAACATATCAGCAATCAACAAGTTTCAAGCTTGAAATTACTAAAAATGAAAATATAGGCCTCAACCAGTTCTGCTTTCGTGATGTGCAAAATCAAAATTCAAGAAGACTCCTAACATTTCATTTTACAGAAAGCTGAAAAACTAGCAACCCTATGTAAAAGTACTGCTTAAGAGGTTGAACAGTCAGATAGGATTTCATCCACAGTGCAAAAATCTCTGCTAGAGCTAACATTTAGATAGAAAGGCTTGATAAAGGCCAACATGTAAAGGGGACACAGAAAGGAACTAGGGAACCTTGCAAGGATGTTTGATTAGTGATGCCATTTCTGGCCAAATTTTGAAGTACTAAATATGTTGCCCATTCCATGTTCTTGTAAAGATCATCTTTTCTTTCTCCTCTTAGGGGAAAAATTCCTTAAATTCTACTGGTTTGATGCTTATGAGGACAGATTCAAACAACCAGGTAGAGTTGGACAAGGTTGCTTGACAGTTGAATTATTAAGAACATCACTAGCTTCACTGTAAGTTTTGAATTCTCTATCCTACAGGTACTGTATACCTTTTTGGCAAGGTTTGGATTGAAGCTGCAAAAGCATATGTGAGGTAATTACGGTTTATCTGCATTTTGTTTTTCTCTTTAACTAAGCTCGGAAATCCCCCATGGGAAACCAGAAGGACCACTTAGTGGACTTGCAACTGCTAATTAAAAATTTATCTTTTTTTGTATTAGCTGTTCAGTAGCAGTCAAGAACATTGAGAGACAAATATTTATTCTCCCAAGAGAAAAGGTGAGAGAATGAATGTAAAAACATTGCTGCAGTTGTTGAGTTCTTCTTGCATGTCTTTTCAAATATTATCTGTACCTGTTCCAACAGTGTTCTAAAATTAATTGATGGTTTTTACTTTATATTATTTAGAAGCTTGAAGTTGATGGTTCTGAAACTGATGAGCCTGTTGGGTTTATTGATGTTTACCAGGTAAAAAAAATAATGATTTGATTTTAATCATAGTAATTTTGATTACTGTATTCCATGGGCAGATTGAGGGGTGGGCCAAGGGGGCCGCGACCACCCCTTTTCCTTTGAAAATTAATATTATTTTTGTAGAAATTCGTCTCAGAAAAATAAAAAGTATCTAGAATAGAGCTGTTAAGTGTCCCGCCCACTCCTTTCTGAATTTTCTGGATCTGCTGCTGTATTCCTGCTAATAACTCCTCCCCTGATATTTAAGCCCCCTCCTTTAAATTTTACTAGTAAAGCATGGTGCTCTCTTGACTAATACCCATCCCCACCAAAACCCCCACCCCACCCTTGGTGGCTAACTTCCACATATTAAAATGGGTATTGAGGTTCACCAATCTCCTCATACAAAATTCTCTCTACCGATCTCCACATATTCCATCAAAGAATTACTTGAGAGGGAGAGAGTAAAAGATAAAAGGGTTTTACCTTAGGAAGTTATTAATTATCTTGACATTTTCTCTTTATGGTGCAATGATCTCGTTAGGAGAAAATTCATGTTGGTCACTTTTTAGTCTTCCCATGGTGATCATAGTACAATAACCATGACATTGAGGGAGCTAAATTTCATCACTTTCTTGTTATTTCTTTTTCAGGAGTTTAATGATAAGATTGCAACAAAGCACAAGATCATGAAGTTCATATCTAGGGTAATTCAGATTGTTTAAATAATTTTGATTGTTGTCACTTTTATGCAGTTCTGTTGATGAGTGTGTGTGACTTATGTCCCTAGAAAGTCCAAAAGGCTTATGCATTTGAGATTCAAGATGTGCCTGTGACATCAGAGTACTTGGAGGTCAAATATTCGGTGAGAGATGATAAATTTAAGGTTATAACAAAACAAACATACCGGTAAACCAGTTTTTAGACTTGTGAAAATATTAATTTTTTTTAAGACACACAAGCTTTCCTTTCCATCTTGGAATCTTTATCAAGTGATGGAGTTTTAATCTTTCTTTCTTTTTTCAAGTGATTTATACTGTGAATCAGGTGATTCTGTAGATCATGGAAGCTTGTAACTGGCATATTCAATGTTAGAACCCAACAACTGATTTCAATGTTGTCCATGACACTTAATTTAAACATGTTATCTTCCCTTGCAAATATTGAGGAGGAGGAGGCGGCGATATCCAGGGCGTGACCTGAATACTTGAGGGGTTTCCCCCACTGTCTTTGTTGTTGCTTAGTGTTGGAAATGTGTTCCCTGAATCTAACTCCAAAAGGTCATGTGATTTTGTAGGTGATAATTTGGTTGCTGAAAGTGTTTTTAACAAAGGTCACTTGTTGAAAGATATTGGCTCTTTGAATTTGATTAAGACAGTAAGGATAGACTTGAGAAGGGAAGGTGCCAGGATGGGCTCTAAGCTGTAAAGGTTTAAAAGAGGTTTAAGGGTTTGTTTATAGTGGAAAGTGCACTTAGCTTATCCAGCTAGTTTACAGGCACGCCACTCAAATGATTCTGAAACAAATAATGCAAATAGAACATAACAGGAATAAAAAAAAAACTTGGAGGAGGCAACCAGTTGGTTATTTACAAGCGTGGCTTAGGATTTGAACTTGGGAGGACCAAGAACAAATCCAGCAAGTGGCCAAAGTTGGACTCGAACCTCGGGACTGACAGGTTGGGAGTCTGATGCGAGGACCACTTGGCCACACTGCTGCCCCAGTAAGGGTACCAGGGGAGTGTGGGGAAGGGGAGGGGGGTGAAAGTGAAAGGGAAGGAGGGTTATTTGCAGCATTGATGAAAAGGGAGTTAATTTGTGACAACATTGTTCATGACAGGCGGATTATCCTCAGTTACCATCTGATCTCACTGGTCAAACATTCAGTCATGTGTTTGGTACCAATACATCAAGGTAATGATTCAAAATTAACCCTTTCAGCCCCAGTATCCACATACAAGTTCTCCAAACTGATCTCCATACATTTCCTTAAAGAATGAGTTGAGAGAATTTGGTAAAAGATCAAGGCATTTTTTTCTTGGGTGATCACTTTATTAAATCTCATAACTTATCTGTTGACAGTGTGTGGATATTGTCAGGAGAAAATTGATCTTGGTCACTATTGGCACTTAAAGGGTTAATGTTTGTTGACTTTCAGAAGTGAACTTGCCAAAGTTATAATTAGATAGTGAATGTTGGAAAGCAACAAAGAAATAATGATGAAATATAACTGCTTAGATGTGAAAGCTGTAGGATTTAAACATTAAAGAAGGCATTATCGTGAAATGAACTGTTTCCTAGATTTGCAATCTTCTCTTGCGTTTCTGAAAATGGTAAACATTATTTCATCTGAATGGAGTTTGGTTTTGTGATCTGGAATTATTTCTCTTTAAAGGAATCTTTTCGTCTTCTAATTTCAGCCTTGAACTCCTTCTCCTGAGTCGGAAGATGAAAGGTCCTTGTTGGCTCAATATTAAGATGCCTCGTAAGTCTTCTCACTGACCATTACTTAGCAAATGGTTAATAAAACCTCAGTATGCAGCACTGTAATATTGATGTACAAACTAGCCACTAGCGTAATAGGAAAGACTGTTGACACTTGTGATATCAAGTAATGGTACTTGTTTTAAAGATAGGCAGGGGCTACAGCTGTAGATGTCAAAAGTTGCCAGATATTGAACAGCTCAGAAGTTCTTTTGGTTTTCTTTTCCTTTTGTTTGTTATGAAAGAAGCCAGGTGTCATGCTCATAGTTGCCAGGGGAAATCCCCAGTCCCTGGCCCCTGATGACGGCCTTAAAATGGTTGTGAGCAGTTTCTTTGCATTTGGGGGAATTACCATATGATGTAATATAAAAAGCACTCATAAAATACCCACACCTCAACACAATAATTGTCAATACTCAACGATAAAAAAATTAATATTTTATTATTGTCCCTAAGATTTCCTTGTACTGAGGTTTATGTTGTTGTTGACTGTATGTACAAGACTGGAAAAAAATTAAACAGATAATTTTTTGCCTTCATCAGAGCTCCCTCAGCAACCTGTTAGTTGGTGTAAAGTTGAGGTAGGAATTTTTTTGTTCAGTATCTGGACAATACTTTTTTTTTTCCTGATTTTGTTTTCATTAAGTGTAACATCGTTATTACTATTTTGCAGGCTGTAGTCACAAAACCTGATCATGTTGAAGTAGCAAGTGAACAAAGTCCTCCTCCGCCTATGGTAAGATTGTAACAGCAAAATTAGTGAGCAAGTAAAGAAGAGGGGTGCATGCTAACACCTAGTGCTGCTGGTTTTCATTGTCATAATTTATCAATATCATTATCATTATCATTATCAAAATCATTATCACTATCAATATCATTATCAATATCATTATCATTATCATTATCAATATCATTATCATTATAATTATCATTATCAATATCATTATCATTATCAATATCAATATCAATATCATCATTAACAATATCATTATCAATATCATTATTATTATCCATTATCATTAACAATATCATTATCATTATCAATATCATTATCATTATCATTATCAATATCAATATCATCATTAACAATATCATTATCATTATCAATATCATTATCAATATCAATATCATTATCATTATCAATATCAATATCATCATTAACAATATCATTATCAATATCATTATCATTATCAATATCAATATCATCATTAACAATATCATTATCAATATCATTATCAATATCAATATCATTATTATTATCCATTATCATTAACAATATCATTATCAACATCATTATCTTGAGAAAAAATTTTCTCAAGATTGGTTTAAAGCTCAAAACGACATTTCGGATAGCTCTAGTCAAAAATATACAAACAAGGAAATTAAAAAAGATTATCGCTTGGAAGAATATGTAAAGATAGTTAGAAATCCAGCTCATAGAATCAGTATAACTAAACTGCGATTGGGAGTTCATACTTTACGTATACAAACGGGGAAATATGAAAATAAAGGAGCATCTATACCAGTAGAGGAAAGGCTTTGTTTGGTTTGCAAATTGAAAAGAAACTGCATAGAAGACGAGAAACACTTCTTAATTGATTGTACTGAATATGAAAGTCTTAGACAGCAACTTTATTAATGATGAATCCTTCATCAATTTAACAGATCATGATAAAACGTTATATTTACTCAGATTGGACAATGACAAAACTTCACATATTATAGCCAAATATGCCCATCTAATGTTTCAAAAACGAAAACAGTTCCTGAGTCAAAAATCCAATGATTAGGTAATTAAATTATAGTATAATTATTATCGAAATGGTATATGCCGTATAATTTTGTTGTTTCCGTTCATATTTCTTTCTTTTGAAATTTATTGTAGTTGAAGAAACCTTTATTGTAACTAGACCGATGCTTCCCTTTAGAGAGTAAGGCGCAATAAAGATATACTATACTATACTATTATCATTATCATTACCAATATCATTATCATTATCAATATCATCATAATCAGTATCAATATCATTCTCATTATTATGTTTTGTGTAGGTTGTCATGAGCCTTAGTTTTAGGACCATGTTAAACACCAAGACTCACACCCACGAGGTAAGCAATGAGTAAAATCAAGCACTAAAAATGTCACGTTTTACTTTCTGAAATGCATTAATGGTATGCCTGTTATGAATACCTTCAGCAATGCCAGAGATGGGCTGCCTGTGAAGTTGGATTAATCTCAATTGTTGGGCTTCCTGTGAAGATGAATTGACTTTGCACCAGGGCTTGTGATTTGGGATTAACAATCAACAAGTTCTTGTATAGTGAACATTTTTTGTGAGAAGAGGTGCTGCTTAAGAACCTGGTTCTCACTGAAGACGGCCTTCAATACCCACAACGTATTCCTGCCACCCCCTTATCTCAGTGGGAAAAGTATGATTTAGGACTTGATGTCCTAGTCAGGCTTACCCCTCTCCTAAAACAAGGGTCAACGCCTCGGCGGGGGGAGGGGGGGGAGGGACTCCCATATGAAAGGATGCTCGTCGGAAACTTTGAATTACACCCCTAAAGGAGACCAATGTGGGCGTGGCCCAACCTTTTTTGGACCCCAAAAAGAGACCATTTTAAACTTTGATTACATGAATCGAGGGAATAAAAAGAATTAAAAATATTTAATTTTTTAATATTTCTTCGCGTACGACACTAACAGAGACCTTTACCGCTAATCATAATGGCGTTTTGTCCAGAACTCCCTAAGTGAGACCAAAATCCGAAATTTACACCCCAAAGAGAGACGACGAGCATCCCCGCCCCTTTCGTATGGGAGTCCTTCCTCTCGGGGAAACCCCTCCCCGTTCTGGTGAGAAGAATTTCCAGGTCATTTGACTTTTTATTCTCTGTTGTGTTTTAGATCTTGGCTGTGTCAGCTCTGGTTCACCATGACGTGTCCTTAGATAAGGCTGCTCCGAAACAGAAATTCCAATATCACTTTTGTGGTAAGTTAAATGAAGTACCTCATGGTTAGCTCAGGTGCCATTACAATCGCCCTCATACCAAGTGAAAGTAGGGAAACTAAGTTGGAAATGACGAGAATGGACGGCGTCCGAGTTCAGAGAGCTGGGGAGCTTAAGCAACGACAACGGTGACGGCAACGAGTACGGCAAAAAAGCAAAAGGTTTAGACTAAGAAAACAACAACTTGGCACGTGCATCACGCTTTTTTGTACATTTCTTAGCCGTCGTTGCACGACTACGACGTGAAAGTGCCTAATTTCACGTTTTGTCGAGGACGGAAACACAGGACAACAACTTTCTTTTTCTTTTCTTGAACTTTGGTACAGTCCTTCAGAACTCAACTCCCAAAAATTGCCAACATTTGACAAACTGAACGAGATGGAAAAAGCGCGATTAAGTTTGAGGCAGCACGAATTCACTTTTTAAGTGACGTTTTCGTAGCATTACCGTCGTTGTTGCTTGAGCTCCCTAGTGATGGTAAAATTAATCGTTTTGCCGTTTCCGCTGTCAAGTCAACTTAAAATATTATTGTAGTTGTGCAATGACGGCAAAGAAATTTACAAAAACGCGTGATCAGGTGCAAAGTTGTTGTTTTGCTCTCTAAATCTATTGTGTTTCGTGTTTTTATTGCCGTCGCCGCCGTATTTTCGTTAGGTCTAGCGTCATGAATGGCTCTTACTGATATGAAAATGAAAGCCTCCTTTTTAAATTACGAGTTGTGCGAGAGTTTGTAAGCCAAATGATCAGATGTACCCGTATGACTTTAAAGATCTTGTCAGAAAAAAGGTAAAGTCGACTTCTGAATAGGCAAGAGGTAGAGAATATTTGGTGTTTTCCACCGATATAACCATAAGCACTACAGTTTCTACCAAACCCGTCATTCAACAGACATTTAAGTCAAAGCGCAAAATCAGCATTGAAAAACATAACTTTTAAAAAAACAAAATTGGGAAGAGGCATACCCTCAATCCCCCCATGGGTCCCTCAAGGGAAGGGTTTAGGTGGGGATTTATGCCAAGCCCTTCAATCCCTGACCCTGTTTAAGATAAACACCGTTCATTTTACTACATTGTTCAGGAAAAGATACATTTTTTTCCTAGTGACCCTAATTCATTTTGCTTCGCATACAGAATTCAATCTCTTTTAGAAAGTGACATCATTGAATTAATGAATAAGATTTTTTTAAAAAACATTATTACCGCTCAAGTAGACCACTCACCACAAGTGTCCGCACCCTGTTCAAGGCTTCCAGTCGAGAAAGACACCCCAGTGTTCAAGACGCTAAGTAATGGTAACAGGACTGAGTGGAGTCCAATTCGGTCTGTAATCATACGAGTGATTAATTAATCATAACTTTAACAAAATTTGTGATACAATAGGCTATTTTTTAAACCAAAACACAAGAAATTCGACATTTTGTTTTGCTAGCAGTGAAAAAAAAACCATTTAAGCGCGCGCGTGATGGCGCGTACTGTCCAATTACTTAGGCATGACGCGTACTGTCCTATTAAACTGTCCAATTAAGGCTGAAATCAGGGCAGTTGAGAGCCAATCAGATTTGACAATTTTGTTATAGTTATGATTAATATCGAAATAATGTACCCTATTTGTAGCAAACCATTAACGTTGCATTCATGGCTGTGATACGCATTGATGCATTTTCTTCAGTTCCTTTGGCCAACAAAAAAAAAGAAAGAAAAAGTTGTAGGATCATAACTACCGTATTTATTCGAATAAGCGCCCAACCTAGAATTAGCGCCCACCTCGAATAAGCGCCCATCCTAAAGGCAGAAAAAGTTAATAAGCGCCCAGCCTCGAATAAGCGCCCACCCCCTCCTCCTCCCAATCAAACTCAAATAAGCGCTCACCCCACCCACTTGAGTGAATAAATTCTAATAAGAGACTTCCCCGAGGACGGTGTTTTCTTCGGAGTATTTTACAGAAACCTTGCTTTGTTACTTCTTCGCGTTTTGTTGCAAAATAAACATACTTCACTTGCTGAAAATGGTGAAAATTTAATAAACGCCCAGCCTCGAATAAGCGCCCACTCTCAAGGTCCAAAAATTTAATAAGCGCCCAGGACGGTTAATCGAATAAATACGGTACTTTTTGGATAGATTACTAATTTTCACGGGTACTTTGACCCCACGGATTATCTTTTGCAACGGTTCACGAAATTGTGTGTCTGCGTTAACACTTTTCGTTTTTTTTTTTCCGTAGCAAATTAAAATGGAGATCACTGCATCAGAGAGAGCACTTCTCGGCTTATTTATGGCAAAGATTCACAAAATTGACCCTGACGTGCTGGTGGTATGTCTATTTGCAGCTTGTTCTTGTTTGCCTCAGTGATGATTTTCTCAGTTATTCTCCTTCGCATTTCATCTTCATTTCATCTTAAAACGACACGACTCTATATATATGTAATAGCCCACTAGCAGCGAAAAGCGCGGGCTTTTTGGCGGCAAAAAAGGATTAAAGTCTAGCTTTAACTACAGTCTCAGACAAAAATAGTTGGGACACCTTAACCAAACGCTGTTTTTTCCGTTCTCGTGTTCCCCTCGTACCTCTCAAAGTTGTTTATCGCGGTTTGGTCACCAAATCTTGTACACCAACATTGAGGGGACAAGGAGACCCCAAAGTGTCCCAACCATTTTGACTGAGACTGTAGCTATTTTTTTTATTCTCGATATTTTTGACCAACTAGTTGGATTTTACTAAAACAATTATTCCTCTCGCCCTCATGGCCTCTTGAGTCAATAGCCCATTCGGCCTTCGGCCTCATGGGCTATTGGCTCAGAGCCCATTTGGGCTCGAGGAATAATTGTTAATTAAACGTTTCTATGGTATTATAGGGTCATGACATTTATGGATTCGATCTAGATCTTTTGTTGCACAGGATTAATGCTTGTAAGGTAAGTACAATGATTCTAATTGTTAACGAATTTAATAATGAGTTCTTGAAGCAGTTCTGATATATTAAATGGCAAATCTCCTTTTTTTGCTCCTTCCGACGCTAAACAATGCTAACGCGTTTCCTTTTTTCATATAGATACCTCACTGGTCTCGTCTTGGACGACTCAAAAGAACCATAATGCCAAAACTCTCGGTAAGAAGCTTCGAAAAAGCCCAGTTGTTTGTCTTCCGCCATCAGGGATTTTAGACGATGTCATTGACATTTGGCATATTGATTTCCGTTTGAGACAGAGTCCGTGCTGTGTCGAATTGCACTATGGGACTGTTTTGGGGAAGCTATCGCTTCTTTCATTGGCTATTACGAGGTTGCCCAGGAAACTTGGTCACAATTCGTCCCCCAAAACGTCCCAGCAAGAACGACAGCGACGACAATGAGAATGTCAAAACAGCAATAGATTTAGATTGGCAAAACAACAACTTTGCACGTGCATCACGCTTTTTCGTACATTTCTATGCCGTCGTTGCACGACTACAACGTGAAAGTGCCTAATTTCAGGTTTTGTCGAGGACCTGTACACAAGACAACAACTTTCTTTTTCCGAAAAAGAAAGTTGTTGAACTTTGATACAGTCCTTCAGAATTCACCTCCCAAAAAATTTGTCCACATGTGACAAATTAAACGAGATGGAATAAGCGCGATAAAGTTTTAGGCAGCGCGAATTCACTTTTTAAGTGACGTTTTCGTCGCCGTCGTTGTTGCTAAACAAATGTACAAATAAACGTGATGCACGTGCAAAGTTGCTGTTTTACTGCCGTTCTGGTTGACCTCGCCGTCGCTGTCGCCGTCGCTGTTGTTTAGGCTGTGTTTACACTACAGTCGACTCTCTCTGAACGGACACCTCTATAAGACGGACACTTATACAGTCGACTCTCTCTTAAGGGACACCTCTATATGACGGACACCTCTGTAAAACGGGCACTGATAGTTGGTCCCTGCCTTTCTTTACTCCCTTTATTTGACTCTCTATAAGACGGACACTTAGTGCCGGTCCCAAAGGTGTCCGTCTTGGAGAGAGTTGACTGTATACCCGGAACACTTAACCGATATGTGACTCTCCACCTTAGAGATCGTCGGCCCGGCACAGTTTCGCTCCGTTACAGAAATCGAGATGAAATAACGGTTCTTATGTGTAAACAGAAGCCATATCAGGTGTGGTTTCTGCGCCGGCGCAAAAGCTTTCTGGTTCAGTGTGATTGAACATAGACTTAACCTCGGTATTATCGATTCAGTTTCTCGAAAGATTTCTTACTGAAAGATGCAATTTGTAAACCCAAATGTAACTTAAGAGACGTTCTATACTCCGTTAAACGCCTGAATAACAGCGCGTTCTTTTCAATACTTTCAATCTTTTTTCCAGAGTGGCGGGTTTGTCAAGGGTGGTAATCTTGATCGCTGCATTACCAGTGGGCGTATGGTCTGCGATGTCAAGATCTCCTCCAAGGAGCTTATCAGATGCAAGAGTTATGATTTAACAGGTATGCCTTCTGCATTTAGCTTAGTTAAACCACACAAGGAGTCTACTACTACGTCTACCAGCGCTTTCAATAGTGAGCCTTCCGCATTTGGCTTAGTTAAACCTTAGCATCGGCCTACTATTACCAGCGCTTTTATTGGTCGTGGTTACACTCACTTTGTTGTTATATATAAAGAGGTAAAAGCGGGCACACTCATGTTTGTTTCCCGCGGTACTTCGTCGCCGCGTACTAAGCATCTTTTACGCGGGAAATTTCGTAGCGTCTCTTTGACGGGTATTTTATCGTTGAACACAAAAACCCATGATAAACTACTCGGTAGCGATCGTGGTTTGCTTCTCTTGAACTTTTTAAAGTTTCCTCGGTTTATTTTTTCGTATGATGGACAACACTCGCCGTAAGGACAACATTTGACGCGGGTAAACTACGATTATTTTTATCTTTCCCCGAGGTAAGCTTGTTGCTTTTTCCCGAGCCGCGGGTAAAACGCCTTGTCGCGCGCGTAAAATACCAAGCGCACCCTCAGTTTTAACGTGACTCGCCCTTTTTTAACATCCAAATTACTGAGTTTTATACACGCTTCTCTTTTTCCCATTTTTTCCTAGCACTATCGTGGGCCGTCCTTCAGTCCAGAAGAGAAGAAATTGACCAAGATGAAATTCCAAACAAGTTTAAGTAAGTAATCAAGGAAAATCTTTAGTCGTAGCCAAATGTTCTTGCATCGTACGTCACATTTTTGCTCACGAATGTCAGAAAGTGTTCCCCCATGTTGACTGATGTCTAACAGATCAACCCTTTTTTTGGTGGATAAATGGTTCGTTTTGGGTAGTAATTGTTTAAGAAGTCCTTTTAGTTAATTTCAATTTTCTTTATTTTTTCTTCAGTTCTTCTCACGAACTCCTTCACATGTTTGAACTGACTTCGGTAAGTGCTGATCGATATGTGTCATTGATCACATTTGGTCGTGTGATTGTGTGTGTGTGTATCTCATGCATTTCCTGTTTTTTTTTTTTTCAGATGGACGCTTTGCTGTCTCTAAGGATCATGTACGATTTGAACGTAAGTCTTGGTTTTTTTCCCCTTAAAATGTGATTTCCACTCTCGTTAGACCTCCTGTCACATAATCATTTTTTTTCTAACTGAACTTCCGTCATTTTAATTCTTCGCTTTGTTCCCCATTTGAAATAAAAGCCCCGTCCACTCGTGTCCGTGTTTGTTTCAAAACGGATATATTTTTTTCTCCGGTTTGGTTTTGTGATAGTCGGGTCTGCGAAATTGAAAAGGCGCGAACACGAAAAAAAATAAACGTGAGGAAACTGCGGAGAGGAAGGGCGCCACCGCCCCCTTTTCAACTTTTTTTAAACATCATTTTTACTTCTAGGTTCTACCACTGGCTCTACAGATAACGACTATTGCTGGAAATGTTATGGTGAGTCTTTAAATTCTCTTCAATTTCCATGTATAATTACCGTTTGAAAATATTGAAACTTGAAATTACAGTCAATGACCAATAATCTTGCTTGTTTTCAGGCGCGCACTCTTCTTGGCGGTCGATCAGAAAGAAACGAATTTCTTTTACTTCATGCCTTCAACGAAAAGTAAGACTTTTTACTGCTCAGTTTCGAAGCAGGTTCTTTTTCAAATGTCCTAAACCCAGAACAACAGTGATCACGCTAACCCGTCACCACAAAGGCAAATAATCAAATTTCAATTTGGGAGCAGTAAAAATTTTGGGAAACTACCCCTCCCCTAATCCAGCGTAAACACGTACTTCTTGCGTAGGGCAAAATCTTTGGTTGGGGGAGGGGTAGGTTGGCAGTTTTCAACAATCTCGAACCAAATTATGGTGATCGGCGCTAAGCGCTGGACATCTTCGACCTCGTTCCCACGAGTAAGGAGAAGACCCTGTGACCGAGGGTTGGGGAAATCTTGTACGGGTAAGTTACGGTTGGGGTTGGTTTTGTTCTGATCTGTTGGTAACCTGAAATGATTTTTTTTTCCAGTCGATCACGTAGCGCAGCCATGAAAAACACAGTTGTAAAGTTACATTAAGCATCAGTGAGATGTATAAAAAACTTTTAAGTCAGATTTATATTTTTATTTTATTCCACAGGAATTTCATCTGCCCTGACAAAAGTTACGGCAAAAAACAAGTGGTGAGAATTAAGGCAACATTCAGTACCGCTGTTAATTTTACAAACTGTCGAAGCGTCCCTGCGTTTTCCCAGAAAAATTCTGGCTTATTTCTATTAAGCACCTTGAACTCTAGTCTGCGAACAAGCACTCCATTTGGCGGCTTTCGTGAAAAGTCACGCGCGAGCGGCACGCGAGACGGATACCGCTCACTCGCGCGTTCTCTCGCGGCTTGCTTTGACAATCTTTTTAAAAAGAGAGTTTTCTTGTGGGGGTCGAATCATAATACGTTTCCCGTTCATTTGTAGGTTGAGGCAGAGCACGATGAAGAGGAACAGACACGAAGCGCAAAGAAAGGGAGAAGAAAACCAGCTTACGCCGGTGGTCTTGTGTTAGATCCCAAGAAAGGTATTTAGCTTAGTCTGTTCCAGGTTCCAAGTTACTTAGTGGGGAAAACGAAAAGACGCACCATTGCACGATTTGAAAAAGAGTGGGTTTTTTGGTCTATCTGACTTGTGCCGTTATTAGTCCGGGTCGGGGGGCAGTTCAGATGGACTGAAGAGGAATAAAGTGCGGCTTTCTAACAGACGTCTTATCTCTACAATGAGGCTGCCGGGTGCAAGAGACAAAGTTGTCATCGTGAATTTATTTACTTATTTTTAATTTGCATTTAAACATCATGAGTTAACCCCCCCTTATTGGAATGAGTATGTTAAAATTCATTGCTGCAACTGTGGACCACTGAGATATTTTTTTCACGATAGTTAAGTAACAAATCGCGTGGGACGTTTGTAAAAATCATAGTTATCACTTCACAGGATGTCCATCACCATACAGGTGTGCAGCAAATTCTAAATAGGTCGTGATGTTAGTCGCGTGAATCACGTTTCCCATATAATGTACTTTTTTTTTCAGGTTTCTACGACAAACACATTTTGCTGCTTGATTTCAACAGTTTGTACCCGTCCATCATTCAGGAATACAACATCTGTTTCACTACGATCAGTAGAACAACCTCTGCCTCCTCCAGTGGAGTGAGTTCATTGATTTTAGTAGTTCCTGTTCTTTTAGTTCCCTTTGTTGTTATTGTTGAAGCATGACCCAGGTAATACGGTAGGTCCCGTGGTCGGTTAAACTTTCGAGACTGTGTCGCTGCACAAAAAATGGTTGGATGGGTTTTCTTAGGAATAAGCTGGTGAAATACTTTAAGGAAGTGTGAAGGTTGAATGAAAGGTACTGAGCAGTACTTTCCTGTGGTGTCATTTATATTGTTATGGTGGTTTCAACTTGTAAATCTATGGGGTATGCAAACTACTGCTCAGTACTTCGCTGTGGTACTGTTTACTATGCTGTACAAGGTGGTTCTAACTTTTGAGTCTGTGGATGAAATCCTAATGTGTGACCACTAAAATGAAAGCTGCTGAGCAGTACTTCCCTGAAATCCTTAAGTGTGACTATTCATTCAAACGAAAGCCGCTGGGCAGTACCTCCCTGTGGTACTGTTTGCTATGCTGTGCAAGGTGGTTCTAACTTTTGAGTCTTTGAATGAAATCCTTATGTGTGACCATTAAAATGAAAGCTGCTGAGCACTACCTCGCTGTGGAATTGAGTATTACGCTGTGCAAGATGGTTCTTACTTGTAAGTCTGTGGATGAAATCCTAAAGTGTTACAACTGAAAGTTACTAAGCAGTTCTTCTCTGTGGTGCTGTTGATTGTGTCGTCCAAGACGTGCATAACTTTTGAACCTATGATACTTTGCTGGCCCCATTCAAATTTAAAAAGTATTGGTCAGTAGTTATTTTGCCTTTCCAGACTTCTGAGTCTGTAGATGAAACTTTTAAATGTGACATTCCGAAAACATTTTCAGCAATTTTCTTGCTTGGTAACGCTTTATCGTAATGGGGTGTATAAATGCGTAAGTTACTAAGTCAAGTAAGACCACCCGAAACCCCTTTCCACCTTGTTTTTTGATAGGTTCAAAAAGCGCTCACAACATTTATTGTCAATTTTGGTTTTGACAATATTAGAAACAATTTTTTAACAATCCCACGGACAATGTTTCTCGGTTTACTGATAATTAACAGTAAGCACATGCTCTCTTAGGGGTCCATTTTTCCAAAAAGCCTTGTGATTTTCTGTAGTGAGGTAATTTTGAAAAGTAGTTAATTTTATTCCGACAGGCCGACGAGAATGAAGTTGTTGAGTTACCTGATCCAGAGTTAGAGCCTGGTATCCTTCCAACGGAGATCAGAAAACTGGTAGAACGAAGAAGACAGGTTGGTATCTGCGTTTCTAACTTAAAGGGGTTCTGTCACCAAATTCCATTTGGCAGCATTGTCCATAATTTTTTGGTGGTTTTTGCATGCATAGCATTAAAACTTCAAAAGTTTCAATCCATTTACAGCCATACCCCTTTATGGACGCTAAGGGGACAATAAAAAGTGTCCGTATTATTTAAGCGAGTTGAATTTAGAGAAAATGTAAGGGCTAGGTACAAGAAAAACTGTCCGTAATAACTAGGTGTCCGTAAAGCGGGATTCCACTGTATATTCTTGCCGTCAGTAGCAACAGGTGACAGGAAGCACACAGTTTCTTTGCCTAATTAACAAAACTTCACCATTGGAATTCAATTGATATACGTTTTAGTTGTTTAAAAGGAAAGTAAACTGAATAGCTTCAAATAGCCTCTTTGATCACTTGAAAAAGTGATTGAATCGTAACATGCTGATTAACTCATTTCACAACTTTATTTTAATTACATACAAACAAGGCCTACCTTGTGAGCTCGCACCGTGATAGCGTAAGAAAGGCTGACTAAACGAGATTAAGAGTTCCGTCTGTGGATGTAACTGCGGTCGTCGGTCAACATCCGCAGGTAACAGTGCACTGTTACCCTCTGACTTCATAGATTTTGCAACGTTGCCCGCCTAGAGATTTTGGCGGGAAACAGTTTTATTGTTAGATGTCATGTGACCTCGAAGTAACCAATGAGAGCGCACGCTGTTTGGAAGAAATTTCCAGCTATGTAACAATATTTCTTGTTCAACGCAAGCCTATTTTTTTTGCAGGTGAAGGGCATGATGAAGAACCACAATCGAGAATCAGATCAATATATTCAAGTAAGTTGATGTTAGCCAACATCAGGTAGAAATGTATCTTATGGAAACTGAAAAAAATACCGGAGTAACTGTAGCGCAAGACAGTCAATCTTTTTCGAGTGGGTAATTTATTTCTACTCGTTCAACAAGCGACGACATCGTTCGTCATTTGTTGAGCAACTAGTGGTTAAACGACATTGAGCAGTGAGTCATAGGCTTTAGTAGTCTTCCCTTATTTTACAGTTTAGAGATCTAGCACGCAGGGTTAATCCCCCCACCCCTCACCCGCAAGTAGATTTCTCTGGGAACCTGTTTATAACCAAGATCTTTGTTTTTGTTTCAGTACGATATCAGACAGAAAGCTTTGAAATTAACTGCCAACAGGTAAATGAGATGTAGATATAACGGAAAGGTGTCGTTCGTCTATAAATTAAACCATAATGCAAGTCAGTGTACTTTTCAACTGTTTTTGTCAAAAAGTATCTTTTTGGGGTCTTTTTATTCAACGTTTTTTCACGTTGGTCTGGTATACAGACTAAATGTACTTAATGTGAGGTAAAGTAAGCCTCCAAAGATAGCAAATAGCCAGAAAATTAAATGTTCCTGAAAGTTACACGGGACGATTCGCAACGACGACTTTTAGTGCAACACAGCTTTGCGATGTTGGAACAATGTTGCAGGCATTCAAAACAATGTTGCAACGCTGTGTTGTGCTAAAATTTGTCGTTGCGAGTCGTCTGGTGAAACATCACCTTTATTCATCCGCTTCGTTTTTTTCCAGTATGTATGGTTGCTTAGGATTTTCACATTCTCGTTTCTACGCCAAACCTCTGGCCGCTCTCGTAACAAGCAAAGGGCGAGAGGTAAGACAAGCAAATCTTAACAACCATTAGACTTGTTGTTTATTTGTTTATTTACTAAGTTTGCCGTATAAAACGATACAGTGAAACCTCGATATAACGAAGTGCCAAGGGGCTGGCAAATTTGTTCGCTATAACGAGGTTTCGTTATATCGAGGTACTTTTTCTTATACCGTAAATCCTCTATTAAGCCCCCCAGGGGCTTATTTTTTTCAAGCACTTTTGAGGGGGGGGGGCTTAATAGAGAGGGGGGCTTCTTTAATTTAGCGAAACGCATCACCTGTAGCAAAAATACCGTGGTATGAGACAGAGTAGACTTACGCATTGTACAATGACAGTCACTGTCAAAAGTATTTAATTCACTTGTGGGAGCCTAAAAGTAACAAAAACAAAATTCTTATTCTTCAAAAATGTGCTTTCGGCCTCATGTTCTTAGGTAATATTTATGAGAATGGTTACTTGTATTGATTTGTCGTACACAACTTACAAACGAAAACCTCTGGAAAACTCCTGTTATATTTACATTTTTTATCTCTTACATTTAAATGTTTTATATAAACAGCCTTGAAATTTATGATACTATAATACTATAAGAAAATGGTGACAATTCTCCACAGAGAACCAGAGCGCAAAGTTGAGAAAGTTAAGGACACGAAGTTGGAGGTTATGCGGCCAAAGACCAAAAACAATATAAACTTCCAGCCTGAATAAACCATAACTGATCAGTCAGCCACGTTAATCGTTAATTGTTTTGTGAAGAATAAGGATTGGGGGGAGGGGTGGGGGGCTTAATAGAGAGGGGGGGCTTTCCTCCTCTGAAAAGGGGGCTTATTTGAGAGGGGGGCTTAATAGAGGATTTACGGTATTTTACTATTACTGGGGTAAAGTAAATCGTTCGTTATACCAAGGACTTCGTTATATAGATGTTCATTATATAGAGGTTCTACTGCTCTACATTAACATGCAATCGCGAAAGGGAAAATAATGGAGGCGAAAAAAAAGCGGACAATTAAGGACAATAACAAAGCACGAGCCTTAGGTAGACGTACGTTCCCTCGCTAGAAAACATGACAAGGAACTGTAAGATGCACCGTCGTTTTTGTCGTCTGTTTATACTAGAAAAGGGGACTATGATCTAAATAATCGGTGTTTACTGGTCCTAACGCTTAACCCGGATGGTTAGGCGTTTCTCTGGGGTAAGAGTTGTTACACCTGTGTTTACCTCTTGGGGTAGGGTAAGGGTAATTTGCCCGACTTAACGGTGCTTCGGAAACGGCTTATCTGAGGTCTGTTATTACAGTAACTTTACCGGTAGCCTAGTCGGCGTTTCCTTCAGGGTATGAGACAGTATACCCCGTCTTTACGGCTGGGGATAAGGGTTATTCACTCGTTGCCGTACACGGAAACGGTGTATCTTTAAGTCTCTATTGAGACAGTAGGTAATGTGTCCACAGCAATTTCTACATTGCGCGAACTTTAGACTTGCCCGTAAGTCGTACCACGAAACGCGCGTGGAGTGCCAGAACTATAACCGCTATCTGAGACCCGACAAAAGGGAGAATCGCTAATTTTCGCTGAGGAATTTCTCGAGTTTCTATTTGATAGGTGAGATAGCTGAACAGTCAGTGATGTCGGGAGTATTGTTAAAGCCTTGGACTTTGGTAAAACCCTCACCAATAGATTTTCCCGCGCTTTTCACGGGTTGCTTATTTATTTGTGTTCTGATTGGTCTTTCTCTTACAACCTCGCTTCTACGGTCCCCTGGCCATGCTGTTTCTTGTTGCCATGTAGCCTCCCACGCAGGCGTTTTTAGGGGAGCTCGTATTTCTTCCCTCCCCTAAAAACGCCTGCGTGGGAGGCTAGTTGCCATGTTACGTGAAGAAAAATATTGCGGTTGAAATGACGTCAAGTAGTTGCTATAAGAGCTTTGTTTCTTTTTTCATCCATTTGTTTTGAAATGACATAAAAAAGTACTTGTGACCACTGACGGACTGTAAATGCCTGCTGAGTTATTTCCTTCTCTATTTTGTTTTTCTATCAAACGTTGTTTCAAATTTACTTTTTTCATTTGAGAAGAAAGTATGCCAGCTGTCTATCATTATTTATGAATTGAGTGCGATGACTTTTTTGCAAAATTATTTTTAAAAAAAATTAGAAAAAAATAGTTTTTCGTTGTGTGGAAACCACCTGCGTAACTCTGCCTTATACTAATTTCAAGTTGTCGAAGGCGGCATCACATCTCCGCATCTGAAAGTATAAAAGTTTTGATTGACCCCAAGTCGTAGGACACTTGATTTTTCAGGGCCATAAAAAATTAATTGATGAGAGCGGAGTGCTATAGACGTTTACATATTATTATTTTTTTCATTATTTCTGTAGCTTTTTTATTGTACTTCCCTTAAAATTCTGACTCCTTTTAAAAGTTTTGCTCGGTTTGTTTATCCAACTTTGTTTAAACTGTTTTATTTTAGTCGGATTACCTGAACATTCACAGCTTAAGAGGTCTTACGACAAGTCAAACTATTAAAGAATTTTGAACGTTAGAGAAATCAAATTTCCCATGTATAATCCCCAAAATGAACACAACTTGATCTGGAATTGAAAACAATTGCCCACCTTTTGACAATCTGATTAACTCGATCAACAACTAAAAATAAACATATTTGTTTTTTTCTGCACTAGCCGCAGCAATAGTATGGCGAAATTCTTAAATATCATCTGAGTCGTTGAAAATCTGGAGAAATTCTTCAAAATCTACCCTTCCGTCCCCCTTTGTATCTGCCATTTTCATCATTAAGTCTATATCTGACTCTGTATGATCAATGTGAAGTCTTCGAAGAACCCGTCTTATCCCATGCCCTTCGATGTAGCCTTTCTTTTCCGCGTCGAACTCTTGAAACACCCTTTTAAGACGTCGTTCCTTTCTCGATTCACGCAGGATTTTTTTGGATATCTGCTGAAAAATATCATAAGATATAAGCGTGTTTGGTCGGTGTCCCAGGCCTGAAAATAAACGAGAAAAAGGAAGCTTGTTAAAGCGACGAGTTGACTCGATGGCATATCACTGTGAACCATGACAGTTTAATGCTAAATATCGAAATGATTTATTTAAAAATAACTAGAAATACGTGAACCTCGAGCGGGGGGGGGGCATAAAATGTCAGGGATGGAAGGGGGAGAGAATTACAGTAGTTTATGTAGCTGGGGAGGGTAAGTTTCAACACTGGCTCTAATATTGGTAGGTGAGATGTAGTTTATCCTATTTGACCCTCCTACATTTGTAATTACAAGAAATGGGTGTGATAGAGGATTTAATAAGAGATCGAAATGATTTATTTAAAAGTAATGATACAAGGTTGATTAAGTAGTCTCCATGTAGTTAAGTCTTGGATTACTCTCTCCCGGTTGTGTACTATGTAAGGATCAAAAGCATAATCTTAGCCAGTCAGTGGAATTGCTAAACTGTGAGCTTTTAAGTAGTGTCTAACTTCAGAAACTTGGGAAATTTCTTTGTAGACCTAACAGTTATCAGAACGTGATAGAAGATTCCGATAATGAGGTTTGCTGAGAAGTAACCAGTTACCTCTTTAACCTTACATTTGCATCTTTTTACGCCGCAGTAAAAGATCATACTTATCGAAATTCTTTTTTTCACATCCATGTCCCCTACCTGCGTTATGAAAGTGCTCTCTCAGTTCATCTTCTCTGACTTCCTCGCCAAGTTCCCTGAAAACGCTAATGAGGTCTTTAACAGTTATAAATCCGTCGGAATCTTTGTCAAATTTGCGAAAAACCACTCTTATGTTCGCTTGTCGTTGGTTGTTGAATACTGACATTTTAAGGCTATCGCCAAAAACGTACAGCTATTGCGAGTGCTACATCGCCCTCAGCACAAGCTCTACTTTATCTGAATTTCTTTTTGCTCGTGCAGAAGACGGCTGGTCTTATTCGCAAAACGAGTTTCGCATTTAACGAGATGCACATTGTTAACATCGTATTCTATTGTCAAGCCAACAAAAGATGACCTAATTCGTCTGATTTACATGCAGGTTTTTAAAAGAAGGTTAATTATTTGGATCCGAAGGTGGGCTAAGTACTGTTTTTGGCCTTTCATCATTACTTCGCTTTTGTTTTCAAGTTTATGAAGATTGAATCGTTTCTTTTAAGAGTTAAAGCTGGTGGCAAAATAAAAGATAATTAAATGAAAATTGGTCACGTAGCCAATATCGTTGGAATTTTTTAGAATAGTACACAGCTGTAAAACGAAAGAAAAGGGTTGTTTTCAGCGTTTAAAATTTGATGCTTACTAGAGATGCTTTAGATTTAGATTCATTGTTTGAAAAAAAGGTTTTAAGCGTTCAAAACTTGTCTTCGCCATTTTTCAACCAAAAGTTGCTCGGAATTATTCTTAACGTAAGTCAAATCGTCAGTTGTGAAAAATTCTTTAAATGACGTTTACCCTAGTCTCCCGCGAAGCCCTTTTTGTCTCGTTGCCAAACGCAACCCCCCCCCCCCCCCCCTTCGCCAAGAAAGGAGTAGTGGAAGGGATTTTTTAGGAAATCCCAATGAACGTTTTCCACGCAGGGAGCAATTTTATTTGTTCCGTCGTTTCCATTCAAATCTGAAAAAAATTGGTTTTGATAACTTTGCCGAGATAAATAAACCTCCAAGCTGACGAAATATTTCAGGCTAGTTTGCTGGCTAGAAAGTACAAAGAGTTCTATATATTCGACATATTTTAATTTTGTTTAGTATCTCATACTTTTTTCCATAATACTTCATTAGTATGTAATAACTTAAGCTCCAAGGTCACGTCGTTTTTTTCGTTGTAATATTCTTGCCTGCCAGCAAGCTCTCCCGTAATGGCGAGCGAAGCGAAACGCGAAACAACGCGCCCTCACACCCGAGTTTCCTTTCGCGTGAGGCTCTCGCGTTACTTCTCGAGAGTCCCCCAATGTCCAATCCATTTAAACGTTCATCATTTTTGTGAAGTCTTCCCAACCTACGAGCCCGTCGCCATCGGCGTCAGCGGCCTTTATCATGGCCTCGATCTCGTAATCTTTGAAGTCTTGACCGAGCAGCTTGAAGACTCGGTCGAGTTCAGTAACGCCTATGAAACCACTGCCGTCCCTGTCGAACACCTTGAAAGATTCCAGTAAAATGTCTTCCGGATCACAGTCTTCTAGATTTTTTGTCATCAATGCGAGGAATTCTGGGAAGTCAATGGCGCCGTTACCGTCTGCATCTAAAAACGAAACATCAAGAACATATTTTAAACGTAAAATCAGAACTTAAGAGTCCCCAGATCTCATCGACAGACACGGAAAATGTAATCGGTGGCGAATTAGTCCGAGTTAAATATTCTGACGAAACGATAGAGACGCGCCGTGGCTCGTTAAGGGACGAAAATTACGCCTGCGAACAAGCTCTCGTGGTAAACAGAGAGGGGGGTCTTTTCCCTCCCCCACCCCTGACTTCGATGGTTGGTCATTTTGGTCGTTCAGTGTTGGTTAGCATTCATGTTCGCTCGGCTTTTTTCTTGTAAGGCCATGACACTATACCGTTACACTATACCGAAGAGCTTTTTGTGACGACACAAAAGGCTATACGGTATACTGTGAACACTATCCGATATGTGACTCTTCAGTTTACAGAGCCGCGCAGCGCAGATTCGCTCAGTCAGAGAAATCGCGTAGAAATCACCGTTCTTATGTGTGAACAGAATCCCTATCCAGTCTGGTTTTTGTGGCGGCGGAAAAGCTTCCCGTTTTATTGTAAACATTGCTTAAGTTTATCTATTTCAGTATGTTATGTACTTTTTTTGTCCCCAAAATATGAACGAGGTTACTCAAAGCGTTTTTTGAAGATAACGACAGAGAGCTGGCGCAACCTTCATACTTCAGTTTACCTATTTGGTTCATCATGTCCATAAGCTCTGCTTCTGTTATATTATAACCAAGCGAGGTGACCAGTTTTTTCAGTTCTGTGGCGGTAATACATCCGTCGCCATTGTTATCAAAAACATGGAAGGCTTCTTTTATCTCACGAATTTGATCAGGAGTTAATTTCACTGACTTCAAGATCTCTTCTTCGTATTTCGACGCTCGGTGTAGGTAACTGTTGCTTTGTTTACTTGACGCCCGTTTGTCTTTTCTTTGGGACTTGTTTTCGGCTTCTTCGGCGAATAAATCTTCGTCCTCTGACAACGAAAGCCGATCGCTTTCCGATTCGTCCAGTGAGTTTTCGGTGAGTTCCGAGGTCGACAATCGGGCACTTGTCGCTGATTGTCGGCTGGAGGACTCGCTGTTTCGCGTTGTCGTAAAACTGAGATTTTTGTCGTCTGTTGTTTCTTTGAGATTTCTCTCTGAAATATAAAATAATAAGCAAACACTAAAATAAAAATTAAAGTAAGTTTATTTACGGGCGTTTGTCATTCCTTGAAATGTAAACCAATTTTTCACTTAGATAACAACATTTACACTTTGCAAACATTGGTATGCAGTGTCACAGTACAGTAAAACCCGCTTATAAGAAACCTTCATTTCTCCAGCTTTTTC
Organism: Porites lobata; assembly: GCA_942486035.1. Lineage (NCBI taxonomy): Eukaryota > Metazoa > Cnidaria > Anthozoa > Scleractinia > Poritidae > Porites > Porites lobata. The sequence goes on along the minus strand of CALNXK010000017.1, from coordinate 4,676,087 downwards.
AGAAACGTTATTTGCTTATTATCTACTGTAAGGAATATAGTTTCATGAAATAGTACTACTTCTCAAACTTAAAGGTCATGAGAAAACAGAAATAAGCAACAACTGAAAAAAGTCTTGATATTAAAACAAATTCTCTACATTAATACCATAGGAAATGTACGAAACAGAGTGTAAAGAATTGCATGCTGATCTCAGTAGAGCCCTTTAAGGGTTGTCAAGGGTTTTATGTTTTCACGCCTTTTTTCTTGTTCCGAGGTTCAAACATCGAAGAACTCCCCTAATTATGAAGTCTTAAAACTGTTTGGAAACCCGAGTGGCACAGCGCCTCAGGGAAGCACCGACTGCTCGGCCTGGAAACCTGTCTTTCGAGAATATAAACCTACACTTCCTAGAAATTCATCGCTATACAGTCATGAGCTGTATCTTAACCGAGATATGAATACTGTTTGTTTATCGGAGTAGGACTAGCACAGTTGGTTAGAGCGCGGCCCTCTGTACGAGACCGAATTCTTTTCTCTGGTTTGACCTCAAAACCTTTTCTCGACGTCTTTCGTTCTTGTGTAGCTTGAAAATACCGTAAAACGAAGCACGGGTTAATTGAGCGTACCGTCGACCACAACTTTGTTAGTCAGTCGATGACTTTTTCTAGCTATTGCCCTAAAATACAGAAGGCTTTCGTAAACTAAGCCCTACCGTAGCGACAGAAATGAGCCTACCACTTCTCTTACCTTCTGGTAAGCTGGTTTCTCCACTTTCGGGTTCTTCCGCTATGGACGTATAACGGCGATGCAACATGGTATTGATAAAATATTTTTAGATACTTTCAAACCATCTGCTTCTTCAAGTGCCACTTAAAGACTTCGTGCCTTCTGCAGCTTTTTTTGTTTTGTTGATTAAACGGATAGCTTCTCAGCTCCTCGCTTTTGTTGCATACCCGATATTTTTTGTCAACTGTACGCGTTGTAGCAGTTAATCATTGCACCAGTGTCAATGAAATATTTAATCCCCTTGTTATTTATTTGCACGACTCGACCAATTGGACATTTCGCAATTAAAGTTTAATTGCCTTTCAAAAGAACTCGACCAAATTCCATTATTGTCACGAGAAAAGTTCAGAGTGCTCGTATGAGTTATACCATTGTGCTTTGTTTCAGTTTTCAAAAACCTTTAAAATTGCCTTCATCTCCAGCTTTCTTGAGCAAAGATTTTACAGCAAATCGATAAAATATCAGTAAACGATTCTTCATGCTCCGTGATGGGTAACTATTTTAAATTCATTTATTATACCTTGTGTCTCTTTACCTGACTTATTAAATGCAAATTTAGAAGTTGAAATCTTCCGGAAAGTAAACAATATCAAAGACCTTTTGTTTTGCCATGGCATTTTCTTTCAAAATCGAAGGCGTTAGTGATCTTTTTATTGCCAGAGGAGGTCATGTGGTCGCCCGTTTTATCTTATCTATAGTTTTTGATACATTTGATAGGTTTGCCCCCCGGGGGAGGGGCCCTCCCTATAATGGCCTATACGGGAAGGCTCCTTCAGAAAGGGATACCTCTTTCACGCTTAAAGTACGGTCAAACCCTGCAAATATGGGCACCTAAAGGGCTGTCCGTATTAGACGTATTAACCGGGTTGAATTTTGAGAAAATGTGAGGGCTTACGTTCCCCCGGGACAAGGAAAACTGTCCGTAATAACGAGGTGTCGGTATTAACCGGGCGTCTGTAAAGCGTAGGGATTTATGTCACGTTGTCATGGTAGCAAAATTTTTGGATGACAACAAACCGATAAAGTCACTTAAAAATCTGTTCGCACTATTTCAAACTTCACCGATCTTATTCAGTTTCATTTAATTTGGCAAATCCTGGCGAAATTTTCTTTGGGCCGTATCTATCATTATCTAAGTTTAGAAAAAGGAAGCGACAATTTTTGTTTTGTGTTCACGTATATTACTCCATGAAGCGGGCTCGTGAAATTAGGAAGTTTCATGTCGTAGTGGTGCAACCATGGCAAGGAAATGTACAAAATAGCGTGATTGACGTGCAAAGTTGTTGTTTGTTAATATAAACACATTACTTTTTGCCGTTCTTCTTGCCGTCACCGTCGTCGTTGGTTTTGTTGTCAACCAGAAATAGTGCTACCATGGTAACGTGACGTCACACTTCTCCTCTCTATACGGGCACTGTCTTTGGTCCTGTCGATGGGACCCTGTCAGTTACAGGGTTCCATCGATAGTGAAGACTGTCGTTTACAAACTAATGTTACTAATTTATTTTATTTTGCACATTTCTTTATCATTATAGATTTTGATGAAAACCAAGGAACTTGTTCAAAACGTAAGAGACTTTCTCAAATAGCAGTCCATCATCAGACAACATTATTTGTTGGCTGAAATTATGTCCGGACGAAGTTGATGCCAAAGACTACTGGTCGGTTATTTAAACGAAGTCTAACTTAGACCGCGGTTTAGGAGATCTTTGCACCTCCAGATCCCTTCCTTAGTGGATTATTTTAAGAAGAAAAATGCTTTTCTAGTCTAAGCCATAAGCTTTCATGAAATTGTTCACGATAGATGGTGCTTAGATTTAAGCGTTCGGCAAACTGAAAATGGCTTAGAACGCGGTTTTGTTAAACACTGGCTAATTTTCGTTTAAATAACTGGCCCTTCACTTTCATGCTGATGAATAAAATGTTTATCTATTTTGGGCGGAAGTAAATTGCCGCACCAACAGAATATAATTAGGTAGTTTAAGCAACGAAGACCGCAACAGCAGCGAAAATTTCACCCGAAAAGTGAATCCGCGCTGCTTCAAACTTCATCGCTCTTATTCCAACTCTTAATTTTTTTAAAATTTTGGCGATTTTTTTCGGAGTTGAATTCCAAAGAACTGTACCAAAGTTCAGGAAAAGAAAAAGAAAGTTGTTGTCTTGTGTTCCCGTCCTCGACAAAACGTGAAATCATGCACTTTCACTTTGTAGTCGTGCAGCGACGGCAAAAAAATGTACAAAAAAGCTTGATCACGCGCAGAGTTGTTGTTTTGCCAATCTAAGAGCCTGTTTACATGGAGGTGGGGGACCCCAGGTATGTGAGGTAACATGAGGCGGATTACCCACCTATCATGTAAACGTGATCAAATTAAAATGAGAGATTATATGAACAGGCGGGTAACCTCACCTCCCTGGGGTCCCCCACCCCCCTGTAAACAGGCCCTAAAGCTATTGCTTTTATGCCGTTCTCGTTGATGTGGTCCTCGTCGTTGCTTAAGGTCGCTAGGCGACGACGACGGCGATGTCAACGAGAACGTCAGACGTTCTCGTTGCCACCGCCGTCGTCGTTGCTAAAACTCCCTATTATTGCAGTGAACGGCAGTAAACAGTCTACCTTCGAATCATGCGCCTACCATGGACAATTTTCTGTAAAGATGCGCAGTGCGTTCTTGACCGAGTCTGACCACAATATTGGTGACTTAGCCAAACATATGTATTTTTAGAAAGAAAAATTAGTTCAGCTTTATTAGAGCACTGAAGAGTTAAAGTTCTTCTGTAATGCCTATAACTAGTTCTTCCATGGTGTCTGGACTTTTGATCAACAAGCCTTTGGGATCATCATACGTTTTTTGGGAAACTGCCCACTTACCCCTCCCCTAAGCCAACATTAACACTTACTTCTCATTAAGGGCAAAATGTTGGCTTAGGGGAGGGGTAGGTAGGCAGTTTCCAAACTGTTCTCATGTTATTAACTGATTGTTTATATTGTTTGTAGATGGGTCTTGATGTGATTTATGGAGATACAGACTCCATTATGATCAACACGAATTCTAATGATCTCGCTGAAGTCCGCAAGATAGGCAACAAGGTGCGTGTACTTTCAGGTCTTCGAAGGCGCTAAACCATAGGAGCGATACGGTAAAAACCCACGTATAAGAACCTAAGTTTTTCAAGGCAAAGCCAAGAAGGTTCTTATTAAAATGGTGCTAACTGGAAAATTAATACAAAATTACCTTTTAATTCGAATAAGCGGCCAACCTCGAATTAGCACCCACCTCAAATAAGCGCCCAGCCTCGAATTAGCGTATCAAATGATCTACGTTTATGTCTGCAGTAGAAGGAAAAAGTAAACTCTTAATTGAGCAAGCTTGTGCTTTACTATTATCTCATTCGGTAGCAAGAAAGGAGCACCAATGCGCCTCCCACTTATGTTGCCCGGGTTCGAATCCCGGCGTCGAGGTTTTTCTCCGGGAGCTTCTGTTTTCCCCTCTCGTCAACAACCAACATTTCCAAATTCCAATTCGACGAAAAATCAGGTAGACGAAGAAGTGAACTACTAAGTGGATGTGCTACCTTTAAAGCATTATTTATTTATAAAACTGTAATGTAACAGTGGCCTTGTTTTTTGTATTTAAGGTGAAAAATGAGGTGAACAAGCTTTACAGATTACTTGAGATAGACATTGATGGCATTTTCAAGTCCATGCTTTTACTGAAAAAGAAGAAGTAAGTACTATACAATGGAGAAGACAGCATCATGAATTGATCACATTTCTCTTCGTTTTTTGATCTTTTTTGCATGTGCTTGTAGCACTCATCTTTATATACTCTTTTTAAGGTATGCTGCCATCAGTATTTCGGAAAATGAGGATGGTAAGTTAATAATCAAGTGTTTCTGTAAGCTTTTTTTTCACTCTCATCGATACGAATATATTTCATCTTTTCAGGCCTCCTTAATGAAGTGAAAGAAATGAAGGGGCTGGATATTGTGAGAAGGGACTGGTGCGACCTCGCAAAGGATGCTGGAAAGTAAGCTCTTGTTCCATCAGTTAAATAGGCTGTTTCCAGTTCCAAAAACTCTGTATTTCGAAGTGAGGCTCAGTGTAAAACCTTTGGTGTGAAAATGAGTTAAATTTACATGAGAATTAAAAATCATGTTCATGGCAATGGTTTCGCACTTAGCCTCGCCTCGAAACAGAGGCTTGAGGTAACTCAAAAATAGCCTCTTATTATTTAAGTAAGGTATAGCAGTCTGAAAAAGATCTTCAATATATTATCGATTGTTGAACGAGACCAACTTGAAAAGAGAACGGTGCCGTGGGCTAAAAAAAATCAATGGAAGAAGGAGCCAAACAAGGTTTTAAAAAAGAACCGAAACGAAAGACAACAATTTGAATTCCTTTGTGGAAAGCGTCATGCAAATAAGCAAGGGACAAAATTGATTTTTCACGCTGAAAGCCATATAATTTGTTACTAAATATGTTGCAACACTCTATTGTAGCTATGTTCTGGCTCAAATCCTTTCTTCACAAGCCCGTGAGACTATTGTGGAAAACATTCATGACTACCTCATGTCAGGTATGGCGGCTGCCTTGTGGCTACCATTCGTGTTAACGTTTATTACTGTTTGAACAATGACTTGGTGGAATCTTTTTAATGTTCGACACTTAACCCTATAACATTTTGTGCATCGTACTGATAAACAGTTACGACTTACCAGCATCTTACCAGCAACAACAATTTGCAGTCTGTCCTCTTCGAATAGACCTCTTATAGACCATCACGTTTGGCTCACCTCGCGGGAAATTGTACGCTCCTGCGTGGCAGGCGTTTATAGGGGAAGAGAAGACGTGGATTCGGGCGCACGAGGAGGGTAAATAGGGAACATGAGCTTAAAGCGTCATTGCAGGCGCTCACTATTTCCCCCTCCTCGCGCGCCCGAGTTCCCTCTATCCCTTCCCCGATTAACGCCTACCACGCAGGCTAGAAAAGGCGCGAAAAACCTGCATCCGTTGCCAAGCGCGGGAAAGTTTGCGCCAGGTAACGGCCTCATGTGCGAAATGTGGAAAAATATGTTCCGGGTCGTTACGTTCCGGCTGTTATGAGTGTAATAACTACGCTGTTCTGTTTTATAAGTTTGATGTTTCCCTGGCAGGGGAAGAGAAAATATTATCAAATAGATGTCCCTGTCTTCATTAAGCTTAAATCTGTGTTCCTTCTTTTTTCTGACTTTCTTTCCTGTCATTTTTCCTGTGTTTTATGGTTTTGATTGTTTTTCTCATTCGTCAGTTGGAGAAAACGTTGCGGAGGGAAAGGTCGACATTCAGAAGTTCGTCATTAATAAGGTTTGATATCCTTTGTTTAAGTAATAAACTTGAAAAATAAACAAAAAACCTTTGACTCTGACTTAAAATCTTTTTGTATATTTTACGGCTTTGGGAATGATAACTAAAAAACTACAACTACCGCCTACAACGAAAGCGAAAGTTGCCTAGATCGAGGTGCTAGACCTGGGCCCTACAACACGTGACTGTCATGGTATAGTGTAGGGCGGTAGCGCTGGATGTATATCGCGTCATTCACCCACCCCCCTCCCACCCCACGCTAGACCAATAACCGAGAAAATGAGAAAAAATGCAGTTTTAGCCCAAAGGTCGGTATTTTGTAGAGTACTTTTTCCAGATTTAACGCTTTAATTTTCTTAGAAGGGCTTGTTTCCTGAACAAACTGTGTGCCGTTTTGACACGTGGTTATCATTTAATTGCAGCAACTAACCAAATCTCCCCATGACTACCCGGACAAGAAATCACTGGCTCATGTTAACGTTGCTCTGCGCATGCTCAGCAAGGGAAGAAAAGTGAACCCTGGTGACACTATCCCATACGTCATTTGCGACGTAAGTACAAAGTCTGTGCTTATTTTGTTGGCTTTCGTGAATTCGTGAGTCCAAATACTACTGCAAAGCTGATCATAACAACGTGTATTGCCTTTTTATAACAATATACTTCCGCTGGCCATACCAGCCTTCTTCAAGTTTACAGATGTTACTGAATTATGATGGGAATTACAATATTATATAGATGGAGAATGTCGCAATAAAAATTGTCTAAAAGGGAGAGGCGGAAATGACGTACAACATAAAAAAGAATATAAAAACTTTTTAGGATATCTAGCCGAATTTTTGAAAACCAAGCTAACGAAATTTGCCGTCATTTGAGCGAAAAGGCGTCAAAAGACAGATTCCTTGGGCCCGAGAAGCTCCAAAATCACACTAACGAAAATGAATTCTCCTGAGATGACGTCACAGACAAGTTCTCCACCCCAGCTCCCTTAATTAACGCAGAGTTCTCTGAGTTCCATTTTTACATCTCCCATAATACACCTCGTTTGCCCCCCTTCCGCCGCCCCCAGTAAAAAAAAAAAAAAAATTTTGCATAAGCATTGTCTTCAATTCTCTTTGGACGACTGTAATACCCAGGAGAAATTGAAAACAAACGTTATGCAAATTGTTGAGGTGGAGGGGCAAACAAGATGTGCAAATGGTAAATAGGCTCTTCATTCACGTGGTAGAAAACCGCCTCGCGGGATGGCAAGAGACTCATTGGGACAAGATTGTTTGTCTTTTTGCTCTCCAGCATGGCGGTTTTGTACCACGTGAATGGCTAGCTGCAAAGGTCCCATAGGATATCGCTCAACGTTAAGCGAAGAAGGAAACCCTGGAATTTTACCAATCGCTTAGTTAGTAAGTCTTTTTTCTATACTGTTTCCTTTAGGACGGTTCCACCTTAGCTGCAAGTCAGCGAGCATATCATCCGGACGAGTTCTGCAAATCTGAAACTCTCAAGATCGGTATCCTTTAAATTAATTACCGTTATTAAGAACAAAACCAAAAAAAGATACTTTTCGCGACGACACCACTGTTTTTCGCGCGAAATGACGTCAGAAGAAACGAGCGCAGAAATTCCATACTGATGACGTGTCATTACCCAGATCTAACTTCTGATTGGATGAAGTAAATTTCCAACCAATCAGAAGCAGTACCCAGATCTGGTTAGCAACGCGTCCTTAGCATGAAATCTCTGCGTTCGTCCCTAAGACATCATTGGTGGTATCACGAAATGTCTGCTGTTTTCTCAGGCTACGATGGGTGCTTAAAGACGAAGGTCGGATGTACCCTGGATATTCTATAGTTATTTATGACATGATAATAAAGTGTGAGAATAAGTCTAAAATTGGGCGAAAGTAACTCGGGCAGGATCAATTCCGACCTATTCGTTGGGTAGGAGGGTGGACAAAGGGTCTCTTGACTTCCGCGGCCTCGAAAACAGTGTTGACAGTGTTGGATTGAAACACTGGTAGCTTCTTTATGCATTATTCCCAGGGTATCAATTACCAATGAAAGTCGGTTGTTTTACACTCCTTGACGCATTTAAATCCCAGATGTGAAATACTATCTCGCTAATCAGGTTCACCCGGTTGTAGCTCGTTTGTGCGATCCCATCGACGGCACAGATGCAGCTCATATTGCCCAGTGTTTAGGTAAGTAAATTACCGATTTAACTCCGCGGCTAGACAGCTGCTTGCAATGCATCTAAACAAAATGTGTCTACTGATTAAGTCTGTTTAAAGTATTAACTCCTTTAGTGTTTTCTTGTATATTCCAATAACGAAATGACCTGATATCACAGTTTTATTCTCCCTTGAAGTCTCGGCTAGCTCTTACTTTAGGGTAAAAACTCAAAGGCGGTCTATCCGTATTTGTGGCTTCTGGCACGGACAATTCGCCTCTGCTCCTACACCGGAAGCAGTTTTTCTTAAGTTCTCTACTTGCTATCTCTCGTCTCATTGGTTCAGAGCATACAGTTAATTTTGGAAGTCAGCACAACCTTCAAATCTGTTGTTTGCGAGCTCAATGCGTGATTTCCAAGAGCAATGTCAATTTGTGTTCCGCGCGACGATTCGTTTGTCGTTATTTTCTTTATTTCTTAACATTCAAACGGCTGCACTAAATTTTGTTGTTGTTGGTTTTTCTTTTCAACAATCAGCATCGTTATACGACAACCCTGTGAAGACGACGAGATTTCCGTGACCGTAGTCGAATTAACGGGTTTTTAATGTTCATTGAGATTCCCGTGAAACTGAATTTTCAAAAAGTTTAGTATCAAATTTTTATTCGCTGCGCAGGCCTGGATCCTTCTGGTTATCGTGGCAGCTCTGCCCTTCCTGATGATGAAAATGACGCGTTGCTTGGTGGCCAGGCTCAGATGACAGACGAGCAAAGGTTTAAGGTCGGTATAAATGTTAACACTCTTCCCCCGTCAGAGGTGATCAAAGTCGAAATTTTACAAAATGAATGATGAAAACCAGATAGCAGCAAATGAGAATTCTGAAGAGGTTTCATTTGAATAGTAACACCATAGGATTTTGTCTACAGATTCAAATCATCATCAGCATCATACATCATCACCTTTATTTATCCTTAGTTTTTTCAGTGTAGCTCTTAAAGCTAATATCTCCGAGATATAAGAAAATAAATATTTAATTAAAGTAATCATTATTCTAACAAGAATAATGAAATAAAATAAATAAAAGGAAGTTAGAAGTTAGAACTACATACTAAATAACCACTATGGTACCATGTGAAATTACTGCTGAAGAGGTTTCATTTGAATGGTAACAAAATAGGATTTTATCCACAGACTCAAAAGTTATAACTTCATACTAAATAAATAGCACCATGTGAGAGTACTGCTGAAGAGGTTTCATTTGAATGGTAACACCATACGATTTTATCCACACACTCAAAAGTTAGAACAACATACTAAGTAAATAGTACCATGTGAAAGTACTGCTGAAGAGATTTCATTTGAATGGTAACACCATAGGATTTTATTAACAGACTCAAAAGTTGTAACCGCCTCCGTCTCGATCACTCAATCTAGGAATTAAGGCGAAACAAATGTTCTGGAAATGGAGGTTAAATAACACTGAGACGTTTCATTTTAACGGAAAGTGGATTGTGTCTATGACAATCGGCATGCTCTAAAATCCACAAGACCGGAACACAAAATTTCAGGGCGGCAGATAAACAACGGGCATCATGGTCTTTGTGAAAATGGTGAATAGGTAAAAACACAAATAGAAACCCTAACCCTAATCTGTACCTTACTTGTTTCTCAAGGATTGTGAGCGATTTATAGTCAAGTGTAAACGCTCTAGCTGTGGTCAAGAAACGACCCACGAACTCCTCTTTAAAGGCGCCGTAAGTACACTTTTAACAGTTAATGTTCATTTACAGTTTAACATCAAATGATATTATTTCCTTCAGTCATAGAGCTTATAATTTACACTATTCAGGGGTATAAAGTTAAGCACATTCAATGCATGAGTTATAGCTGAACAGGGATCTGTAGATTAAAGTCAAATCCGCAATTTTCCATTTTCGAAAACCAGCATTGTCGATCCCAAGCCTTTAGCAGAGGTAGATGTAGTTTATGCTTTGGTAAGGATTACCAGTAGGGAAAAAGTACATAACAGTTCAAAAACAGATTAAACAAGCTTTTAAAACATTTTTAATTGTTGTTTTAATTGAAGCAACCAAACGAAGCACAGTACAAGGTTGCTATATAGTTGAAAAACCACAAGTGCATAACATTTGTTGAGATACACTCGTAGTTACAGAAGTTATGGAAACTTAAAGCTGTTTAAAGTTTAAACTTTTTAAAATTCGTTTAGTAAGATAAGGACCGAAAATTGAACGTATAAAGTTTTAGGTCTAAAATAAATACTTCGCACCATTTTTTTTTTCTAGTTGAACGCACTGGCAGTCAACGATACATGTCCCGGATGTAACAACCAGTACAGCGCGGGCGCAGTTTCCAACCAGTTGAACGTTGCCATGCGCAGACACATCAAGGAATACTACATGGTAACTGAAGCAATTTTGTGAAGTGCTCACTTTTTGCAACTGCAATTGTATACAGCGGAACCTCGATTTAAATAAGTGCCAAGAGACTGAGGAAATTTGTTCGTTATATCGAGGGTTCGTTATATCGAAAACCTCGATATCACCTCGACACATGTTTTATCCTTTCGCATTCATCTTTAGTTATCTTTCGGTCACATGCTGACATTTATTCGTTATATCGAGGTATATTTTACTTTTGCGTTTCTGGATTGTGTTCGTTATAACGACGATTTCGTTAAATCGAGTTTCTGTTCCATACATTTTACTGTAATTTTGGCCGGGCTGATGGAAATCGTTCTTGATACCGAGGAGGACTTTGTTATATAGAGGTTCGTTAAATCAAAGTTCCACTGTAATAAAAATAACAAAGCAACTCGTACGGCTTTTTTGTGGGTTATACACCAAGGAGCAAGAATTAGCACTTAGTCGGTTACTGCACGGCCTTCTGTGCAGGAGGGTCCCAGTTCGATTCCCAAATGTGACCCCAAATCCTTCTTTTAACTTCTTTCCTTTCCTTGAAGCTTTAAGTAGCTTTAAAAACTCTTAAAAAGCGCTAACCCAGGGTCAAATTTTAACCTGGGTTTCTTTTTCTTTTGTTCAAAAGCATTTTCCCGGGAAATTTTATCTCTCTTTTTTAGAGCATCCAATCATCAATTGTAGGAAAAAAGAATACAACTGAATTTGCTTCTCAATCTTTCATATATGAAATCAAATTTCGCACTAACCCTGGGTTAACTTAATCCTGTTTTGAGCAACCCGGCCCAGGAAGTAAAAATGAGCTAACGACGTAAGCTACGGAGGATTTTTATACCTTTACCTATTTATATGCACTTCTTGCTTAAATGGATAATACATCCTCAAATGCGACCTCCGTTGGAGTAGCAAGAATGCGACCATCAGCAAGTGTCGTACCCGAGAGGGATTTGATAATGATGCCAGTGTTAAGGATATTTCCCTAAGTTAGTAAAAGACCTTGTTAGCCATATGTTTTGTTTTCCCAATTTAGACCCTTGACCTTAAATTGTGCAAGAATTGTTTCTTAACCTTGCCTAAACAAGTTTGTGCGTGCTCTTAAGTAACAATACGAAGATGGCTGTGAACAGTCTCTTTGTTGAAAAATTCCTTTGTTATTATGTTGTTGATTTTTATCCGGCTTTGAAGACATAGGAATCAAAACTAACCCACATTATAACTAATCGCACAGGGTTGGCAGAAATGCGAGGACCCGTCCTGTGGTTACAGCACACTTCAAGTACCCCTGACACGTCAACGAGGCGCCCCTGTGTGCCCACAATGCTTCAGGGCCCACTTGCATCCAGTGGTGAGTATAAAACTAAAGCAAAGACAACTATGACCGTGCAAAATTTTTCTCTGACTCTGTCTGTATTATCAGCTAAAACTATGTTCAAACGGACGAGGTCAACAATGTTGGGAGTTGTTGCGTCTGTGTTGGCAGTGGAGTGCACACGGATGCAACAAGTCCCAACAATGTTAGGACCTGCAGTGCATTGTGGGAAGGATACAACCCATAAGACTTTGAAGTCCATGTGTAATCCGCGTGCGTGGCCCCAACAATTTAACATTTCGTGGTCCAGCTCCTTCAGTGGTTAACAATTTGTTTTGTTTTCAGTACTCCGACACAGCGCTGTACACTCAGCTATTGTATTTCTCCCGCTTGTTTGACTTCGATCACGCCGTGAAAAATGCAAAAACAGGTCAGTATTTTGAGTAAGTGCCGAGTGTGAGTGAAAACGTTATTTACCCACGGTAGTTTCATCAAAAAACTTTACGATAAAGTATCTGTTTTTCTCAAAAGCCGTGCTTAAGAAATCATATTACATAAAAATATGTTAATATCTAAAACTAAAGCGGCTAAGAAGAGATCGCACACTATATAAACTAAGAAAGGAGAGAATTTATAATGGTTGACTGAGATAGTATGTACGACCTGATCTTCGCCTTGAATTTTGCAGAAAAGTCTCTTTTTTTGACCAAGAAGAGAGGGAACCCCAAAGCTCAACAGCCGCAAAAGCAAAACTATTCTTAAAATAGTTTGTTCTTGCTTTGGGCAGGTAGAAGGACAACTTAACCTTCAAGGGTCCAACGCTTACGTTTCTCCTTACGTTCGCTTTTTACGTGTGTGAACGGGGACGACTCAAACGCAAGCACAATTGCAAGGTGGAAAGTGCTCGATTGTCATGTTGGGTTACAGAATGATCACGTGCACTTTTGTATCTCTGTGCCTGTGTTTGCGTTGGACGTGGGAACTTGTCTGCCTCGTTCCTAGGCGTCTCAAGTGTGTTTGGAAAACGGAACACGCGACTTCAAGCGAGAGTATCGCGCAATGAACCATGGAACGTTTAGCGTTGACGCAAAGGGCGCTGGGAAGGGTGAACGCCTTTCCCATGATAGTATGATCCAGTCGCTCTTCCATCCGCCAGAACGCACCTGGGTACGAGGCAAGGAACTTGTGCTTCCGCTGGCAAAACAAATATTAAATGTTTCCAAGGAAGTTGTAGAAAGTGCAACTTTTGTCCACACCATAGAATAAAAAAAATCTTTATTATTATTATTATCATTATTATTATTATTATTATTATTATTATTATTATTATTATTATTATTATTATTATTATCATTTACTGATTTATTTGATTTGACCTTTAAACAATCTGTTCAAATTCTTTTCGTCTGTTCTTTTTTTAGCTGTGGGCGTAACACAGACTACGAAGTCATTTTACAAAGCTGTGCACTCAGTGATTGCCAAAGTCCTAACTGCTAATGGTTACTCTGAAGTGAACCTTTCGAAATTGTTTAGTAGTTTCTTCGTGTAGAAACAGTGAAAAAGTTCATACCCTCCATTAGAAAATCAGAAGCAAAGCCCATATCAGTGATGCGTTGCGCACGGATGCCGCGCTTTGCTCTGATTGGTTGGTTAAGGCTAGTTTCTCTCATGTGCACTTTTCCACTATTTCGTCTAATTGCCAGTTTTCCCGCCAGTCTGTCAGTTCCCCGCCTTAGCAACCTGACCAATTTGTACGCTGTTTTCATTCACTTAGCGAGTACTTTAATTATCTACAATAACAATATTGGCAAGTAATTAGATGGAAAACAACGCTTTGAAAGCAATCCTATAATTGAACAAAGAATTACGTGCTTATTTCCTAATGTATATTAGTGTGCTTTCTTTTAAGGTCAAGACTATACGTCTGTAGATGTCTCCTTATAACAGCACGTTTAATCACGTCGCCCGTGCAATGTTTTTTCCAATTTGTCTAAATAAAATTTGTTTAAAAATTTCAGCCTTACACTAATTGATTTTAAAAGAATCATTCATTGAAATCTGTTCGTACAGGATGTTCATTATAGGAGTTATTTGCCTGTTGAAAGTTTTATTTCCGAATAATCTCCGACAGACAAAGACAACGTTTTGGCGAGCACCTTCGGAGCATCGAGAACAACTTGCCTGGTTTTCCTGCCGCTGTGTATTTTACACGGTGTTTGGGAGAAATTCTTATGGGTATAATGATACGCTGCTACCCCCACTGGCCAACACCTGAAAAGTGTGTAACTTAAAATTACTCTTTCCTTCTTTATAGCATAACATAATATTAGCATAACATAACATTATGTGTACAAGAATGATACGTTGTTTCTCTTTTCCGGCCCAGACGTTGACATCATTCGATCTAAATATAATTACTCTTCCACTGAAGTACATCATCTTGTACATATGTCTCACTTCCGAGGCAGATCGGAAAGAGCTTCAATATCTCCAATGCCATGCTAACTGTTCGGTTTTCCAAGTCTTAATTTGTCTTAAGAATATCGAGAATTTGCCGTCAAAACTCAAATTAAGAAATACTTCATTTTCAGTCAGGAAAAACCCTTTGGTGAAACATTTTCGAAAATCACAATCGTTTCGAGAGGATTTTCTTTTTCGAGAAAACCGCCAAAAAGTGAAATGCTGCCCCACGTCATATAGTCGCCGGTCTAAACCCTTTAAATTTTAGGGAATTTTACCATTTGTAAAGCCCTTGGGAAGAAAGGCGGTTGAAGGAAACAAGTTTATCTTTGGCAGGTAAGTAAGGCATCCCAGCTATTTGGTAAAAATATTGCAAGATAAGGGACCGATCGCTTATTACGTCGGGGGGGGGGGTTCATAAAAGTGAAGTGTATGATAACTGTACCCCCCTAAAATAATTTGGCGATAAGAGTTTAAATCAGAGTAATCGACCTTGGTACCTTTAGCAACAGTTGTTGTATTATATTTTAATATGTGGAGTTAAAACTCCAAGGATTATTAATTTAAAACTGGTTCCAGAATCATTCAAAATGTGCTCTTAACTTCCCACAAGTTATAATTAGGCGAGCCACTGTTACTTAATAACATTAATAATGGAACAACTGGCTTTCTCTGTTCTCGATTCAAACCTTTATAGAAACAGAGGTGGAAATAACTAACCGGTTAGGGGGGATAAAGATTTTCAGATCATGCGCATTTTTGCCTGGACAAGGGCGAAGGTAGAGGAACGTTAAGAGGACTTTCAAATAAAACTTCTAACCAAGAACGGAATAACAAGGGATTTACGGTACAAGCGGAACGAAAATGAACGAAGAATTTAGTGGACGTGGACCGGGGACGAGAGCTCGGGAGAATAGGGGGTTGGAGCACTGGGAAGGGTTTGGGAGATGGGAGAGGAAAGGACGGGTGATGGGAGTTCTAAAAGGGTGGAATGCGGGCGAAAAAGGGGGAAATTACCCAGCACTGCTTAAAATTTGCAATCGAAAAATGGCTAAATGACAGTAAAAATAAACGGAAAAAATTTTCCACGACGTTTCGAAATGAAGGTTGCCAAGAAAAAAAGGGGAGGAAAAAACTAATGTACGAGACAAAAATGACTGGTAAGACAGCGAAACTAAACTGCACATTGACAAGCACCACTACAACAAAAACTACGGATACAAAGCGGTAAGAAGACAGGACTTTTGCCATACGAACACTGGTCTACGGAAAAAGTGTATAAAAGACAGGGCTAATAACGTACGAAAAAGCTGGCAATTTTTGTGATTTATCAAAATAGAAGTTAGTTTGCGCTACTGAACACTTTGAAGAACAGGCACTGCTTAGACTCATTGCCAAAACAAATTGAGTTGATCCAGGGCTTACCCTGGAAATCTTTTCATTGCAGATTTACGGAGATTCGGCAATTTGAGCAATATTGGTTCAACCAGCTGCAAAAGTACTCGAGACACTACCGTATTTTGTCATAAATGGCTTGTCCATGATCTTGTGCTGTGATCCCCCCTCCACAGGCTTATCAAAGTTGCTAGCAATACAACACCATGCTCAAAACTTGGAGGAACAACTTTGAATGGGAGAGAGGAAGGAGGTCAGTATTATTTCTCACAGACCTGTGACCAGGAGCGATTTGAAGCAAGAAAGGTCGGTTTTTCGTGGGAGTGTCTCAACATTTTTGCAACCGGTTGTTTATATCGGGAAGGTCGAAATTATGGCTATTCAACACTTTTCATTCGAATACGATTAAAAATATGAGAATTTCCTTTCTAACATTTCCGTTATACAAATCCCAAAAATAGGTGAGACTTGCATAAACGTTTTCCCATGCTTCCTTGTGTACCAATGAAAGGGACTGATGCTAGAGGGTACTAACTCTAGGTGTCCGTTTTTTGTTTGTTTGTTTTTTCACCAAAGTTAGCTGGATAAATTGTAGACCAGAGAAATGGAACTTTTTCTACTGTAAATCAGCCCGTAATTTTACGTAGATCAAGAACCCATGCTGAAACGAAACATTTGGAGCGCAGAAGGCGAAAAGGAGATTTGCCACGCCCTGTGAACGTGTGAGGCACACGCGCGCGCGAAACTCATACGATCTCGGAACTTCTGGTAAACGCTCATCGCATATTCCAGCTTCAAAGCGAGTAAATTGAAAAACATCAGGTTTGCGTAAATTGATTTTTAATCTGAGAGAAAACATTTTGAAAATAATATATGCACTTTGCATGTTTATCCGTTTTTGACCAAATAAATGATGTGTTTTCCAACATACCGGTGCAGCCTGGACCAAAAATATTTAATAACACAGCACGTTCAAAATTCTACGTGTTTTAATGTGGACAGGGCTTAAGATAAACGTCCACGCGTGAGGGAGGAGAGCATTGCGTGACTCTAGACCGTGCAGTTGCGAAGGAGACTAAAACCAAGAGAGAATGAGCTAAAACTGATCATGACTCCGATCAAGTCACTAGCCATGATAAAGCGATCGTTGCAGAAAGCATTCATGTGTAAATCACATGTCATGATCACGATTCATTCCGAATGGTATCTCTTGTTTTTTCACATTTTTGCTATGGGACGGGCCAGCCATTTATTTTTTTGGGGGGGAGGAGGGGGGTTAGCAAAAGAAAAACAAAGTCATGCACAATACAAGAAAAGAAGAAAAAAAAATTGGTACACAAGGAAGCATGGGAAACCGTTTATGCAAGTCTCACCTATTTTTGGGATTTGTATAACGGGAATGTTAGAAAGGAAATTCTCATATTTTTAATCGTATTCGAATGAAAAGTGTTGAATAGCCATAATTTCGACCTTCCCGATATAAAAAACCAGTTGCAAAAATGTTGAGACACTCCCACGAAAACCGACCCTTCTTGCTTCAAATCGATATCGATATCGTATTGAATACTTGGCTCTCTACGCAGTACTAGCTACGAAATGTGCAAACACGGCTGCTCGTATCGTTACTTTAACCAAGAAATTTGATCATATCACCCCTGTATTGATTCAACTGCATTGGTTACCTGTTCACTTTCGGATTCTTTTTAAAGTTTTATTGTTAGTTTATAAGGCGCTAAATGGTATGGCACCATTATATATCACGGAATTACTTAGTTATCGTACATGTTCATGTACGCTACGCTCTACTGATCAAAAACTTCTGGCAGTTCCGAAGTCAAGACTTAAAACATACGGAGACAGGGCCTTCTCCGTTGCTGCACCTAAAATCTGGAACGAGCTGCCATTAGATCTTAGAAGTTTAGATACAATTAATTTATTCAAGAAACACTTAAAGACCGATCTTTTTAAAAAAGCATATAATGTTTAACTTTTTGATAATTTCGAATAGGATTTATTGTGATATTTTTATAAATAAGACTGCAAATAGGTTTTTAATTTATTCATATTTTATTACCAGTGGGATCTTTTTAATTATTTTAATGTTATGATTTGTAAAGCGCTTTGGTCAATTAGTGGAGTTAGCGCTATATAAATTATGTTATTATTATTATTATTATTATTATTATTATTATTATTATTATTATTATTATTATTATTATTATTAAATACTTGTTCCACACACACAATTGGCTATCAAATCGTTTACCCAAATGACCAAAACCCTAAAAACCTTGTTCTTTTTTATTTTCTACTTTCCGTCCCCAAGGTAGCCCGCGGGAAAAGTCTAGAGCTTCGGGCCCGGGTCCCGAGGGCTGAGAGTATAGTGAGGGTTGGCAAATTAAAACTAACTTTTCATTGTGTTTTTGTTGTGTGTGTCTGCGAAGTATTTGTGGCCGCGTGAAACAATTGAGGCGGTTGTGCGGGTATCCCGGTTTTTTTTGTTGTTGTTGATGCAATGTAAGTCAGGTTCTCTTTATTTTCTATACAAATTATTAAACGAAACAGCCGCATAGTTGAACTCGATGAAAAGTCCCGGGGTGGGAATTACGGCCTTTTTTGTGTGCCCTACGGTGGGGAATAGACCGACAAGTGAGAGATAGATAGTATAAAGGAACCATTCAAAGGCCAATCCTGTACTCTTTGTTAAGCGTTTTTTAATACAAACTGTAGTAGCAAGGTTTTACTCAGGTAATGACGAACATCAAATGGTTCCTCTGAGTTCACTGATGATAAATTTGCCCGTAAAGTTCATAAGAGGAAACTTTGAGTACTTTCTTGGCCGGTTAAATAACGTATTTTATGAAGAGGCGAAGTGCCCTTCAGTTGTTTGTTTCAATAATATTACTTTTCGTACGAACATTTTGTGTCAATTTAACAGTTTTTAATAGATTTAAAGCATTTTGTCGACCAGTTGGGAAGAGCGCATTAAGGGCGACCTTCCACCTGGGTCACTGAAGCAATAGGACTAGTTTATAATGAATGCAAGCTCTTTAATTACTGAACATAAAATAAATCAAAAAATAAATTAAAAAAGGAGTGCTTAGGGTGGTGTCGATATCATTTGTTGACATGCTGTGACAAAATACCTCACGGCAAAACCAAAAATCTCACGGCAAAACCAAATACTTCACAGCAAAAACAAAATAGCTTTGGTTTTGCCGCGGGTATTTGCTTTTGCCGTGAGATATTTGGCTTTTACTATGAAGTATTTGGTTTTGCCGTGAGGTCTTTGGTTTTGCCGTGAGGTTTTTGGTTTTGTCGAGAGGTATTTTGTTTTTGACGTATGGTTTTCGGTTTTGCCGTGAGGTATTTTGTTTTTGCCGTGAGGTATTTTGTTTTTGCCGTGAGGTTTTTGGTTTTGACGTGACAGTTGTGGGCTACCGTACCAAAGGGTTCTTTCTGACTGAAAATGAAGTATTTCGAAATTTCAGTTTTGACGGCGAATTCTCTATATATTTACAGTTAGCCGCTCTTAAATCAAAGAAGGAGAAATCGGGTACCTTGATTATCGCTGGTTCTTGATGTACCGCTATACTTTTGGATGGCCCAGTGACGCCGGTAAGTAGACTTTCTGAAATTCGAATGTCCACTGCTGTTAGTTTAGAAACTTAGGCAGTGATGAATAAGCAGAGAATGAACGCCACGGAATTACTTCTCTATTTGTGGCTTGTTTTGTCAGTAGATAATATCTGCAGTGTATGCTTTAGGGGTAAATTGCGACATTAATGATAAGGAAATGAAGGTCTTACTAACACAAAACTGATTCTGTTATATTGAGCCAACATTGCATGCAACTTTTCATGAAGCTTCTTCTAGTAATTTCAAGCTGCAAAGGAATTTTTGTGTGAAGATGATCAGTAAACTTAAAATTATCTGTGTCACGAAATTTAGCCAAATTAGGAAATTACAAAATGCCCGTTAAATTAAGAGGAACATAAAACTAACCGCTTAAAACTTTAAAGAAAGGTCACAATAACATAACAGAAACAACAGATGCCACGGATGGGCAAAACTGAAGAAGATTGAAACGGATTGAAATTAGGGTTTTTGAAAACTGTTCAGCTTAACAGTTTTTCAAAGTTGATCCCTGCTGCTTGCAACTTCAAAGATAATACTCAGGAGACATATTTGTTTGTCTCAGATCTCTGATTTTGTCATATACCTGTAATTTCTTTGCTTAATTTAATTTTCATAGCGGTTGAGGGCGAGTAATTGGCAAAATTAAACAAAATGAACTGGACTGCCGTGACACAGCCCCTTCAAAATAATCAGCTGAAGATCGGTGACCGTCGTGCATGTCCAGGATAGTCCAGGGCTTTCAAGAAGTCTTAAATAATGTTCTCAGTCTTTAACAGACTTCTTTCTCGTTTTAAGCGCAAATCAACAAAGCTGTAACTTCTTTTAACTAAAACATATTGTCACTTTTGCGTTCCTTATTTTGCAAATTTAGATCGCCTGATTCTGGACTCATTCTTGGTAGATTAATGCGTTTTTACAATTGTCGCTAAACACAAAGTTCTGCGGTTTATCTTCCAATCATGGTGATTGGTCAATCTTTTCTTTTCCTGTTTTTCGACAAGGAAGTGTGAATTAAAGTAGGATTCACTGAGCCACTGTTGGAGCTTGTTGAAGCCGTTTAGCTACATGAACTGAGTTAGAGCTATATCCCGAGGAACTCAGGAAAGACTATTTATATAATTCCTCGTTGCGAATTTGTGCGATCTCTGCATAAAGAAAATGATAAACTGAGTATTTTCCTCATAAAATTCAGCTCATATATGACAGTACCCCCCGAGACCTTAGTTATCTTTACTTATCAGTTCTTCTGTCCCTTTTTCCTTTCTCTACATTAGACATTTGCTCCTGGAAAGTCAAGAGGTTTGTACTTATCAACATTCACGAACATTTTACCTTCAGCTGTAGATTTTTGATCGGAAAGTTTAACTTACCCATTTCATGAGCAGCTTAAGGTGGCTGAACACAGTTTCGCGGGCGGTCAGCGGTAGCGCATGTTTTAAATTAGACAAACAAACATGGCGGCGAAAAAAGCAGTGGAAGACAGAAGACGATTTCTCAAAATCTACTCATTAAAATTTTGTCATATTTGGCAGAATTTTTACTTTTATCGTATTTTAAATAATGAAAACTTTAAAATGGGAGTTGAACAGACGAATTTTGTGACACATTTAATAATAACAGTACAATTATATTATTGATTATCTGAAAACCCCTCTGTTAAAATTTGGTCAAATAAGTTTCAAATCAGTAATGATTAATTATAGTAAGCTGTGTGCGAGTTTATAGGAAAATCTAATGAGCGAATTTTATGTAAACTGAGTAAAAGTGAAATTTTAAGGTTGTATTCAATCGTTCATGTTGCCATGGAAACTACGAAAACGTCAAATTTTGCCTGTCAGTCAAAATCTTTCATCATTATATTTTTCACTTGCCAAGTTTCAGCCTGTGAGCTGCAACCTTTCTCTTGCCATAATTTGGCAAATGACCTATACTCAGAAACTGCCAAAACTGTGTTCAGCCACCTTAAGAGAAAAGAAGCATCTAAAGAATCAACATGACGCATTCAGTGCTTTTCAATACAAACATGATCCATAAAACCGTCCGCCAATAGAGCTAAATTTTACGGAAGGCTCAAATTATTTAGATAACAAGTTATACCTTTGATGCTACTCTTATTGATACAATAGAAATTGTACTAACCTATTTATCGCTTCTCCCGATAATTGACATAAGTCGATCCAATTTCCTCATTTAGTTTTCCTTTATCGACATTCCAACTTTTTTGCAGATCGACCGAGCAAAATACTGGGACCTAAGAGTGAAAAGTACATGTGACAATTTTTCTGGCAGCTTCTTCTTAGCAATGAATTGCGAGGTCAGTTAGCTTCTTTTTTGCAGTTGCTTAGCGTAATTACATTCAAAAGGTAATGCTTCATCTATAATGGTTGATCAATGTGGTTATTGTTTATTAGGCATTCATAAAGAACAATCGACTTGAATCTATAATGGTTGATCAGTAAACGCAGCTGTTTTTGTGAGTCTATTATTCATTCTAAGACTTTTTTGAAGCCTGTATTCTTTTCTTCAATTAATTAATGAACAATGGACTTACACTGCCATTGAATCAAGGTTGACCTGTTCTCCTCCAAAAGGACACACCCCCATGATTTTTCTGGCCCGTTAGATCCTTTGACCTCAGTAAAATGATTTAAATGGAACTTGACTTTGTTTTTAACTTCAGGTGTTTGAAAACAAAACCCTAATCAATAAACTTTATGATACAGGATACTGAGTTATGCATATTTCAGGTCAGTTTGTGCTATAATGATTTTAATGGAACTTGATTTACATTTGCAACCTAATCAATAAAGTTTGATAAACCAGCATATCTCACTGTGCTTGCATTTCATTTTCAGGAGTTATAAACCAGCCTTTCATTTTCAGGAGAGTTATCATGTTCAATTAAAGATGAAATTACAAAACAAAAACTGTTGTCGTGAGACTAAAGAGTTGGCTTTTTATCAGCAGTATGATAAACACATTCTTCTCTCTTACAAACCAAATCTTTGCTCCCCTAAGTTACCCTCTAAAAATTCATGAGAGACATCTGTCATTTAATACATCAGTGATCCTCTACCCAGTGTCTTGACAAGTTCATTTGGGTAAGACTTCCATACATAACCCCATACATTTATATGCATTTAACAATCTCATACTTTATTTCACTAAAACAGTTTATGAATAGTGTCAAAACATTTTATACACAATAAAATGTATGGAACTTTGTGGAAAACTATCTTGACTTCATTTCTGTTTTTGTCTTAAAGTATTACTTTTTGTTATTTATTTCAGTTACACTGGTTAACCGAGACAGTTGGCACGGCTTAGAGTGAAGGACTGACGGAATTTCATTTTACTGAACAAAGGTATTCCCTTACAATACTGATCTATAATAATTGCTCTACAGTCTGAATCCTCTTTTAGACTGCATTCATTATGTGTACCAGGGGGGGGGAGGATTTTTTGGGGGATCTCAAAATTTTTGGCAAGGGACAAGGGGTTTACCAAAATTTTTGACAGAAGAAAGGGGGGTTTGCTAATTTGTTTTTCTCCATTTATTAAAATTAGGAAGCATTGTTTTGTGGATTTCTTTTTTATAAAAGAAGACTACGTTAATTACTCTATGTTTAAAGAAAGTTTGCTAGCTTATTTGCTTGATAAATACACTCTTTATAGGACTTTAACTATTAATATAACATTTAAGTGTTTTTATTGTAAAGCTATATAATTGCTTTCGAGTCAACAACAACTACAAAATTGCAATGAAAAGTTCAATCTTTCTTTAACTGGAAAATTGCTGTTATTTCTGTGTTTAGCAGTAGCCACTGAAATCAGGACTAATGAATGGACCAAACTAGAGCTCTATAAACTAACATAACAGCCATACAAAGTATTTTATAATTAGTATTCTTAAGCAAAAAAGTTCACTTTGGAATGTCTTGAAGTGCTTGATGGCACAAAAAGTATACAGAACTTGAAAAATGTTTCACTGGTTTAACATTTGCTGATGAATGTTATTAAACTGTACAAATTTAATGCTTGAAAACACATTGCAACTGTCTTTGTGAAGTTTTTACTACAGAGTTTTTACTGCACAGTGAACATTTTAATCACATTTAATTGTAGAAGTGTCAAGTGAAAATTAAAAGATACTTTTAGATTGTAAATCAGAATGTAACGTAACAAAACATAGCATAAATGGAGCATGCATTTTACTGTTTTGAGAAGAAAAGCTGCTTCACGTTAACCTGTGACATTAACATCAACCTCCACTAGTAAACTATACTACTCCTATAACATGTCAATAGGAAATCTAAAATTCAATGTTTCGGATGCCATTAGACAGCTTTTTTCCCAACTTTTTAATGGCTCAAAACATGGTTCGAGTTATCAAGGGTAAAATTAAATAGAAAATGACCTGAGGGGAAATGAAAATTGGTTAGAGTTAGCGGGTGTTCAAGTTATTAAGAGTTCGAGTTATCGTGGGTTTGAGTTACCGAGGGTAAAATTACAGTGAATATATGAGGGAAATCCAGGGAAAATCGATTTTGGTTTGAGTTAGCGAGGGTTTGAGTTATCGAGAGTTGACTGTATTTTTATTTCACAAAAATCTGTGAACCGTTGGTTACCTTTTGTTTTTAGTTATCTATTTAAACATTAATCTCTCCACCATTTCACCATATTGCCTATATTTTACTTTTCTCGTGAAAACTTGGTTGGGGGAGTTTGCCATTTTTTTTTTTGGTCAAGAAGGGGGGCTGTCTGAAAATTCTCTATGAATTGGGGCCCGATCTTAAAAAATTTTGCCCTTTTAAAAAATATCCTCTGCCCCCCCCCCACCCCCCCTGCCCTGCAATATACCTAATTAATGGAACCTTATGTGATGTGTTATACAAGTAGAATGAAAGACTTTCTTGTGTTACTGAAGTCCTCAAAAGTATCCTGGTGATTTGCTGGCAGGGAAAGTTATAATTTGGAGATTTTGGACCACGACAGCTAGTTTGCTGACATTAAAAATGAAGTTGAGATACTCGTTGTAGGGAACAGCAAAATATTGGAAATTTTTAAAATAAACTTAGTGAGCAGCATGGAGAAGTGTATCAGTTGGCCTCACTAAACTACTATTTTCTAATGCATTTAATTTTAATCTTGTTCTAATTGTAGAATGAATAAAGATCGATCTAAGAAGAAAGGAGATACTCTTTGGAAACAGGTGAAAAGAAGTGCTGCAAAGCCCTTCCAGAAACCATTTGGGAAACCAAAAAACCAAGGTAAAGAAAGTTGTAAAATAATATGTTGACATTCGTGTTTCTTGTAGATATTTTTGGAGATTAAGAACAATTCCAAGTAATTAATACCTACAAGGGTCTTTCCGTGGGTCTTTGGAATTCTGAGGTGGAGTGTTTCTTTCCCCTTAGGGGAGCTGATCCACTGCCCAGTTACTCTGTAGCTCAATTGGGAAATTGGTCTGTCGAGCTACAGGTTGTACAGCTGTAAGATCAGGATCTTTAAATAAACGTAACTTTGAAGAAAGTGCTACCTTTTTTATGACAGCTGCAAACGGCTAGACTTTCTAGTCTTCTGGCCATCAAGGACAATACTTGTAAATCATGATAACCATCATACATGTATATAAACATTCCATGACACATTAAAGAACCCACACACTGTTAGTTCATAAAGACCAGGGGATGTGGTCCCTGCAACTCCAGTTCCTGCTGTTTATAATGTCGTCAGTAAACACTAAACATGAGCTTGAACTTGAGTTTGTTTCATGAGTGCAACCATGATATGGTATGTCATTTACACATTTTGTCATTTGGTATAAAGATGCCTGTACTCATTGTTAAATTATATTAAAATTGCAAACAGCTGAGATTGATTGATTTTGAAGATTTATTAAAAGATTCATGAATCTCCTACAGCAAGACAAAAAGTATTTGATCCAGTTCATTGTCTCCAAAAAAGCAATTCATTTAACAACATAAGTTGTGAACAAGACAGTGGTGAAATGACTAATTATTTGTTGTTGTATTTCAAGGTTCATCTGGAAGGGTTGAGCAAGATGGCCCAAGCACAAGTTCTGTTACAGGTGAATAAGAGATTACTAATTCATTGTATGTGAGAATCACAACAGCTCCTTGACAGTAACCAGCTACTAAACTTTGTCTTCTATCTATTAATTCTACAAGGTTCACAACAGGGAAGTATCTCCTCCTCTTTTTGGTACCTCCTATAGATCTTAAAAAAATGAATTTCTTCCATGCTGACAAAGCAAGATTCCGATACCTTCTGGGGATACTTTTGAATTTTCTATTTGACGAGCACCACAGTTGTTTATTAAATAGGGTAGTATATCCTCCTCCCTCGCCTCCCCCCACCACGCCCTGAGGACACTAGCGACCAACTTTACAGGGCTGTCACTAAGGGCCGGGAGGTGTGGATTTCCCCTGGCTGCTATGGGCATGACCCTTGGTTACATTCATAGGAAATAAAAGGAAAATAGGACCAAAACAATTTTCAGGATGTTCCATTCCCTGCTCTGAAACTTGAAACCATAGTGACAGCCTTGAACTCTAACCAGCAAGCTCTCTGCTCTAGTGGCTTTATGTTCTGGTATTAGATCATTCTAGAACTCTACCCTCTGATTGGTTGGAAAGGCCCAGGAAATATTTTGCTTTGTTTTTTTTCCTGTTTTGAAAATGTTTTTGAACTGCAACTGCTTACTAGATCCCTTTCAGAATCAACTCAGTGTGCAGCTGAAATCCTGCATAACCAAGTTTAAAACATAAATTTATTGTCTAAAATTGTACACACTGTGACCAGACATCATTTAGTGAATTAAAATGTCAGTATCACCCACAATTCAGTAAAACTTTCAGTCCCAAGACATGCTGCTCAGTGCTTTTTGTTATAAAAACTTAATTATTCAGACCCAGAAACTAAAATGTGAGCCGTAAAAAAACTGACATATTGATGAACATCCCCAAATGCTTTAGAATAACTGTTGTTTTAAATGTCTCGCTTCAATTTATATTCCATTTTGTTTAACTCACAGACCTGTCAGCAGGGAAACAGCCCTCTAGCTCTACGGCCACCAAGGAGGAGTCACCAGGTACTATTATATCAATAAAGCAGAAATGGTACATGCAGACATACAGTAGATTAAAAACGCTTGCTTGAATATGAAAATGACTTTTATCGTTTCTTGTATTGCAATACAAAATGATCTGTATTGTCACAGTTGTTTATATTTATTTCAGAAATAAGTGGCAAAGAAGTATGACTTGATACTTCAAGCACCAAATTCTTTTTCTCATTCAATTTTTCTGTTAGAATTTTGCTAAGGTATTTTTAACTTGCATTAATCCTCGAGGCCAGTTATAAAAAATAAGAATTATTTTTAGCACTCAACCACAAACGTCACTAACGGCTTTGGACAGCTAGCCCTGTATTGGTGTCTCCTCCCTGAACCTCTCTTTGTGGGGTAACGCCCCTTTCACTTGCTTTACTGATGCAGTCTTCAAAGACATTTACATATAAATGTTACTCGGCCAAGGCTGCCCATCCCGCCATATTCATAAACTGTAATTGTAATAATTAATGATTCTTTATTTAGGTCATGGTGAAATTACATTTTTAACTTTTTTATAACTGAAATTTGTGCTAGGTTATAACTTTCTAATATAAGAGAAATAATAAGTGCGAGCTGGGAAGCTAAATATACGCAACTGTGAAGAAAGTGCTGCCTTTTGTATGACAGCTGCAAATCATTAGACTTTCTAGTCTTCTGGCCATTAAGGACAATACTTGTAAATCATAACCATCATACGTGTATATAAAAATTCCATGAGACATCAAAGAACCCACACACTGTTAGTTCATGAAGAGCAGGGGACATGGTCCCTGCAACTCAAGTTCCAGCTGCTGTTTATAATGTCGGCAGTAAACACTAAACTTGAACTTGAACTTGAGTTTGTTTCATGAGCGCAACCATTGTATGGTATGTCATGTACACATCATAGTTTTGTCATTGGCATAAAGATGCCGGTACTCATTGTTAAATTATATTAAAATTACAAACAGCTGGCATGTGGAAAATTCAAAAAATGGTATATTTTGAACATTTATTAAAAGATTCATGAATCTCCTACAGCAAGACAACAAGCATTTGATCCCGGAGTTCATTGTCTCCAAAAAAGCAATTCATTTAACAACATAGTTGTGAACAAGACACTGGTGAAATGACTGATTATTTGTTGTTTTATTTCAAGGTCCATCTGGAAGGGTTGAGCAAGCTGGCCCAAGCACAAGTTCTGTTACAGGTGAATAAGAGATTACTAACTCATTGTATGTGAGAATCACAACAGCTCCCTGACAGTAACCATATATCTTTTAATTCTTCAAGGTTCACAGCAGGAAAGTATCTCCTCCTCTTTTTGGTACCTCTTATAGATCTTAAAAAAATGAATTTCTTCCATGCTGACAAAGCAAGATTCGGATATCTTCTGTGGATACTTTTTGAATTTTTTATTTCATGAGCACCACAGTTGTTTAATAGGGTAGTATCTCCTTCTCCCCCGCCTTCCCCCACCACGCCCTGAGGACACTAGCGACCAACTTTACAAGGCTGTCACTAAGGGCCGGGAGGTGTGGATTTCCCCTAGCTGCTATGAGCATGACCCCTGGTTACTTTATTCGTAGGAAATAAAAGGAAAATAGGACCAAAACAATTTTCAGGATGTTCCATTTCCTGCTTTGAAACTTGAAACCATAGTGACAGCCTTGAACTCTAACCAGTAAGCTCTCTACTCTACTGGCTTTATGTTCTGGTTTTAGATCATTCTAGAACTCTACTCTCTGATTGATTGGAAAGGCCCAGGAAATATTTTGGATTTTTTCTTTTCCTGTTTTGAAAATGTTTTTGAGCTGCAACTGCTTACTACATCCCTTTTAGAATCAACTCAGTGTGCAGCTAAAATCCTGCATAACCAAGTTTAAAACATAAATTGATTGTCTAAAATTGTGTACACTGTGACCAGACATCATTAAAAATTAGTGAATGAAAATGTCAGTATCACCCACAATTCAGTAAAAGCTAAGATGTAAGCTTTCAGTCCCAAGGCAAGCTGCTCAGTGCTTTTTGTTATTGAAACTTTATTATTCAGTCCCAGAAACTAAAATGTGGGTAGTAAAAAAACTGACAGATTGATAAACATTTTGCCCAAATGCTTTTGAATAACCCAGGTTTTAAATGTCTCACTTCAATTTCTTTGCTATTTTGTTTAACTCACAGACGCGTCAGCAGGGAAAGAGCCCTCCACTAAGCAGGTGTCACCAGGTACTATTATATCCAATAAAGTAGAAATGGTACCAGACATACAGTAGATTAAAAACGCTTACTTTCATATGAAAATGACTTTTATCGTTTGTTATATTGCAACACAAAATGATCTTTATTGTTGCAGTTGTTTATATTTATTTAAAAAATAAGTAGCAAAAGAAGAAGTATGATGTGATACTTCAAGCATCAAATTCTTTTCCTCATTCAATTTTTCTGTTAGAATTTTGCTAAAGTATTTTTAACCTGCGTTAATCCTCAAGGCCGGTTATAAAAAATAGGAATTATTTTTAGCACTCAACCACAAATGTCACTAATGGCTTTAGACAGGTAGCCCTCTATTGGTGTTTCCTCCCTGAACCTCTCTTTGTGGGGCAACACCCCTTTACACTCGCTTTACTGATGCAGTCTTCAAAGACATTTACATATAAATGTTACTCGGCCAAGGCTGCCCATCCCACCATATTCATAATTTGTAATTGTAATAATTAATGATTCTTTTTTTAGCTCTGGGTGAAATTACATTTTTAACTTTTTTATAACTGAAATTAAATTTTTGTGCTAGGTTATAACTTTATAATATAAGAGAAATAATAAGTGCGAACTGGGAAGCTAAATATACAGTTAGATTTTCTAGTTAGCTCCCCATCGAATTAAATTCAGTGTGTAAGCAGGTCTTCTATCTATTAATTCTTCAAGGTTCACAGCAGGGAAGCATCTCCTCCTCCTTTGGGTACCTCTTATAGAGCTTAAAATGAATTTCTTCCATGCTGACAAAGCAAAATTCTGGTACCTTTTAGGGATACGTTTTAATTTTTATTTGACTAGCACCTCAGTTGTTTGTTTAATAGGGTAGTTTCTCCTTCCTCCCAACCCCCCATCCCTCCACCACGCCCTGATGACACTAGCAAACAACTTTACAGGGCCGTCAGTAAGGGCTTGCAACTTGAACTGCAACTGCTTGCCAGATGCCTTTCAGAATCAACGCAGTATGCAGCAGAAATCCTACATAATCAAGTTTAAAACATAAACTGTGACCAGAACTCATTTAGTGAATTAATTAAAATGTCGACAGTATCATGCACAATTCAGAAAAAGCTAAGATGTAAGCTTTCAGTCCCAAGACAAGCTGCTCAGTGCTTTTTGTTATTGAAACTTTATTATGCAGTCCCAGAGACTGAAATGTGAGTAGTAATAAAACTGACAGATTGATAAACATTTTCCCCAGATACTTTTGAATAACCCATGTTTTAAATGTGTCACTTCAATTTCTGTTCTATTTTAACTCACAGACCTGTCAGCAAGGAAAGAGCCCTCTAGCTCTACGGCCACTAAGGAGGTGTCACCAGGTACTATATTATATCCAATAAAGCAGAAATGGTACCAGACATACAGTAGATTAAAAACGCTTACTTTCATATGAAAATGACTTTTATTGTTTGTTATATTGCAACACAAAATGATCTTTATTGTCGCAATTGTTTATATTTATTTCAAAAATAAGTAGCAAAGAAGAAGTATGATGTGATACTTCAAGCATCAAATTCTTTTCCTCATTCAATTTTTCTGTTAGAATTTTGCTAAGGTATTTTTAACCTGCGTTAATCCTCGAAGGCCATTTAGAAAAAATAAGAATTATTTTAAGCACTCAACCACAAATGTCACTAATGGCTTTGGACAGGTACCCCTCTATGGGCGTGTCCTCCCTGAACCTCTCTTTGAGGGGTAACACCCCTTTACACTTGCTTTACTGATGCAGTCTTCAAAGACATTTACATATAAATGTTACTTGGCCAAGGCGGCCATCCTGCCATATTCATAATTTGTAATTGTAATAATTAATGATTCTTTATTTAGCTCTCGGTGAAATCACATTTTTAACTTTTTTATAACTGAAATTTGTGCTAGGTTATAACTTTATAATATAAGAGAAATAATAAGTGTGAGCTGGAAAGCTAAATATACTGTTAGATTTTCTAGTTAGCTCCCCATCCAATTAAAGTCAGTGTGTAAGCAGGTCTTCTATCTATTAATTCTTCAAGGTTCACAGCAGGGAAGTATCTCCTCCTTTTTTTGGTACCTCTTATAGATCTTAAAAAAATGAATTTCTTCCATGCTGACAAAGCAAAATTCTGGTACCTTTTAGGGATACGTTTGAATTTTTTATTTGACTAGCACTTCAGTTGTTTAATAGGGTAGTTATTAAAAATGAGAAATATTTTTAGCACTCGACCACAAACATCACTAACAGCTTTGGAGAGGTAGCCCTCTATTGGTGTCTCCTCCCTGAACCTCTCTTTGTGGGGTAACGCTCCTTTACACTTGCTTTACTGGTGCAGTCTTCAAAGATATTTAGATATAAATTTTACTCGGCCAAGGTTGCCCATCCTGCCATATTCATAATTTGTAATTGTAATAATTAATGATTCTTTATTTAGCTCACAGTTAACTTCTTTATAACTGAAATTTGTGCTAGGTTATAACTTTTTAATACAAGAGAAATAATAAGTGCAAGCTGGGAGGCTAAATATACGTAACTGTGAGGAAAGTGCTACCTTTTTTATGACTGCTGCGCGCAAATGCATGGTTAGACTTTCTAGTCTTCTGGCCATTAAGGACAATATATACTTGTAAATCATAATAACCATCATACCTGTATATAAACATTCCGTACTTGACATTAAAGAACCCACACACTGTTGGTTCATAAAGAGTAGGGGAAGTGGTCCCTGCAACTCAAGTTCCAGCTGCTGTTTATAATGTCGCCAGTAAACACTAGCTAAACTTGAACTTGAACTTGAGTTTGTTTCATGAGTGCAACCATGGTATGGTATTTTATGTACACATTTTGTCATTGGTATAAAAATGCCGGTACTCATTGTTAAATTATATTAAAATTACAAATAGCTGAGGAAAATTCAAAAAATGGTTTATTTTGAAGACCTATTAAAAGATTCATGAATCTCCTACAGCAAGACAAAAAGCATTTGATCCAGTTCATTGTCTCCAAAAAAGCAATTCATTTAACAACATAGTTGTGAACAAGACACTGGTGAAATGACTAATTATTTGTTGTTGTATTTCAAGGTCCATCTGGAAGGGCTGAACAAGCTGGCCCAAGCACAAGTTCTGTTACAGGTGAATAAGAGATTACTAATTCATTGTCTGTGAGAATCACAACAGCTCCCTGACAGTAACCAGTTACTAAACTTTGTCTTCTATCTATTAATTCTTCAAGGTTCACAGCAGGGAAGTATCTCCTCCTCTTTTTGGTACCTCTTATAGATCTTAAAAAAATGATTTTTTTCCATGCTGACAAAGCAAGATTCCGATACCTTCTGGGGATACTTTTGAATTTTCTATTTGACTAGCACCACAGTTGTTTAATAGGGTAGTATATCCTTCTCCCCCGCCTCCCCCCACCATGCCCTGATGACACTAGCGACCAACTTTACAGGGCTGTCACTAATGGCCGGG
Source organism: Porites lobata (assembly GCA_942486035.1). Lineage (NCBI taxonomy): Eukaryota > Metazoa > Cnidaria > Anthozoa > Scleractinia > Poritidae > Porites > Porites lobata. The sequence goes on along the minus strand of CALNXK010000017.1, from coordinate 4,643,758 downwards.
AGGCGTGGATTTCCCCTGGCTGCTATGAGCATGACCCCTGGTTACTTTATTCATAGGACATAAAAGGAAAATAGAAAAAATTTCCAGGATGTTCTATTCCCTGCTCTGAAACTTGAAACCATAGTGACAGCCTTGAACTCTAACCAGTAAGCTCTCTGCTCTACTGGATTTATGTTCTGGTTTTAGATCATTCTAGAACTCTACCCTCTGATTGATTGGAAAGGCCCAGGAAATATTTTGTTTTTTTTTCCTGTTTTGAAAATGTTTTTGAACTGCAACTGCTTACTAGGTCCCTTTCAGAATCAACTCAATGTGCAGCTGAAATCCTGCATAACCAAGTTTAAAACATAAATTTATTGTCTAAAATTGTGCACACTGCGACCAGACATCATTTAGTGATTAAAATGTCAGTATCACCCACAATTCAGTAAAAGCTAAGTTGATGTAAGCTTTCAGTCCCAAGACAAGCTGCTCAGTGCTTTTGGTTATTGAAACTTTATTATTCAGTCCCAGAAACTAAAATGTGAGTAGTAAAAAAACTGACAGATTGATAAACATTTTCCCCAAATACTTTTGAATAACCCATGTTTTAACTGTCTCCTCCCTGAACCTCTCTTTGTGGGGTAACGCCCCTTTACACTTGCTTTACTGATGCAGTCTTAAAAGACGTATAATAAACATATAAATGTTACTCGGCCAAGGCTGTCCATCCCGCCACATTCATAATTTGTAATTGTAATAATTAATGACTCTTTATTTAGCTCACGGTGAAATTACATTTTTAACTTTTTTTATAACTGAAATTTGTGGTAGGTTATAACTTTATAATATAAGAGAAATAATAAGTGCGAGCTGGGAAGCTAAATATACTGTTAGATTTTCTAGTTAGCTCCTCATCCAATAATTAAAGTCAGTGTATAAGCGGGTGATCGAAAAAGAAGAAAATAGATAAATGAATTAATAAATTGAATTAATAAAGAGCATTCCTTCTACCTTTGACCGTAGTATTTATATTCCTACCCTATATTCTGGTGTTTTAGAGCCCTGTTATCTACATGCACTGTTAGTTACATTTCTGTCGTTGTATCATGAGTTGAGGATAATTTGTTTTTAAATATGGAAATTTTATTTATATTTGGTGATCTGATCAGTTTATATCAAAGAGGGCCTATATTTTGTGCGTGAACTACCTCCCTTTAACTTTCCTCGCCTATTATAATATCAAGTTATTAAAGAACAATTCCTTAAAAAGAGGAACGTAAAATTTTCCTCAGCAGATTCTCGTTGCCTCGAGGGGTGCCAGAAGCAGCTGCGATCAATTTATGAAACTAACAGCAAAGTCAAAATCGTTCCGTGGGACCAAAGCTCTGCCGTTCATATTGACAAAGTTTACACCCAGTTGTCTTGGCTTATGGATGAGAAGGATCCTAGCGGAGTAACGCAGAAGAAACTTCAACACTACACCGACATTTTTGAAGGCGGAAGACTTCATCATACGCCTAAGCGCATTTTGGTCCACGGACGACCAGGTATCGGCAAGACCGTTTTTACGCAGAAAGCTACATTCGACTGGTCCCAGCCCAAATGTAAAGGAAAGTTAGGAAAATTTGATCTTGTACTTTTGATCAGATTACGCGATGTTTGTAACCTCAACGATATCCCAGCCGTGCTGAACAATGCTAATCTTCTCGCTAGTGATGGCCCAGTTTCCACTGACAACCTGTACGATTACGTTCGTCGCCACCAAGAAAACGTGTTACTTATTTTGGACGGCTACGATGAATACGTACACAGCGCAGAAAGGCAATCACCTGTTCTTAAAATCTGGGAGAAAAAGCAGTTGAGGGATTGTTGCGTTATTATGACCTCTAGAGACATGAAAGGAGAGAGATTAAAAAGTTCCAGCGATGCTCAATTCGAGATCGACGGTTTTGACCGTAAGCGACAAGAAGAGTTCGCTCGTAGATTCTTGAAGGATGATCAAGATGTTGAAGAGTTTTTTAAATACTTGGTTCAACAAGACCTGAAGGATATAGCAAAAATACCTATTTTGCTATTGATGCTCTTGTTGGTTTGGAAAGAAAAGGATTGTGGAGGACTACCTTCATCACGGGTGATGATTTATGACCAGTTCATACAGACTATGTTTAATCATATGTCGGAAAAACAAGAAAAGCCGGCGGAAAAAGTCGACGATCACAAAGAAGAACTCTGTAAAGTAGGAGAACTAGCCTTTGAGGCACTTCTAAAAGATTTTCTTTATTTTCCTCTCAGTAAATTGCCAGATCACGTTTTGACTGAGAAACTGATTGAGGCCGGGTTGTTTCAGCTGCTTAACATGTCCGCTCTTAACCCGTCCAAAGCCGTGCACTTCATTCACAAATCCATGCAGGAGTTTTTGGCTTCTTTATTTCTAAAAGAAGAACTGTTATCTCAAGAAATTAAAAACAATTCCCTTTTCAAAGTCGACTCAATTGAAAAGATCTTCAAGTTGAATGAAGTTTTTAAATTTGCTGCTGAAATGTCAGAAGAAGCCGCGCGCGAGATCTTGATTCATCTGTTGGAAATGGCGGCGAAGGAAGACTCAAAGTACAGCTTCGACAACCAAGCACCGTCAGTCGAAGATTTGTCAGAAACACAAAAAAATCTTCTAACTCTATGTACACAGTTATTCTTCTACTGCTCAGCAGACACGAGAACAGAACTTTTCCCCACTTTTCTTTCTAATCTAGGAGGTGTTTTGTTCATTTTAAATCCTGACCAGCTGAATATTGCAGCAAAGGAAAATTTTGTTAAAACTACCGCTTCACTTATGTACATATTTTTCTCTGAAAGCGGCCGGTATACAGAGCAAAGTTATAATAATTTAATAACTTTAGCACAGCAATTAAACGCTGTTATAGTTAGTAGAACAGGAGAACAGAAAGCATCAGAATTTTTGAATGTATTTCCATGGCGTAGTGTTTATGAGTTTTTTTTAATGAAAGAAGAAAACAACACTCACCTTTATTTTACTAAACTTCTAAAACCTCTTCCTTTTAAAATGGTAAAGACGTTAGTTAGTTTAGAAGAGACAACAAAGAAGACAAACATGAATGGTGATGAGTCAAGTGAAGAGAGCAGCAGCAGCTGTTGTTCAAAGCGTCATGGTCTCTCCAGGGTTCGGAGGATTCAAGCTGCTGGTGTGAACAGGTCAGAAGTGGAACAGCTCATTGAGATGATGCCGTTTATCACCGCTCCACACGTGATATGGGTTTTGGGTGAACTATTCGGTGAAGTGTTGGATGCTGAGGTAACAGAGTCTCTACTGAGGAGTATCCCAACACACAAACTGGAGACATTAACACTCTGGGGTATCAATGTAACATCATCACCTGCTGTGGAGTTCATCAGCAGAGTATTTAAACAAGATCTTCCAAACTTGAACTGGCTCGGCATGCCATACAATCCTCTCCTGGGTGCAGGAGTCGACAGCTTGATAGAACATCTCAGCTGCGCTCCTCACCTGGAGACGCTGATCCTTACAGGAGTGAAGATGACTCCACAGCAGGTGATGAATCTCTCATCAGCTGTACAGCAGCACGGAAACATCACTCAACTGATGTCATACTACCACGTAAGTTTTCCAATTTTATCGCAATTTGTTTCTTTATTCTTTGTTTACAGTTTATTTCTACTCAGCTCTTGCCTTTCGCCATTTTCCTTTCTTTGTCATTTTTATACTCGACAAAACACAAGATTTGCTTTTGAAATCAAATCACAAACTTTAGCGGATTCAAAGTATCATTTCAAATTTATTTCTTTCAACTGATTAAACTAACTCCATAAAATGTTTTAACTGAGAACGTTAAGAACAAGTAACTTTAGCTGATATTAAAAAAGGAATTGAAGACAAGAAGAGAAATTTCGTATCTTCAAGCAGCCATAAGATGATATTATTGGGTGAAAACAAGAACTTCCAGCAAAACAAAAGCACATAATTTCCACAGTATTAATTTCTCAATCAATTTTAATTCATACCTTTTCATAAAGTAACAAACAACAATCATAAAAGCAAATGAAAGATGTTCAGTTCATGTTCAGTTCAAACAAATAAGCAAAGAGTAAACACATTGAACTCACAGTTTCACATTTATCGTCCAAGGCTCCTATAAGAACATTTTAAGTCAAGTGAAGTTCTTTCGAAAGTCCAGAAAACAAACAATTCTTTTTCATAGCTGTTCTTTTGTTTGTTAGTTCTTGAGCGTTTCTTTGGTAAATACTGGTCCTTTCAGTTCGGTGAAGTGTTGGTTTTTTAAATAACAACCCGCACAAAAAAATTGTATCTCCGAGACAACGGTTGAAAGCAACACCAAAAAAAATTCCTTACAAGTAAACACTTCGCTGTTCTCCACGGTATAGCATAAGTGTCCATTGCATGATTTTCATCGCGTAAATAGCATGAGCTTGTTTTCAATTTTCCAAGAACACTCGCCATACAAATCAAATCCTGCGGAGCTTTGGACTTTCGTGAAATATCCTTATAAATGATGTTTCCTTGAGCTTCGAACAACTCCTTAGCATATTCCTGAGTAAAAAGAGATAGATCCTTGTGTTTTGCCAGTATCAATTCCTTGATGTTTTCTTATTAAATTTTAAGTTCATCCTGAACAGTTTGCCGTTGAAGAGTGAACTGAACAAACTACAAAAACAACAAACGATGTCACTCAAACTCTAGTGACGTAGCGGCAGCTGATTGGTTAAATCCACCTCGGATGATTTTTCACGTGATGACATTTTCCCGCCTCTGGTTTTATTACGTAACAAATTCCCGCCCGAAAAAAAATACACGGTGGTCTGCAAATTTTGTAAGGCTGAATATATTTTCAACAGAAAAGAAAAAGGAGTTGCTAATTTTGATTTTGATTTTACTATTTTGAATGCGAATTTCTTGTACGTGCGCCTTGATAAAGATAATGTTTCTCTTTCCAATCCCGCCGAGAGAGGAGAGGTACAGGGGGGTAAATCTCCCTCCTCCCTAAACTGTGTTTAAAAATATTGGCGACGGGTAACACTCGTTTCTTGAACTTAGTCGTAAAGGAAGTTTTTGACCTTTAGCGCTTCGCCTCTACACCAACATACCACACAAAGAAGGCGTAACCACTTTGTGTCTAGTGCAGTTCTGGCCCCGTCCCCCCTCTCTCTTTATGTCACGCAACGCCGGAGAGAGAGGGTCCTCCCCCACATCCCTTATCATCACGCAAGAGAAGTCAAAATCTTCGTTAGGAAAAATTTCTCTCAGCAAATAATTGTAAAGACGCTTAAAAATAGTTTGTCAGTTGTTTTTAAAACATTAACTTTGTGCTCGTATAATTTTTGACAAGGTGCCGTGTTCGAATCCTGCTCAGTACCCTTTCTTTTTTCCTTCTGTCTTTCTCTTTTTTGTTTCCTTTTCGTTTTTGTTTTGTTTGCTTATTTGTTTTATTGTTGATGTTTTTAAAATATATACCTTCTAGAGAAAAGATAGTATTTTTATGGATAAATAATCTGAATTTCTATCGTTTCCTACCATTTTCATTCCTGTTTTATTGCAATATATTCTACAAAACTAAAACAGTAGCCACTTGCAGTCACAGACTGCCTTTTATTTTATAGGCCAAGTTTTGACCGTTGATCTTTGCCTTCGGCACGCGAGGCTTGTTTTGAACTTAGTACATCTTGTCAAAGTTGTTGTCACATAAACAGTTGTCTTTTGTTGGTCAGTGTAACCGCATGACACTTAAAATGAAAAAGGTTTTGAAATGTGTACACGTCCACACTTTATTAAAGGGAGATGGGTAGTTTTAAGTATTGTTTTGTATTTTGTTGAAGGATTATAAAGGAAACCCCAAACCTGAGCATGAATGGCCATCAGAGAACTCCTGGAAAAGGCAGGTTAGTCATGACTCAACTATTTTTGTGAAAGTTTATTTATTAAATATTTAGTAAGACTTTCAGTGTTTGTGTGAACAGTTCTATTTTTCTGTCCGTCAGAGATAGTCAAATACGCTCAGGGGCCTTCATTTGTAAGTCTCCATTACGGAGGATTTCCGAGTTGGTGATACTGAGTTAGTTTGTAATACAGTAGTAACACCCGCGTGTAAGAACATTGTGGCTTAATAACCTGCTGGCAGAAATTTGCTTCTTTAATACCCAACAATATAAGAACCAGGTTGGCCAAACGAGATCAAGCAGGTTCTTATCTGTCGGTTATAGTTAAATTAATAAGCTTATTCATCATCTAAAAAAGGGATTAAACAGGAACAGGTTAGTGACACCAGCTCTGTTTGTTTAAGTTTATGCAGCAGTCATTTAAAACTCCGGCCCCCCGGCCCCCAGGACTTAGCGGGCAATTTAACATTGGTTTGGTGTTAAATCACCGCTAATTTCCCCGCTCCCCGGGTCAAGTAATTTGTTAAAAGCCCCGTATAGCAGGGAATTAGTAAAGTGTAGTTCTAGGGTCGATTTCAACCACTCTGTCCGATCTGGTATTCTGTATTTCTTAAAATTCAAATCATCGGACCTGTTAATAGAAACTCTCGATTGCGTTCCTTCAAATTCATGAAAAATGTTACCCTGGTTGCCAGAGGATTTTTTTCTTACCTAATTCCGAGAACGGACCTCTGGAGCCACTGTAGAAGAATGTGGTTAGATCGCTTACAAAAAAGTAACTTCTGTGTGGTATACTTGTAAGGGCAAGGGATCTTAAGCGAAACCCGGAGGGGGGAGGGGTACTTCCTTATATAAGCCATTTAAGCAATAGAAAACGTTTTCCGTGTTTGCATTCATCGCTTTCATTGTTTGTCGTTCAATTTTGTGAAATGTTGGTGAATGTTTTCTGGAGTTATGCAACAACGGCCAACGGCAAAGAAATGTACAAAAGCGACATGCACGTGCAAAAAAGCCTGGTTGTTTTGCTATTAATCCAAACCTATTTCTTTTTTCCGCTCTCGTTGCCGTCGGTCGTTGCTTATTCTTCGTTGAACCGACGTTTGCGTTCCGTCTAAATAAGATTTCTCACTTGAAAAACTTGCCAAGTGTCGATTCTGATGGCTCAGAATGGAATTTTATTCCTGGGTTTGTACCGAATATGTAGCAAAACTTCCAAGACGAAGTCGAAAATTATGACCCAACTAAGCGCGGTTTCGGAGGGGCTGAAGATGAAGATGTTGCAATTCGCTGGAGAGCCTTTGGCGAGTCAGCAGTTTATTCAAGAGTACAATAGGAAGAGATCGATAGAAGAGGAGTTAAGGCAGAAGCTACAACAAACTGGGAGGAAGTAAGAACAATGCCTTAAATTACGTCATTGTTTCTAGCCTACGTATAGCCGTACCGTACACGCCCCCCCCCCCTCCCCAGCTCAAATAGGCAAATTTCGTACTCTTTAACTGGGCATAAAGGCCGTTAGTTTTATGCGATTCCCGCAAATTGTACCTTGTTTTAAAGCTGAAGTCGCATAGAATTCGTTAAAATTTTTAACAAACCCAGGGTAATATGCACTTTAAGAAATGTTTTCTTATTTGTTGCAGGATGGTGAAACGAACACCGAGTCGGAACGTGAAAGGCCTGATCTCATTCCTGATTTATCATCTGAATCAGAGATGGAACTGCAACTGGTTAGTCACCAGCTTCATTTGTTTAAGTTTATTTACTTTATCAGAAGCATATTCTTCTGACTTAATTCAGTTTTATTTTTCTGTCCGTCAGAGATAATCAAACACGCTTGGGAGCCTTCGTTAATTAGCGTTTGTTACTGAGGATTTACGAGTTGGTGGTAGTTAGTAACACAGCAGTTACATTAAAAGTTTTGAAATGAGAACCCGTGCATTAAGAATAGTTTTATTTAATTGTTGCAGGCTATTCTAAGAAGCCTCATGATTCCACCTGAATTGCCTGATCCATTATCTGAATCAGAGATGGAACAGGAACAGGTTAGTCATCCACTTCTCTTATTTAAGTTTATTTATTTTATCTTTGTTCTGTTTCATCTAAGTTTTGATTTCCCTTGAACTAATTAATGTTGGATTTCTGTCAATAAACAAGTGGGACAGGTGGGTTATATAAAGATTTTGTTTTAAGAGACGTGTTATCCGTTGCTTGGTCTATCTTAAGTACAAAAGTAGAACAAGTTGTATGATCTTGTACAGCAATGGGCGTGGTTAAAATTGTAAAAATTGCTCAAACCATGTCTAGGAAAGAACAAGACAGTATTAATATCCTAGCAAAGCGTTATTAAATTGATATTTTTACACGCTTTAATACTAGTACAATGATGATGAACCTTTCGTTTTTTCGTTTCATAGGACGTGGAAACCCAAACCAAGTTCCAAAACTTACCCGAGTTGAAACATTTGCCACTTAATGAGGTAAAGCTCTCCTATGACATTGTTTTCACGCAGAGTAGCCTCATTGTATAAAAAATGGTCAATTAGGCTTCTATTAGCGCGATGCTTTACGGCATGAGCGCTACTTGATGATATTGTTGACTTTGGTGTTTTAACGAAACATTAAGAAGGTAAACATTGCCGGTTTCGTGATTTTTTAGCAGGATAAGACAGGAAACCTCAAACCAGGAGATGGAAGATCGTTTGGTGAATCACGCGACCCTCAACAACAGGTGGGTACTCAAATTTTGTAGAGAAAGAAAAAGGTATCTCCATTCAATAGCGTTTTACTATAAAAAAGTATATAAAAAGAGTTACTTTAAGAGGGTAGATGGTGTTATAAAGTGTAAGTGTGTCATTTGTGACAGGGTGAACAGCCATTTTCTAAATCATAGAAACTAAATCAAAAGTGGGTGTGTTGCCAGTTGATATTCTTTAAAAAAAACGTTAAATGGTTTCAGCGGGATTTTGGTTTACAATACAAGCTTAAAATGGGACTTCATTTGCAATTGCTTAAATTGCGATTACCACTGTGACGATCATATCTTCATTTAAATTTTTGTGTATGTTATTACAGTCAAGCCTCCATGTGCGACCATTGCTAGTATGCGACCTTCTTTCTAAAGTACCAAACTTCTCTCAGTCAAAGCTTTTGTAAGCTGGCGAGCCTCTTGTAAATGATCTCCTCTCCTAAGCAAACGCGACCACTTTTTCAACTGATATTTTAACATTATCGATGTTTTAAAACTACCCGTTTGCGATGAGTTGACGTAGGATCTAATATCCTAAGGGTGAGAATAATCCCACGATATCCGTTGTACGCCTTATGTACTAAGTAATTTTTGTAAATGTACTTGGCGATTTTAGTGACAACACGCGGCACTTCTAGCATTTAAGCTTAGAACTGTATTCAAGAATATCAGCAGATCTATCAGAACTGTCCCCTGTAGAACCCTACCCCCCTCCCCCCTATCATCCGACTCTCATAGTAAGAAACGAAACCGTGCTCAAGCTACCTTGAAACGCAAACCGTAGAAATATTCACGCAAAGTTGTATCGTCAGCGAGTTTGTTACTGAATAGTTTTTTTAGATGAACTTAGTTCTTTGTCTTCACAGGAAATGGGGCCACAGACTGAATTGCAAGTCTCCCTGCCTGAGTTGGAGCGTATCTCTCTTCACGAGGTAATTACGGCGGATTCCTGAAACCTTCCTTTTCAAGCAGTGATAAAGTTAAATAAACCTCATAGCGTGAAACGAAGTTATTTAGGCTTCTTCTTGGTGATCCTCTTCTTCCCCCCCTCCCCAGTGGTAGACATACTGAATGCAGTTTGAACCTCCATTACGGAGAATTTTCGAGTTTGTGGTCGATAATTTAAATTTAAATGAGAATCAGTGCAAAGCAAGCGCAAAATGGTGTTAAAGTGCCTACCACCCCAAATTTGTTAAAAAAATGGAATAAAAATAGAAAACCTGTAATAAACGTTGCCGCAGATTGATTTTGATTTTAGCTAGATCTCATTTTCTCAGATTTTCAAATATGTGAAAGTAATATCATAGGCCGTGACATTAAGGGCCTGGGGCGAGTGACGTATTTTGAGGCATTGTTCTCTCCTTAATATGCTTAGCACGCATGTCAGAGTTCCACGTCGTGTTGGACCTGACTCATTAGGGAGCTTAGCAATGACGACGACGACGGCGCGAAAACGTCTCTTAAAAAGTGAATCCACGCTGTTTTTAATATACATGGCTTTCATTCTTTGTCGTTCAATTTTGTGAAATGTTGGTGAATGTTTTCTGGAGTTATGCAACAACGGCCAACGGCAAAGAAATGTACAAAAGCGACATGCACGTGCAAAAAAAGCCCGGTTGTTTTGCTATTAATCCAAACCTATTTTTTTTTTTTGCCGTTCTCGTTGCCGTCGGTCGTTGCTTAGTCTTCGTTGAACCGACGTCTGCGTTCCGTCTAAATAAGATTTCTCACTTGGAAAGCTTGTCAAGTGTCGATTCTGATGGCTCAGAATGGAATTTTATTCCTGGGTTTGCACCGAATATGTAGCAAAACTTCCAAGACGAAGACGAAAATTATGACCCAACTACGCGAGGTTTCGGAGGGGCTGAAGATGAAGATGTTCCAATTTCCTACGCTGGAGAGCCTTTGGCGAGTCAGCAGTTTATTCAAGAGTACAATAGGAAGAGATCGATAGATGAGGAGTTAAGGCAAAAGCTACAACAAACTGGGAGGAAGTAAGAACAATGCCTTAAATTACGTCATCGTTTCTAGCCTACGTATAGCCGCACCGTACACGCCCCCCCCCCTCCCCCAGCTCAAATAGGCAAATTTCGTACTCTTTAACTGAGCATAAAAGCCGTTAGTTTTTTGCGATGCACGAAAATTGTACCTTGTTTTAAAGCTGAAGTCGCATAGAATTCGTTAAAATTTTTAACAAACCCAGGGTGATATGCACTTTAAGAAATGTTTTCTTATTTGTTGAAGGAGGCTGAAACGAACACCGAGTCGGAACATGAAAGGCCTGATCTCATTCCTGATTTATCATCTGAATCAGAGATGGAACTGCAACTGGTTAGTCACCAGCTTCATTTGTTTAAGTTTATTTACTTCATCAGAAGCAGATGCTTCTGACTTAATTCAGTTTTATTTTTCTGTCTGTCAGAGATAATCAAACACGCTTGGGAGCCTTCGTTAATTAGCGTTTGTTACTGAGGATTTACGAGTTGGTGGTAGTTAATAACAGAGCAGTTACATTAAAAGTTTTCAAATGAGAACCTGTGCATGAAGAATAGTTTTATTTAATTGTTGCAGGCTATTCTAAGAAGCCTCATGATTCCACCTGAATTGCCTGATCCATTATCTGAATCAGAGATGGAACAGGAACAGGTTAGTCATCCACTTCTCTTACTTTAGTTTATTTACTTTATCTTTGTTCTGTTTCATTTAAGTTTCTATTTCCCTTGAACTAATTAATGTTGGATTCCTGTCAATAAACAGGTGGGACAGGTGGGTTATACAAAGATTTTGTTTTAAGAGACGTGTTATCCGTTGCTTGGTCTATCTTAAGTACAAAAGTAGAACAAATTGTATGATCTTGTACAGCAATGGGCGTGGTTAAAATTGTAAAAATTGCTCAAACCATGCCTAGGAAACAACAAGACAGTATTAATATCCTAGCAAAGCGTTATTAAATTGATATTTTTACACGCTTTAATACCAGTAAAAAGATGATGAACCTTTCGTTTTTTCATTTCACAGGACATGGAAACCCAGACCAAGTTCCAAAACGTACCCGAGTTGAAACATTTACCAGTTAATGAGGTAAAGCCTTCCTATGACTTTGTTTTCAAACAGAGTAGCCTCATTGTATAAAAAATGGTTAATTAGGTTTCTATTTCCGCAATGCTTTACGGCATGAGCGTTACTTGATGATATTGTTGACTTTGGTATTCGAACGAAACATTAAGAAGGTAAACATTGCCGATTTCGTGATTTTTTAGCAGGATAAAAAAGGAAACCTCAAACCAGGAGATGCAAGATCGTTTGGTGAATCACGCGACCCTCAGGAACAGGTGGGTACTCAAATTTTGTACTGAAAGAAATAGGTCCCTCCATTCAAAACCGTTTTACTATGATATAGTATATAATAAGTTACTCTTAGAGCAGTGACGGATCCAGACCTTGAGATAAGGGCGGAAGTGGATCATTCAGACCCTAAGATGGGGGGGGGGTGGGCCCGTCTCCAAAAAAAATTTTGCCTCAGTTTGGTCAAAAAGTAAGGGGGGGTCGGACCTCCGGGTCCCTCCCCTGGATTCGCCACTGAAGAGGGTAGATGGTTGTTGTAAAGCTTAAGTGTGTCGTTTGTAACAGGATGAGGAAGGAATCAAATATGAACAGCCATTTTCTAAATCACATGAGCTGAATCAAAAGCGGGTGTGTTACCAGGTGATTTTCTTTGAGAAAAAAAAAAAACGTTTAATGGTTACAGCAAAAATTTGCTTTACAATTAAACGACGTGTCGAGTGTTTCCCTTTCATACTCGACAAGTAGGCCAAGAGCAAACAAACGTTTATGTTATTACCATTGCTTTTTGTTCTAAAATACCAAACTTCTGTCAGTCAAAGCTTTTGTAAACTGGCGAGCCTCTGTTAAATGACCACCTCTCATAAGCAAACGCGACGTTTTTTTCAACTGATATTTTAAAAGAGAGGAAAACATTAACATAATCATTATCCGTCCATGTTTAAAAACTGCCCGTTTGCGATGAGCTGACGTAGGATCCAATATGCTTAGGGTGCGAATAATGCCACGATATCCATTGTTCGCCTTATGTAGTACGTAATTCTTGAAAATATACGTGGTGATTTTAGTAACAACACGGCATTCCTAGCATTTAAGCTTAGAATTATATTCAAGAACATCGGCAGAACTGTCCCCTGTAGAGCCCCCCCCCCCATGATCCGACTCTCGTATCAAAACAGCAAACCATGCTCAAACTTTCTTGAAACGCGAACAAACATAGAAATATCCGGGCAAAGTTGTTTCGTCAGCTGGTTTGTCAGTTCTGAGTAGCTTTTCTTTAGATGAACCTTGTTTTTTGTCTTGGTAGGAAATGGGGTCACAGACTGAATTGCAAGACTCTCTACCTGAGTTGGAGCGTATCTCTCTTCATGAGGTAATTACGGCAAACTCCCGAAGTCTTCATTTTCAGACAGTGGTAAAATAAAATAAACCCTCACAGCGTGAAACGAACTTATTAAGGCTTCTTTTTGGTAACGAACATGTTAATTGGGGAGTCGGCCAATTTTGCCTTCACTACCATAAAGACAAACACAAGTGTGTAGATTCAGGATCCTGTAGGTCACTGGTGGTCAGTTCATTTAAGGTATTAGAACTGCTATAAAGTCAAAAAATGATTATGCTTATAAAATCGCTTCTTTGAAATGTACTCTCAACCTGAACTAAAATTCCAAAAATGAAGCATTTTCGTTGAATAGAGGCCGAGAAAACGCAGGCCAAAGTTAGTATCTAAGAGCGCTATTTTGGAAATGTTAATAATCACAGGGCTGCGACGCGATACATTCCGTTGTTGACAGAAATGTTGCAATTTTCACAACCCGACACGCGATAACGCGTTATGAATTTCAAGTAAGTCAGGGTAAATTATAGCAAAATTCGCTTACATTGTGCCGTCTCATTATCACTGTCAACAGTGTTATGAATCTTGACAATAGCGTGATACAGACCCCACTTTATATAGGAAAAGGGAACGTATACCCCCAACTTGCTGAAATCATCTGCCAGTCTGTCAACTCGGGGGAGAGGTCAGCGGAACAAATCGCTGAAGACAAATAGATAACATTTTACAATAGCATTGTGGTGTCGATGAAATTGCTGACATAGAATGATTCAAATTAGTAACTGACGGCTACACGGTAGACCCGGTCCTGTAATCCGTACTGACAGAAAAGCTATTGCTGTCTATTCCGAGATGCTAAAATGTCCGAAATACCATGCTTCTTTAGGTAGCAGAGGAGAGATTGTGATGTATAAGCTTACAAGCCTCATAACCATCAAGAGAGGTTTTACAGTTTAAATATTGCCTAATAACATTGGGTTTTTTATCCCGGGTGGGGTTCTATGATTATTTAAGGGGGGAAGGGGTGTACCGCTTTGTCCCTGAATCCCTTAGTCTTCACCAGACCATTTGCCGCCCTGGTCTAGAAAAAACATCTAAGATCCCAGCCTATATATCCAAGAAAAACTGTGAACCGGAATATCCAGTTCTTCATGCCGCTGATCAAAGATTGTAAATATTGTAATATACCTCATTCTAGACTCTATATCAGCTTATAAACCACACCTTTAACCGTGGAAATGAGGTATATGTTACATTCCCTTGGGAAGGGAGGGTGGTGATTTATTAGGCCAACTCCAGATACGCATGCATCATGACGATAAAACTGTAAGGAATTAACTAACCCATTATTAGTTGATTTCCTGTACAGAAAGTTCTCATACAAAGATGCTCTTTCATCTCTGTATTGATGTATATGTTTCGTCATCTGCAGTAGACCGTATTAGACGGTCATATCGCACGGCACTTTTGAAATAAATAGCATTGCATTAATCGTTGGTGATCCAAAAAATCAAAACCCAGAACATCTGTTTTATGCACTCATGATTGACGCCTAAAAGATTAAATTGTTGTAGGTTTTGCCAGTTTGTATCATCACTCGTTCTCGTCTCACTTTCATTTGTTCAGACTGAATTGGTTAAAGACCCTCATGTACAACCAAAGCAAGTGTCCAGCAGCAGTCCTACCTTAGACACTCGCCCCAGTTGTCAGGACGCGCCATTTACTGTTGCTGTTCCAGCGCCCTCCGCTTCACCTGGTAAGGATTCTTACGACATCTTAATTAAAATTGCGAAGTTAACAACTCCTATGTGAGCATAGAAATAGAACAATGACACATGGTCGATTTTTTCTCCCGAAAGGAGTTCTTAGTAAAGCTTACTCGGCTTGTAGGATTTGTTGTTCAATGTAGATCGTTTTATAATTACATAAGGGTATTCGACGGTATATTCTCTCAAAATTAACCACAAAACGTACAAGCGAATCAGGTTTATCAATGGCGTTTGAAAGTAGAGAAGTATTATGGATTAAAATGGTCAGTCAGGATTCAGGCCAATTTATTTCAATTAGGCAAATCCAGTCTTTTGCAAAGCAACATTTCTCTCTGAAAAGTTTCCACGCACAATACTATCACCATGTTAATTTCCGGACCTTATTTCTTTACAGCTAGTACATTGTTAGTGCAAGCTTTTATTCCTATGGCCCATGGACCCAATCCAGGCCTCCATGTCCGTCCAAACTTCTCCCCTCAAGGTCAGGCGCAAGATCACATCCCCTGCCCCTCCCTGGGGAGATACCCCGTCACAGTTCCGCCCCCACCAGGCATGCCGGGATATTCTGTCTTTCGTCTGATGCCGCTGACACCACCACCAACTGATTCGGAGCCGCCAAGCACAAGTTCAGAAGATCCCGTTGACTGAACAAATGGTGGACGTTCCTGTCGCAAGTCTCTGAAGCTTGAGCCACAGTACTATGGTGTACACAAAATTCCGATAGTGGAGAATCGTACAACCTCTCTGTAAACTTACTACAGCGAACAAAGAAACAGATTTTTATAATTTATTGTCATCTAACTCAGACAGCTTTCTTCAAGTTTTCATTGTTCTTCAGTATTTGCATCTATTTTGGTTAAATTCGTTTGTAGTCTGTCATTGACACAATACGACTTTTTAGATAATGAAAACTCTATCGGAGAGTAATCCGGATCAAGAATATTTTCACATATACAATCTGTACTAATTTTAACTGTATCTTCCTTTTGATGGATACGTAATACTTATGCGGTATTTCAAAGGGGGACAACATGGTCATGTATAAAAAGAAACAGAGTGGTTTTTTTTGTAAATAAACAATTATTTAGATCTTTTTAGCCGCTTTGTTTCTTTCTATTATCCTTACATGATACAGTAATTTAGTCTCAGATCACAAGTAAAAAACAAACTGATCTGGACATTTTTCTGACTGGCTCAGAAACAATAACTATGAAAAGCTCTGTTCTGATTGGCTAAAGATGAGGTTTTATGTTTTTCCCACGGGATAAGGATTTTTTGCAATGCTGTTTGAATAACCATGTTGCATAAAAAGTTCCTGGACATGTTTGTTATTTGTACCGTTGCATTTTAATAGAAAGGACAGTGGAGTCTCGAAAAATACTTAGTAATTAATTTCGCGCGAATATAGTGGACCACCATACGGTTTTACATTGTAATACAAAATGGCGTAAACTAGTAGGCTCAGAGTACAATGGGTGACTGTAAAATCAGGAACAGGCCTGGAACACCCTTAGGACACACTGGAATACCCCGGAACACCCCCCTGACGGGTCGAACCCCCCCCGGATTACCTTTAATTACAAAAATGGGGCAAAAAGGCTACAAAACCAAAACCTAAAATATCATCAATGAATCAATAAATATTTTTTACCTGCATGTAACTGGAAAACGGAGATTGGGTCAGATTGACGAGTTCACGCTAATTATGAGATTTTTTCCAATACATTTCAGACCTGACTCAAAATTTAATGCCCTATTTCTTACCATTCAGTTACAGCACGAGCACGTTGATGCATTTTCTTAGCTTTCCAGTAGCTGATTGATTTGTTACCACTTTGCAAAAGAACTTCAAATTGATCACAGGCAGATTCTGCGCAAGATGTCGAATAGAAGAGAAGTGTTGTGGTTCCTAACCATACATGTCTAATTTTTGAGCAAACCATTTTTTATTAAAGACCAAAATTTTCTTAAATCTATTCGCAATTTCACAAAAGCCTAAAAGGCTAAAAACATCTGACATACTCTGCTGGAGCTTCATATACCTGAGAGAGTACCCCAACCCCCCCGCCCCCACCCCTTGTCAGTCACTTCATTTTCTTTAGACCTTAACCGCACTTCACGAACAGGTTTGTGTTATCTTTTATATAGGATTTTAAAAAGCTGTATGACATTTGCCATGATCAAAAAACAAAACAAGTGTACCGTGTGGTATTACATTTCTTATTGCTCTCGGTGTTGAGGAGAACTTGAGGTATTACGGTGAATTTTTATGGGTATAATGATACACTGCTACCACCCCCACGGGCCAATATCTGAAAAGTGTGCCACTTAAAATTACTCTTTCTTTAGCATAATATTACATAACGTTGTGTGCACAGCTGAATAGCTTTCAATAATGATCCGTTGTTTCTCTCCAAAATATCGCGTGATTCCAGCCCAGACGTTGACGTCATTCAATGTAAATATAATTAATTATGCATAAAACACCGCACCCAAACCAGCACCCACTAATCTTGTACATATGTCTCACTTCCGAGGCAGATGGGAAAGAGCTTCAATATCTCCAATGCCATGCTAACTGTTCGGTTTTCCAAGTCTTAATTTGTCTTAAATCAAAGAAGGAGAAATCGGGTACCTTAGTATTATCGCTGGTTCTTGATGTACACATTCGTCATTTGTGTTTAGCCATACATTTGGATCGCCCAGTGACGCCGGTAAGAGCAGACTTCCTGAAATTCGAGTGTCTACTGTTGTTAGTTTAGAAACTTTAAAGTTCAAGGCAGTAATGAATAAGCAGAGAATGAACGCCACGGAATTACTTCTCTATTTGTGACTTGTTTTGTCACTAGATACTATCTGCAGTGTACTCTTTTAGGGGTAAATGGCGTCGACATCATTGATAAGGAAATGAAAGTCTTAACAAACTTGCAAGCTTCTGACACAAAACTAATTCTGTTATATTGAGTCAACACTGCATGAACCTTTCTAGGATGCTTCTTCTCGAACAGTCATTAACTTCAACTTGCAAAGGGATTTTTCTGTGAAACGATGATCAGTACACTTAATAAAATTAGCAGCTGAAGCGGATCGGTGACGGTCGTGAACGTCCAAGTCTTTCGATAAGTTTATGATGTTCTCAGTCTTAAACAGACTTCTGTTTCCTTCTGAACGCAAATCATCGAAAATCAAAAAAGCTGCCACTTCTTTTAATCAAAACATATATCAATAGTCTTTGATCAATTGTGTTGCAAATAAAATACAGCAATGTGACAACATGAAGGTGGATAAGTGATGTTCACTTATGCGTTACTTAATTCAGTGAATTACTTACTTTGAAAATTCTGGACTCAGTCATTCTTGGTAGACTAGTCCGTTTTTACAAATGTCTCTAAACACTGACATGACTCCGTTTACACAAACACAAAGTTCTGCTGATTATCTTTCAATCATGGTCAATCTTTTTCTGTTTTTCGACAGGGACTGAGTGTGAATTAAAATAGGTTGCATTTTTATTCAGCCACTGTCGGAGCTTGTCGAAGCCGTTTAGGTACATCGGAGATCGTCTACAGGTTTGTTTAAGATTTTAAACTACTTAGATTGTTCATGAACTGAGTTAGAACTAATCCCGACGAACTCAGGAAAGACTATTTATATAATTCCTCGTTGCGAATTTGTGCGATCTCTGAATAAAAAAAAATTATAAACAGCATTTTCCTCATAGAATTCAGCTCATATCTAAGAGTACCCCCCGAGACCTCACTTATCTTTACTTATCAGTTCTTCTGTCCCTTTTTTTCTCCACATTAGACATTTGCTCCTGGAAAGTCAAGAGGTTTGTGCTTATCAACATTTTACCTAAAGCTGTAGATTTTTGATCGGAAAGGTTAACTTACCCATTTTATGAGCAGCTTAAGAGAAGAGAATCATCTAAAGAATCAACATGACGCATTCAGTGTTTCTTCAATACACACATGATCCATAAAATCTTCCGCCAATTGAGCTAATTTTTACGGAAGACTCAAATATTCAGTCATATAATATTTAGATAACAAGTATAACTTTGACACCACTTTTATTGATACCTTAGAAATAGCGCAAACCTACTTTTTCTCCCGATGATTCGATCCACTTTCCTCATTCAGTTTTCCCTAATACCTAGACATTCCAATTTTTTTTGCAGATTGACCGAGCAAAATACTGGGACCTAAGAGAGTACATGTGACAATTTTTCTGGCAGCTTCTACTTGTAGCAATGAATTGCGAGGTCAGTTTGCTTTTTTTTCAGTTACTTAGCTCAATTACTTTCAAAAGGTAATGGTAAAAGGTGATGCTTCATCTATAAAAGGTTGATCAATGTGGTTAATTGTTTATTCCAGGCTTTTGAAGCTTCTTCATAACTGAACCATAGTCTACACAGAATCAACGTTAGGTAAGCTTCTTAACCTCAGTAAACGCAGCTGTTTTTGCTTACTATGAATCTATAAAAGTTCATTCTAAGAGGAAGTCTTTCTTTAGCAGCCTATATTCTTTCTCTTTCTACAATTAAATACACCTTATTCGATGGTTTAGCATATAATACGTGCGGATATTTTGCGAGTTGCGTGGTATGCGGGGCTCGGAAAAATACGAGCAATGAGCAAAATGTCCGCTCGTATTATATGCTAAACCATCGAATAAGAGTTTTATTATTCCACTACAAAAAAAAATTATGTGGCAATTGGCTTCTATTTTTTGGTAAGAGTATTCAGAGACATCCTACATACATACATACATACATACTTTATTTGTCATGTAGGTCAGTGAAAAAAGAGGCAGCTAAAGAGCTGATGTGGACCTACAAACTAAAAAGTATCTACAAAAAAAAAGTAACTAATAATATTAACAAACCAATGAATTATTTACAATGAGTAAGGAAAAATAAAACAATACCTAGCAAGATAAACAACAGTTGACTGTTGCCTTAATATATATAATTTACAATATCTTTATTTATTCCCTGTAACCCATTAAATGTTATTTTATCTAAAATGTCAGATTTTTCTTTAAGAGCAGATTTAAAAGAACCAATATTGGGTTTGCTCTTTAAGTACATGGGTAAGTTATTCCATAGAATAGACGCACGATGAGAGAAGGAAGATCGAAGGAAGTCACTTTTAGGGCAACGCACGTATAGTTTCAGACTGTCCCTGAGATTTCTTAATGGAGAATGTTTAATAAATAAAGAATTTATACCAGCCGGAGCCCTGTTATAAAATGCTTGATAAGATATGGTTGCAATCCTCTTTTTTGTACATGTATGATAAAGACTTCCATTTTGTCGCTGCCAGGACCTCAGTGCTAAGAGTAGAATTCTTTATGTTAAAAATAAATCTCGCTGCTCGATGTGAATGTCCTCCAGGGTCTGAAGAGATTTTGAAGATCCCCATAATGCAATTGAATACGTAATACTTGGAATGATACCTTTGAAATAAATTGACTCTAAGATGCGACTGTCGAGACCTTTTAAGTGTTTCAGTTTCTTCACTCTTGCTGAAAAACGTTTGCTCAAGGATTTGATATGTGGCGACCAGGAGAGTTTATTATCGATTTGAATCCCTAAACATTTAGATTTAGAAACAAAGGACAACTCCTTTTGCCCTAAACATATTTTCTGTAAGGGCCCGATGAATTGTGATTTAGATAACAACATCAATTCGGTTTTTGCAGGATGAATAGTCATGAAGTTAACCATAGCCCATTTGTTTAAGTCGGCGATCGCCTCCTGAATTTTAGATAAGACTTCATCAACAGTATTTCCAATACAAAAAACTGTGGTATCATCCGCAAACATTTCAACAGAAGCATTTGTTGTGGCTTCAGGTAAATCATTTGAGTAAATACTGTAAAATCTGGGACCGAGTAAAGACCCCTGAGGCACACCAGTATCTATTTCCAAAAATTCTGAATTAGAACCATTTACAGTTACAAATTGTTTACGATTTTCGGGGTAATTTAGGAGCCAATCGTAAAAGGAGCCACTAATGCCTATAGAGTGTAATTTATCGATGAGAACTGTATGGTTGACGCAGTCAAATGCTTTCTGAAAGTCAATGAAGACTACGGCAATAACCTTGCTTTCATCCAGGGCCAAACGCCATCGTTCTGTTAGTGAGAGTAAAAGAAGTTCAGGTGAGCCTCCTTTTCTGAAGCCCCATTGATTTAAAGAGATTTGATTGTTGCCATATAAGAAGTTGTCAAGTTGTTGGCTTACAACATTCTCTAATAGCTTGCCCGGAATGCTGAGAAGGGAGATCGGCCTGTAATTTCCGCAGTCGAGAGTGCTCCCTTTCTTGTGAAGACATTTCACCTGTGCCTGCTTCCACTGGCTTGGGAATTTGCATTCCAAAATACTTCTTTGAGCCAGTGGCATAAAGCAGTCCAAAAATACATCTCCAATAAGGCGCAGTCCCCTGCTTGAAATATCATCAGGACCACTTGCCTTGCCAGGTTTCAAACACTTCAGAGAAGATTTCAGAAGATCCTTGTTAAGGGCTATGTTAGAGAGAGAAAGAACAGGGATTTCACTGTTATTTCTTGCAGACTGACAAGGAGAGTTTATTAAAGAGTCTTGTATTGATTTCGAAAGAAATTTTCCAACATTGACAAAAAAGAAATTTAAAGCATTGGCCTTTGATGTGTCGTCTGAGTGAATAACTCCAGAATTATCTTTAATTGGACCGATGTTTGTAGTTGTTAGCTTTCCCTCAAAAGATCTTACGGTCCTCCAAAAATCTTTTGCAGAGGTCGTCTCGTCAAATTTTGATAGCCAGTAATTTGACTCTGCTGATCTAAGGAGATTAGTGCAGTGATTTCTTGCCTTCTTATAATCTGTCCAGGCTTGTGAGCCCTTCGGTGTTTGTTGTGCTTTAAGAAGCAGTTTATAGCGTTTATTTAGCTCTTTACGTATGGATGAGTTCATCCAAGGAAGGCTTCCTCTTCTTATCTTTACTCGTCGAGCGTGAACATGAGATTTCATGATATCCTTGTATAAACACTCCCAAGCCCAAGTAGCATCGTCCAGATCGTCAAAGACATTGCAGATACTCCATGTCTGTGAGAATGACGTTAACAATTAGCAAAATGTTCCCGCGTATTATATGCCAAACCATTGAATGAGAGGTTAATTATTTTACTGCAAAAGAAAAATGGTATTTTGGCTTCTATTTTCTAATGAGAGTATCCAAAACATCCTGATTCTGTCAGCCACAGTTGCTCCTTTTGCATCCGCTGGTATTCGCCCTGTTGTAAACCGGTTAAACCAGGACACTGCGGTGTATTACGGCCTCATATTTTGCTTGTTCTCTTGACCTTATATGGTAAAATGACATAATAGTGGAATAATAATGTGAATTATTGGACCCACTTGGTGTTAAAAACCAGTTAATGCAGACCTTTATCAGGACGTAACAAATCGAAAACGTAATCGATTAATCGATAGTACTCGATAAATACTCGATATTTGTCGATTGATAGGTTTGGTTATAATAATGGATAAAAATCGATAATCACAAATTTGGCTAGAGTCCCCCATTTTTTTTAACATTCCAAACTGAACTAGTGAGCGGTACATCTGTTGACCTCTTGAGTGGTAGAACTAAAGATTTGTTTTGTTTATTTTTTGTTTATTGTTTTGTTTGCCATAAATTGTACAAATCAAATAAAATCTAATTATTTAAACTCTCATGGCGAGGAAGCCCAAGAGAAGCCACTGGGCTTATAAGGAATGGGCTCCCTCAGTTAGATAATTAGAACAAAATATTATCATAATTACACATGGGAAAGTCAATGGCAGAGCTACAGTAAATCTTAAAATAAATATATTAGATAGTCGTACTAATCATAGTTCTAGGCTAAAAAAAGTGAAATGACAAATAGAAAAAAAAAGAAAGCAAAAGGAAGCGGTACTTGTTGCATTTTGAATTTCAAAACTAAGAGAGTTAAAAAATTTAGGACCTTGGAAACTGATAAGGAACTTTCTTATATTAGTCCTGCATTCTTAAAAGGAGCATGACATCGTGATGGAAAATGACACGAGTCACGTTACATTATTGCTCTTGTGGTTGTGTTTCCTATCGATTTGAGCAGATGCAGTACCCCTGAGTACCCTGTAGTGACATAAAAATTTGTAGGGTCGATATCAAGAAAGCGAATAAAGTGTTATGGATATGTTTATTGAGTTTAATATCAGTTACGAGCTGCTGTTTATCAGTTCTAGCAAGTGATGGTGGACTAAACGCAACAGAAAAACGAATCAACGAACTCAGCTTCGCCCATTTTTATCTTTTCGATATTTAGCAATTTCAAAACCGTTAAAATGATCATTTAATTGCAGAAATCGATAAAATCGATGATCACAAAAACTTGACTGATCGATTTCCATCAACTTTCGATATTAATCGATAAATTATAATTGATTTTGATTCATTGCTATCTATTTTAATCGAGTATCGAAAATATTGATTTGTTATGTCCTGATAATGTGTAAGTCAAAATTTATTAAAATTCGAATTATGGTTAATCCCAGACAAAAATGTACCATGTGTTGACCAAATATCCCTACCCCGAATAAGTTGAAAAGGGACCACAATACCTATCAATGTAAAGGCAGTGTGAGGGGGGGGGAGGCAGGGCATGGTGTGGGGATTTGACATTTTTCAAAAATTTGTCGTGAAATTCCTTGCCCACGAGCAAATCATTCCAGTCAAATGCACAAAAATTTCCTAGCGCTGATAAGTTTTATCAGGTCGCTATGGTCGGGGAAAAATGAAAATTTTTCAAGGTCAGGGAAAAGTCAGGGAATTTTTTAAAAAGTCAGGGAACTCTGTTTTCTGGCGCAATGCATCAAGGTTGGCAATGGGCCTTTAAAGACAAAATTAAACCTCTCTGAACGTTTTCAACCTGATAGAGTTTTCTGTTTTGAAAATAGAGCTTCTGTTTACTTTGATACAGCAACTTATTAAACGTTTAGTTGATCCTAGAGCATGTCAAACAAAAAAAGATTCAAATATCCCCTTCCCTGGGAGAACAAGATCATTTTAATGCCTCACCCCAAGGCCAACACAGACAATCATATCCCCAACCCACCCCATGCGCTGCCTTACTTTTTGCCATTTATTTCAGTTAAACTGCGTTGTTGACTGAGACAGTTGGCATGACTTGGAGTGACAGACTACTGATGGAATTAATTTCATTTTAACAAACAAAGGTATTCTCTAACAATATTATTATACCAATCTAAAATGGTATTTCTCTACAGTCTGAGTTCTCTTATATGTGATGTGTTATTCAAGTAGAATGAAAGACTTTGCTTTTGTTAGTCTTCAAAAATATCCTGGCAATTTGCTGGCAGGAAAGTTATTAGAGATTTTGTACCTCAGCTAATTTGCTGACATTAAAAATGAAGTTGAGATGTTCCTTGAAGGGGAAGAGCAAAATATTGGAAATTGTTTAAAATAAACTTAGTGAGCAGCATGGAAAAGTGCATGTTGCCTAAACAAAACATTTAGGAGAATAAACTAGTTTTACTGTACTACATGTTCACAAAATGCTTATTCACAAAGTTGAATTTAAAAAAATAATTCTGCTGTCAGCAAATTCTAGTACTCCTGCTATGTAATTGCAGACAAAAAATGAACAAATTCTCAGTGACGGAGATATGTCAAATATAAGGAAAAATAATGTCAGTGTTATTGAAGAAATAATTTTTACTTTAGATTTTGTAAACTTGGCAACAACCTCTATGGAAACAGTGCATGATGACTAAGTAAATGATTTTTACTGAGTGTGGCATAGAGAGAAACAGTTCGTCAATATGCAAGATTGCTTGCTACATTGCATTTTTCTTTGAATTTTATTTTGGCTGTACAAATTATAGAAACTGTAATTGAGCATAAATTGGCAAAGGATACTTGAAGAGAGTGGTATTAAATTTGCACCCATCATACAGTCGACTCCTGATAACTTGAACCTTCAAGGGAAATCAAAAACAGTTTGAGTTATCGGGAGCTCGATGCAAATAACCAGAAGTAAGGTAATGGGATGGGGAAGAAATGCAAATATCTTGTAACTTATTCTCACTTACCGTCAGTTGCAAACTTTATCGAAGTTTGGAGTAGGCAGCTGTTGTCAAATTGATTTGTTTTTGCCCAACAAAATATTCTTTGCAAAAGTTCTTAGGCATAAAGAATAATTTCTGGAGGAAAGTATGCTGTTTCTGAGTAATAAATATGCCTGAAAGTTGAGAAAAATGAAATATAAATAGAATGAGCTGGTCAAAAACATATAAACTACTTACCTTTGGTGCGACAGTTTGCTTTAACAGCTGTCAAACTTCAAATGTTTGGCAGAAAAACACATCATGTCTGGCACCCTTCTGTTAGAACATGTTTTTTTGTCTCGTGTCCACGCTTAGATGCAACCCATAGTAATGTTGTGATTTTCACAAAAGGATGGATGCCTGATACATTTAGTTTACTCGTCGTCTGCCCATAGTCCAGCATCTGGACTTTTGTCTTATTGGTCAAAAAACAAAAGATCCTTCGGAGCCCTGCACCGACTGGTCAAGCAACATATCTGACTTCCGGAGCTATTAGATAGGTTTTGTCACTTTCGTCTCTTCATGACAGAAACCACAAGATGATCGAGGAATTCTTTTAACGGCAATCTCAGGTTTTAAAGCTAGGTCTTAAAAGAAAAAAACCGTACTTCTTTTAATGAATCAAGTAAAGAATGAACAGAGAAAGACTTGACAGCTGAGATGAGGACGCGTTGTTACTTGTCACCAGTATGGATGTCAGCTATTTCTTCTTTGACGCTTTCTTGCTAGTACCAGGTAGAATTGTTTTCTTTGATTTCCGATCAAGTTCAACTGCATGAAAGTGTGTAAAAAAATAATATTATGACAATTTTAAACTTGCCTTTTTGCAAACAGATGAAAGACCATGAAAGATTTGTTGCCACAGAATCAATTCCTTTACTTTTGACCACTTCCAGTAAATACAGAATTCTATTGCTCCACTACTGTTTTCATTGAATTATTAATTTGTTTGATGTGACGGTTTGAACGAAGGTATCACACGGCAACGATAAGGCAGATTCGCAATAACAACATCACTAACTTGGTCTTTAAAATCTGCGATGTTTTTGTTGACGACTACTGTATGAACTTAACTGCATTCACCGCTTGACTGGAAAGTAGATAAGTACATTTCAATAATAGCTGCGTTTATCGCAAACCACTTGAATTTCCAGTAAAATCTGACAGGATAACACAATTGTTGACAGACACCTTAATTAGGGGGTGGCAGACGACTCGTAAAGTAAATGTATCAGGAGTTCTTTTTTTCCCCTTTCCCTGAAAAAAAAAACATAAAAAACAAAAAAAGCCCTACCACAGGTTTTTAGGGCCACCTTTAAATTTATGTTATCTAATTAATAATTACAATACTGACATCTGCAATTTAACTCTAAGTACGCACAATTTTTTTGGAACATAGAAAATAATCATTAATTAGGATAAAAATAGAAAAGGCTGCACGTGTAAGTGCAAAAACGGTAAAGAAAAGGCGTGAAAAAATAATGGCAGAATAAAGGAGAAAAAAAAGTGAAAGAAGCGAAAAACTACACACTAGCATTAGGAGAGCTTAAGTGTGTTTATACCAAGAAAAAATGACTTAAGTTTAGAACTAAACAAAGCAGCATCATTCTGAATTTCAGAGCTAAGGGAAGTACATATTTTGGGCCCTTGAAAACGAAGTGAAAATTTCCTTACATTTGTCCTGCGGTAGGGCAAACGGAGGGAATTCTTACTTCTAGTGTTATGTGAATGTACATCACAGTTAAGCAAAAACATGTCATTGAAACTGGAAGAAGGTACATGTAACTTTACCTATATGGAGTTTGATAATATCTTTAACTTTTAGAATTCGTAAGCTGGCACGTGAATCAAAAGAACTTCTGGAAACTATTCTAATAACCCGTTTCTGATGTAAATAAGGATAAACTAAACTATAATAGAGAATACATTAAGAGGTCTTATTAAGGCAGAAACTTGATTTTTAAATAATGCCTACTGATTTTGAGACTTTTCTTGCTACGTTCTGTATTTGAGATTTCCAAAATAAGTGTTCATCAAGTATAACTCCCAAGAACAGAACTTCATTTACACAATCTATTTCAATATCATGAATTGAAAAATGTAAGTCAAGTGTTTGCCTGTTTTGTTTTGTTTTAAATAAAATAAAATTTGATTTTTTTATGTTAATAGAAAGCTTATTAGCCTGAAACCAGCTTGATAGTTTCTTCAATTCATATTCACAATTTCCATCAGTTGATTTGGGTCGTTATGAGAAAAAAATAGTGTTGGTATCATCAGCAAAAAGTATGAAATCCAAGGCCTTTGACACATTACACAAGTCATTAATGTATTACAAAAACAATAATGAACCTAAAATCGATCCTTAGACAAGGTAGGAATCTAAGGCCATTTTCACGATGACAACATTTCACTACAACTTCCAAAATTCCTTTTATTTTTGCTTTCTTATTTAATTTTCTCTATCCCACTGAGGTTTAATAAACAATAGTCCTAATTTGCACAAGAAAACAACAAACCAAGGGATGCTGATAGGTGTAGCGAAATGACGTCATCATGCAACTGACCTATTCATACTCATACTCATTTTTCTTGGACAATTCTGTCCAAAGGGGGAAAGGTGCAATGAGGTTAACCCTGTGTGAAGTACCAACCCGTGAAACAAGGCCAGACCACTAGACTGGGAACTCCGTGCCATACTCTTTACGACAAGTGTGTGGGTTCTTTAACTTTTTAGTTGCAGACTATATAACATTGAAGATGCAGGAGACGTGGTCTGGGGCTTGAACCTGAGACCTCCCACAAGGCAGTCTGGTGCTCTACCAACTGAGCTAACCAGTTGGCGGTGTTTCCTCTTGAATTTCACTTAGAGGGAAGTCAGTCTATATAGGTTCTTTTTGAGAGGAATGACCCTAAGTGGATGCCGTTCCTAAGCAAACACACTTTCTGGTCCTAAGGGTGTATAGTTACAGGAGGTTTAACAGAACATATCTGTGAGAGGAAGAGAGTTTTGTTGATAATTATCTTATCTTTCTAACATTGTGCAATGTTAATTTAATTTGTGATGTTACTTTTTGACATTTCAGGGAAATTGTTAATCTAGACACACGGTGGCACAGCACCAAGAGCTTAATAGGAGAAGGAGATACTGCTCATAAGAATATGGCAGATGTTCCACCTTCACTCACCCTAGAACTTCCCAAGAAAAGTGATCTTCCTAACACATTCAGACCTTGGAATGAAGTCCATCTTCCAATCGACATTCTTTTGTTGACAGTGGAGGACTGTGAGTTCTTAGCCTCTTATGCGTACTTGAGAAATTCCTTTAAAAGTTACCACAAGAACCTTGGATATGTGTACTTTGGGAACATGGGTGAAAGTGGAGATGTGCCCCTAAAAGTTGCTTTGATGACATGTTCTGAAGGCTCCTCTGCTCCTGATGGCTCGCTGGTCACTGTTAAGAATGCTGTGTTGGAACTGAGACCCAAAGCTGTTTTCTATGTTGGCTGCTGCGGTGGGTTGAACCCAGAAGTCACCAAGTTACAGCTAGGTGATGTGGTGGTATCCTCTAAGCTTACAACTGAATCATTCAAAACCCCAGTGAGTAGAGATATTTTGCGCCTCGTCAGGCCTGTAGATCATGGTTGGATTCCTCCATTAAGAAATCCAGAAGATCATAAAGTTCAGGTCTGCTGTAATGGGGAGATTTTAAGTGGCATAAACCCAGTCAGTGCTAAACAGAAAAACGTGTCTCATTTTACTGAAGCTACTGCATTTGCATTTGGTGGTGAAGGTAAGATATTTTTTCCCTGTTAAATGACATCATTCTTCTCTTGTTACATTTTTTTATGAGAGGAGTGATGGCCTGTTGTGTACATCTCAAACTTTAGATCTGGAGGGTCCAGGTTAAGTAAGGCCTTGCTGCACTTTGTGCTGTTTCCTTGGACAAGAAACTTTGATTCACTGTCCCTCTCCATCCAGGTGCAGTGTAAATGGATGCTGGTTATGATCCTTTGTGATCCTGTTTTCAATCTGATCTTTTAAGAGCTATTCTATGTTTGAACAATGATGTTTATGTTTGTGTAACTTGTTGTATTTTCTATACTAAATTATGCATAAAAAATTGATTGGAGGACAGTGGTTTAAGTAGTGTTTTCCTTTGGATAAAATACAAAAGGATAGTTAAATTCTGTTAACATCCTAATGCGTGAGCTGGTTTTTTATTTGTTTGTCTTGTTTTTTGTTATTTAAATATGTTGATTTATATGTGCCTTTTAAAATCACTCTTTCCATTTTCTGCCTACCTATTTGCACAGTAAATAATGTTGTTTATGTTGTCACATCTTTATTATTCAACCCTGGCTGTGACGCTCACTTGTGGACCTTTTTGCATCTTGAATTATGAATTATTTGTTGTTTTTTTCCAGGTCTTTTTGCTGCAGCACATGATCTTAAGATTGAATGGGTGATTGTAAAAGGTATTTCTCACTTTGCCGATGGTAACAACCCTGCAGAAAATTCTTGGGAGAGTCATGCATGCATAATGGCAGCTTCTCTTGTGTCCAACATGTTGAAGGATCCATTTGTGTTTGAACAATGGCCTCATTATGAAGGTAGGTGTCATGCTCCTTTATGAAACCATGTGATAATTAAATCCTTACCTGTGTACAGAAAGTCAGTGTTTTTGGTTAAGTACTGAGGTTGATTAAAAATACTCACTTTCAAACCTTGTTAATTAATCTCTTATAATAGAAAAAGGAAGGAGTTCAACATTTTTTTGGTCAACTCACAACTGTTGGAAACTGTAAAATAGGTAAAAGAAAATTATGAGAAAAAGGTTACAAAGAAATTGGTCAGGTGGACACAAGGGAGATGTTTTCTGATAAAATTGACCAGCTGCTTATCATACTACAGGGACCGCAGAGCAAGGTGAAAAATGGGAGGGCTGACAATTGAAAATAATTTTTCAATAAACGACCAACATACACGGTCAGTTCAGATTCAATGCAAGAAAAGACGCGATTACAATTTTAGTATAGAAAATACTACACTAAAGTGATCTGAAAAATTTCTAACTATGGCCGTTCGGGCGTTCACTGTTCAAGTAATGTAATTCTTCTTGCCATCGAATATTTCATTGATTCGAAAGGAGAAAGACAAAATATAAAACTTTTATCAACTCAAAACAACTACTCAGCTTTGTTTGGCTTGAAAAAGCTAGTAATTTTCTTCATTTCGTCTGGTAAAACTGATAAAAAAAACTCTGCCGGAGCTGGAAGTACAAAACACGCTGCCGAACGAAACGAAGGGGTGGCCAAGGCATGGCGTTCAGATCAAGGGGCAAGTCGGCCCCAGGGCACAATTACCGCAAAAAGCACAGGAGCCCCACAAAATGCCTGGCGTTTGAAATTAAAGAAAATACAGAGAATATAGAGGAATATAGACGGAAAAAAACTTGTTTCAAGTATTTTTTTTATTTTAATTATTTTTCCTTTTAGCGCAAAAAGTGGGGGCGGCGGCGCAAAAAAGTGGTGGGGCCGCGGCCCTACCAGCCCCTCCCCCTCCGCGGTCCCTGTACTATTATTTTTAGGCAGTAAGATTTGTGGGTTGGTACTCTGCAAGTGCACACTGAGAGACCTAAAGTCTAAAATGACCTTTGTTTAATTAGAGCATAAGTGGTATCTGTTAGGAGCCTGTAAGGTTGAGTGGGAATTATTTTGTTACTCAAGTGATTTTTGGTGCCTCTTACGCATTAAAATGAATTTCTTCCTTGCCACAAAGTTAGATTCTGTTACTTTCTAGGGATACTTTTGGATTTTTTTTACAAAACCCTTTTTTTTGTTTTGTTTTGTTTTTTGTTAATTTTAATTTTTTAGAGGGGGGTATCTCCTTTTGGTACCTTCCAGGGGTTAAAGTGAATTTCCAACATGCCCGCAAAGCAAGATTCTGTACCCTCTAGGGACGCTTTTTGTTTTTATTATTATTTTTTTTTTTTTGACAAGCACCCCTATTATCTTTAATTTTTTATTTTTTGTAAAGCAGTTCTGCTATTTTTAAAGGGAACTATCTCCTCCTCCTTTTGGTACCTCTTATAGAGCTTAAGAGGGGAGACTGGTTAAAATTTGGGGGAAATAATGTTAATTTGGGAAGGAAATATATGAGGCTAGAATAGGTATACACATAAACCAGTTAGTCTGCTAATGGGATCAGAGGCATCTTGTTGTGGTGGTGGACTATCTGGTAATCGTCTACCAATATTATTTACTTCATATTTTAATTTTTAACAACCACCAATATTCCAATATTTTCCCATTTTTTCAAAATTTTAAACATCTCCCCCCCCCCCCTAATTTTTATACATTAAAAACATTCGAAAAATCATCCGAAAATTCTTACATAATTAATGACTGCATCTTAATTGAGTCATTTTTGAATTGAAGGAAATCTTGGTTAGATATTTAAGAAAATGAGTGTAAATCAATGAAAAATAATGCTTTTAACCAGACTCCCCCCTTGAAATGAATTTCTTCCATGTCTACAAAGCAAGATTTTTGTACCTTTTAGGGATACTTTTGAATTTTTTATTTGACTAGCACCACAGTTTTTTAATAGAGTAGTATCTCCTCCTCCCTCCCCCCACGCCTTGAGAACACTATAACCAACTTAACAGGCCTGTCACTACGGGCTGAGAGGCATAGATTCCGACTGGTTACCCCTGGTTACTTAGATCATCCTAGAACTCTACCCTCTGATTGGTTGATAGCTATGGTTTTGAAAGGTCCAGTAAATATTTGGGGGGGGGGGGGCTTATTTCCTGTTTTGAAAATGTTTTTGAACTGTAACTGCTTACTAGATGCCTTTCAGAGTCAACTCAATGTGCAGGAGAAATCTTGCGTAACCAAGTTTAAAAGATACATTTATTGTCTAAAACTGTGCACACTGCAACCAGGCATCCTTTAGTGAATTAAAATGTCAGTATCACCCACAATTAAGTAAAAGCTAAGATGTAAGCTTTCAGTCCCAAGACAAGCTGCTCAATGCTTTTTGTCATTAAAACTTTATTATTCAGACTCAGAACCTAAAATGTGAGTGGTAAGAAAACTGACAGATTGATAAACATTTTTCCCAAATACTTTTGAATAACTGTTGTTTTAAATGTCTCACTTCAATTTTTATTCTATTTTGTTTAACTCACAGACCTGTCAGCAGGGAAACAGCCCTCTAGCTCTACGGCCAATAAGGGGGAGTTACCAGGTACTATTTTATCCAATAAAGCAGAAATGGTACCAGACGTACAGTAGATTAAACACGCTTACTTTAATATGAAAATGACTTTTATCGTTTGTTATATTGTAATACAAAATGAACTTTATTGTCGCAGTTGTTTATATTTATTTCAGAAATAAGTAGCAAAGAAGAAGTGTAATGTGATACTTTAAGCGCCAAATTCTTTAGCCTGAAATTCATCCAATTGCTTTGAGTCGTTTTCTCCTCTCAACTCGAGGTAATCGGATGAAATTCAGGCTACAAATTCTTTTTCTCGTTCAGTTTTTCTGTTAGAATTTTGCTAAGGTATTTTTAACCTGCGTTAATCCTCGAGGCCAGTTATACAAAATAAGAATTATTTTTAGTGCTCAACCACAAACGTCACTAACAGCTTTGGAGAGGTAGCCCTCTATTGGTGTCTCCTCCCTGAACCTCTCTTTGTGGGGTAACGCCCATTTACAGGTGCTTTACTGATGTAGTCTTCAAATACATTATTTTACATATAAATGTTACTCGGCCAAGGCTGCCCATCCTTCCCTATTCAAAATTTGTAATTGTGATAATTAATGATTCTTTATTTAACTTACGGTGAAATTACATTTTTAACTTTTTTATAACTGAAATTTGTGCGACGTTATAACTTTATGATATAAGAGAAATAATAAGTGCGAGCTGGGGAAGCTAAGTAAACTGTTACGTTTTTTAGTTAACTCCCCATCCATATTAAAGTCAGTGTGTAAGCAGGTGAAAAAGAAGAAAATAGAATAGATAAATGAATTAATAAATTAAATTAATAAAGAGCATTCTTTCTACGTTTGACCACAGTATTTATATTCCTACACTATATTCTGGTGTTTTAGAGCCCTGATATCTACATGCACTGTTACTTACATTTCTGTTGAGGATAATTTGTTTTTAAATATGGAAATTTTATTTATATTTGGTGATCTGATCAGCTTATATAAATGAGGGCCTATATTTTGTGCGTTAACTACCTCCCTTTAACTTTCCTCGCCTATTATAATATCAAGTTATTAAAGAACAATTCCTTAAAAAGAGGAACGTAAAATTTTCCTCAACAGATTCTCGTTGCCTCGAGGAGTGCCAGAAACAGCTGCGATCAATTTATGGAACCAACAGCAAAGTCAAAATCGTTCCGTGGGACCAAAGCTCTGCCGTTCATATTGACAAAGTTTACACCCAGTTGTCTTGGCTTATGGATGAGAAGGATCCCAGCGGAGTAACGCAGAAGAACCTTCAACACTACACCGACATTTTTGACGGCGGAAGACTTCATCAAACGCCTAAGCGCATTTTGGTCCACGGACGACCAGGTATCGGCAAGACCGTTTTTACGCAGAAAGCTACATTCGACTGGTCCCAGCACAGATTTGAAGGAAAAATAGGAAGATTTGATCTTGCACTTTTGGTCAAATTACGCGATGTTTGTAACCTCAATGATGTCCCTGCCATTCTGAAGGATGCTAATCTTCTCGCGAGTGATGGCGCAGTTTCCACTGACAACCTGTACGATTACGTTCGTCGCCACCAAGAAAACGTGTTGCTTATTTTGGACGGCTACGATGAATACGTACACAGCGCAGAAAGGCAATCACCTGTACTTAAAATCTGGGAGAAAAAGCAGTTGAGGGATTGTTGTGTTATTATAACATCTAGAGACATGAAAGGAGAGGGATTGAAAAGTTCCAGCGATGCTCAATTTGAGATCGACGGTTTTGACCATAAGCGACAAGAAGAGTTCGCCTGTAGATTCTTGAAAGATGATCAAGATGTGAAAGAATTTTTTCGATACTTAGAGCAACAAGACCTGGAAGATGTAGCAAAAATACCTATTTTGCTTTTAATGTTGTTGTTAGTTTGGAACGGAAAGGATCGTGAAGGACTACCTTCATCACGGGTGATGGTGTACTTTCAGTTTCTACAGACTATGTTTAGTCATATGTCTGAAAAACATAGAAAGCCGGCGGAAAAAGTTGACGACCACATTCAAGAACTCTGTAAAATAGGAGAACTAGCCTTTGACGCACTTCTACATGATTTACTTTCTTTTCCTGTCAGTAAACTGCCGGATCATGGTTTGGCTGAGAAACTGATCGAAGCCGGGTTGTTTCAGCTGCTAAACATGTCCACTCTTAAACCGTGCAAAGCCGTGCACTTCATTCACAAATCCATGCAGGAGTTTTTGGCTTCTTTATTTCTAAAAGAAGAACTGTTATCTCAAGAAAGTAAAAACAATTCCCTATTCAAAGTCGACTCAATTGAAAAGATCTTCAAGTTGAATGAAGTTTTAAAATTTGCTGCTGAAATGTCAGAAGAAGCCGCGCGCGAGATCTTGATTCATCTGTTGGAAATGGCGGCGAAGGAAGACGGAGAGTACAGCTTCGACAACCAAGCACCGTCAGTCAAAGATTTGTCTAATGAACAAAAAAATCTTCTAACTCTATGTACACAGTTTTTCTTCTACTGCTCAGCAGACACGAGAACAGAACTTTTCCCCACTTTTCTTTCTAATCTAGGAGGTGTTTTTTTAATAAATCCTGCCCAGCTGAATATTGCAGCAAAGGAAAATTTTGTGAAAACTACCGCTTCACTTATGTACATATTTTTCTCTGATAGCGACCACTATACAGAGCAAAGTTATAATAATTTAATTTGTTTAACACAGCAATTAAACGCTGTTATAGTTAGTAGAACAGGAGAACAAAAAGCATCAGAATTTTTGAATGTATTTCCATGGCGTAGAGTCAAAGAGTTTTTTTTAATGAAAGAAGAAAACAACACTCACCTTTATTTTACTAAAATTGTAAAAGATACCCTCTTAAAAGTCATTTCTTTTCCGTTTAAAATGGTAAAGACGTTAGTTAGTTTAGAAGAGACAACAAAGAAGACAAACATGAATGGTGATGAGTCAAGTGAAGAGAGCAGCAGCAGCAGCTGTTCAAAGCGTCATGGTCTCTCCAGGGTTCGGAGGATTGAAGCTCGGTGGGTGCACAGGTCAGAAGTGGAACAGCTGATTGAGATGATGCCGTTTATCACCGCTCCACACGAGATAGAGGTTTGGGGTGAACTACACCGTGAAGTGTTTGATGCTGAGGTAACAGAGTCTCTACTGAGGAGCATCCCAACAACACACAAACTGGAGACATTAAGACTCTGTAGTATCAATGTAACATCATCACCTGCTGTGGAGTTCATCAGCAGAGTATTTGAACAAGATCTTCCAAACTTGAAGTGGCTCGACATGTCAGACAATCCTCTTCTGGGTGCAGGAGTCGACAGCTTGATAGAACATCTCAGCTGCGCTCCTCACCTGGAGAAACTGTACCTTTGGGGAGTGAAGATGACTCCACAGCAGGTGATGAATCTCACATTAGCTGTACAGCAGCACAGAAACATCACTGAACTGCTGTCATACTACCACGTAAGTTTTTCAATTTTATCGCAATTTGTTTCTTTATTCTTTGTTTACAGTTTATTTCTACTCAGCTCTTGCCTTTCGCCATTTTCCTTTCTTTGTCATTTTTATACTCGACAAAACACAAGATTTGCTTTTGAAATCAAATCACAAACTTTAGCAGATTCAAAGTATCATTTCAAATTCATTTCTTTCAACTGATTAAACTAACTCCATAAAATGTTTTAACTGAGAACGTTAAGAACAAGTAACTTTAGCTGATATTAAAAAAGGAATTGAAGACAAGAAGAGAAATTTCGTATCTTCAAGCAGCCATAAGATGATATTATTGGGTGATAACAAGAACTTCCAGCAAAACAAAAGCACATAATTTCCACAGTATTAATTTCTGAATCAATTTTAATTCATACCTTTTCATAAAGAAACAAACAACAATCATAAAAGCAAATGAAAGATGTTCAGTTCATGTTCAATTCAAACAAATGAGCAAAGAGTAAACACATTGAACTCACAGTTTCATATTTATCGTCCAAGGCTCCTATAAAATCAGTTTAAGTCAAGTGAAGTTCCTTTGAAAGTCCAGAAAACAAACAAGTCTTTTTTATAGCTGTTCTTTTGTTAGTTCTTGAGCGTTTCTTTGGTAAATACTGGTCCTTGCAGTTCGGTGAAGCGTTGGTTTTTGAAATAACAACCCGCACAAAAAAATTGTATCTCCGAGACAACGGTTGAAAGCAACACCGAAAAAAATTTTCGTTACAAGTAAACACTTCGCTGTTCTCCACTGTATAGCACAAGTGTCCGTTGCATGATTTTCATCGCGTAAATAGCATGAGCTGGTTTTCAATTTTCCAAGAACACTCGCCATACAAATCAAATCCTGCGGAACTTTGGGCTTTCGTGAAATATCCTAATAAATGATGTTTCTTTGAGCTTCGAACAACTCCTTAGCATATTCCTGAGTAAAAAGAGATGAATCCCTGTCTTGTGTAACATTTCCTTGATGTTTTCTTATTAACTTTTGAGTTCATCCTGAACAGTTTGCCGTTGAAAAGCGAACTGAACAAACTACAAAAACAACAAACGATGTCATTCAAAGCCTAGTGACGTAACAGAAGCTGATTGGTTAAGTCCACCTCGGATGATTTTCACGTGATGACATTTTCCCGCCTTTCGTTTCATTACGTAACAGATTCCCGCCAGCTAAAAAATACACTGTGATCTGTGAATTTTGTAAGGCTGGATATATTTTCAAAAGGAAAAGAAAAAGGAGTTGTTAATTTTGATCTTGATTCTACTGTTTTGAATGCGAATTTCTTGTCCGTGCGCCTTGATAAAGATAATGTTCTCTTTCCAATCCCGCCGAGAGGGGAGAGGTACAAGGGGGTAAATCTCCCTCCTCCCTAAAGTTGGTTTAAAAATTGGCGACGGGTAACACTCGTTTCTTGAACTTAGTCGTAAAGGAAGTTTTGTGACCTTTAGCGCTTCGCCTCAACACCAACATACCACACAAAGATGGCGTAACCATCGTGTGTCTAGTGCTGTTCTGGCCCCTCTCTCTCTATGTCACGCAACGTCGGAGAGAGAGGGTCCTCCCCCACATCCCTAATCATCACGGAAGAGAAGACAGAATCTTCGGCAAGAAAAATTTCTCTCAGCAAATAACTGTAAAGACGCTTAAAAATAGTTTGTCAGTTGTTGTTAACACATTAACCTTGTGCTCGTATTATTTTTGACAAGGTACCAGGGTCGAATCCTGCTCAGTACCCTTTCTTTTTTCCTTCTGTCTTTCTCTTTTTTGTTTCGGTTTCGTTTTTGTTTTGTTTGCCTATTTCTTTTGTTGTTGATGTTTGTTAAATATATACCTTCTAGAGCAAAGATAGTATATTTATGGATAAACAATCTGAATTTCTATCGTTTCCTACAATTTTCATTCCTTTTTTAATGCAATATATTCTACAAAACTAAAACAGTAGCCACATGCAGTCACAAACTACCTTTTATTATACAGGCCAAGTTTTGGCTGTTGATCTTTGCTTTCAGCACGCGAGGCTTGTTTTCAACTTAGTACATCTTGTCAAAGTTGTTGTCATAAAAACAATTGTCTTTCGTTGGTCACTGTAATCGCATTGTACTTTAAATGAAGGTTTTCAAATGTGTACACGTCCACACTTTATTAAAGGGAAATGGGTTGTTTTAAGTATTGTTTTGTATTTTGTTGAAGGATGATAAAGGAAACCCCAAACCTGAACATGAATGGCCATCAGAGAACTACTGGAAAGGGCGGTACCCTCTCTTCTTTCGTAATTTATCACCTGAATCAGCGTATGAACAGGAGCAGGTTAGTCATCACTCACCTATTTTTGTGAAAGTTTATTTATTAATATTAGTGAGACTTTCAGTGTTTGTGTGAACAGTAGTTCTATTTTTCTGTCCGTCGGAGATAATCAAATACGCTCAGGAGCGTTCATTTATAAGTCGCCATTACGGAGGATTTCCGAGCTGGTGATACTGAGTTAGTTTTTAATACAGTTAAAACCCGCGTGTAAGAACCTAGTGGCTTAATAACCTGCTGGCAGAAATTTGCTTCTTTAATACCAAACAATGATGAAAACCAGGCCAAAGGAGATCAAGCAGGTTCTTATATGTAGGTTACAGTTAAATAATAAGCTTATTCATCATCTAAAAAAGAGATTGAACAGGAACAGGTTAGTCACAAGCTTCGTTTGTTTAAGTTTATGCATCAGTCATTTGAAACTCCGGCCCCCCGGCCCCCGGGACTTAGCAGGGAATTTAACATTGGTTTAATGGTAGAACACCGCCAATGTTTTCCGCTCTTCGGGCGAAGTAGTTTGTTAAAAGCCCCGTATAGCAGGGAATTAGTAAAGTGTAGTTCTAGGCTCGATTTCAAACGCTCTGTCCGATCTGGTATTCTGTATTTTTTAAAATTCAAACCATTGGACCTGTTAATAGAAACTCTCGATTGGATTCCTTCAATGTAATGGGAGAGGAATCGGGAAACTTAGAAAGCGCTTTTGGGATTAATTTATTGTCGTTTACGTACGAGGTGAACAAATGAGACTCAAATGAGATTTGTGAAGTCCTTGTAAGGCAACGCTCGACCAATGTGTAGGACGTTCTATACACTTTCTTTCTGTGTCTGAGACTAGGGCAACCTGTTTTGTGCCTTCCTGCCCTGTTTCTCCTATGTTTTAATATTATCATTCTCTGCGGCATCATCTCTCTTCTGCCGCCATACAAAACTTTGGGAAACGAGGCTTTTCCTTTAGTCACTCATGTTAAAACCTTGCTTCCGAAAATTAGTATTACTGTTTAATCCCCGCTCATGACATGAGTAAAACAGGTATTTGTTAATTCCCCCGCCACCGGGGCGAACATGTTAAATGTGCGTTAAATCCCGGCATTGGCCGCGTTAAATTCCCGCTATCTCCCGCTATGCCTTGAGGGTCGGGGGGCCGGGGTTGCAGTTGACTAATGCATTATTTACTTTTTGTAGTTTTATTTTTCTGTCCCTCAGAGATATAATCAAACACGCTTTGGAGGCTTTGTTAATTAGCGTCTTTAACTGAAGATTTCCGAGTTGGTGGTAGCTAATCTTGGCAGTTACGTTAAAAGGTTTTAAATTGAGAACCCGTGCATTAAGAATAGTTTTATTTTATTGTTGCAGGCTATTCTAAGGACCCTCTTGCTTTTACCTGAATCGCCTGATCTCATTTCCGATTTATCATCTGAATCAGAGATGAAACTGGTTCTGTTTGATCGAAGTTTTTGTTTTCCTTGAACTAAATTGATTTCGGGTTCTGTTAAGAATAAACTACAGATAAAAATTGGCTGTTGTTCCCTCAAAGGTCGCACTCAGTTGATTTTAGGTTAAAAGTAGCCCGTTTCCCCACTATCCGAATGCTTGGAACAGGCTAGCCAAAAGTGACTTTTACCTCGGAAAAAATAGATATTTCCCTTTTTTTAAAAGCTGCTTAGGGAAGATATCATTGACATTTTGCGCCAAGTAGACCTATTGACTTTTGCAAAAAAATAAAATTGTTTAACAGTTGGTAGATCGACAAAGAAATTAGACACCTTATCTATGATTTAGATAGGCAGTTCGTTTTGTCCTCGTAAACTCATTTAAAGTGATCGATAACTCTCCGTCTGGTTCGGATGGGTAGAGTGTTTTGCAGCAAGTCCAGTCACAACATAAGGTTTCGCACCTTAGTTGTAATTAGCTCACCCCAAGGCATTCACTTTACAATCATACAAGATTTGTGGCAGATGCTATCTCTAAAATGCCTTACAACGACAGGCGGAAATCACGAAACATAAAAAATGATTGTTCATGTGTTCAATCACGTGACGGCACACAGGAATTTAACTTGAAAAAGTTGGCCCAATTTTTTCAAGTTGCAATCCGTTTCCATCCTGGCCTTCAAAAGACAAAGTCTTGCACTTGTAGTCGAGGTATAGTAGTATGTAACGTCATTTTAAATAGAACTGAACTATTATTTCGGGGTTTTCTTTCATTCTAATGTGTGTTCGTTTTAAAATAAGTGCGCTATTGGGGGTTAGAGTCACATATAGAAGATGGATGGTGTTTAGTATAAATGTATGATTTTTGCCAGAACGAGGGAGAAGTCATTGAATCTGAAGATGAAACGTCATCATATGAATCAGAGGAGGATCAAGAACAGGTTGGTTGCCGATATTTTTTTATAAAGGTTTTGTTTGAGCCGGGACTGTGCAATAATTATCAGGAGAAGGAGGTTGTTAGAAGGAAGGGGCGTTGTCCATTGCTTATTCGCCATTTACACCAACTAAACATGTTTAATTAAACTAAATTTTGAAACTGAATTAAAAATAGCAAAAGTAAACTGGAACACAGGCTTTTACACCATATTCAAATGAACTTTTACGCGTTCCTTAATTGCACTAAATTTGCAATCGAAAAAAGTACAGTAGGCAGCCTTTATAAAGAAAACAAAGTTAAACCGTGTTTAACTAAACACCTTTTAAACATGTTTAAGCTTTAGTGTGAATGGGGCATTAGTCTAGCTCAAGCTAAGTGCAAGTCAAAGTAAAATAAGTTGTATAATACTGTACAACTATGGGCCTGGTTAAAATTGTAAATAGCGCGCATTATATACTTAGTAAACAACAAGACAGTATTAAAATCCTCGCGAATTTGCCTACTACAAGAGTAAAATAAGTTGCATAATACTGTACAACTATGGGCGTGGTTAAAATTGTAAATAGCGTGCGTTATTATACTTAGCAAACAACAGGACAGTATTGAAATCCACGCGAAGTTGTATCCTTAATATCATATCGGATAACTGTCGATGTCTGAAGCGGGTATATGTCATGGTAAGTTCCACTTTTTTTTAGTCAAAGCTGAGTTGAAATTTTAATCGAGTTTCCTCAATCACTTTTTTCCGACTTGGAACTCTATAAGACATTCTATTAAATGGAAGAGTAATTATGATCGGTTTTTGGACATATTTTGATAACAAAAGGATGTTCCGCTACCTCAACCGATACAAGGAGGGAAGCGTTTTAAATAACCATTTGCAGATGTCATTACAAAGGCAGCACTTTCTTCTCAGTGATTTATAAAGACCCTGACTATTGGTCCGGCCGGGGTTCGAACCCGCGGCCTCCTGCTTAGCAGACCGGCGCTCTCCCAACTGAGCCAACCAGGCCTTGGCTAAGATAGAGCAGCCTTACCAGCAAGCTTTAGGAAACTTTTACGTAGGGTAAAAAAGAAAATAACTTACATAGGCAAAGACTGACTTAAAAAAACTAGCGAATAACTGAGGCAATGACTAGTAAACTTTGCCAAACCGGAAGAAATCTGAGCGTAATAACCAATCATCCAAGATTTCTCTAAAATGTCTAACAACGGCAGGCGGAAATCACGAAACAAAAAAAATGTCCAATCAAGTGACGGCACACAGGAATTAAATTTGAAAAATTTGGCCCATTTTTTTTTCAAGTTGCAATCCGTTTCCATCCTGGCCATCGAAAGCCAAAGACACACACACTTATAGTCGAGGTTTAATAGTACGTAAAGTCATTTTAAATAGAACTGAAGCATTATTTCAGGGTTTTCTTTCCGTCCAATGTGTCTTCGTGTTAAAATTTTACGCTAGTGGGGTTACAGTCACATATAGAAGATGGATGGTGTTTAGTATCATAAAATGTATGATTTTTGTCAGAACGAGGGAGAAGTCATTGAATCTGAAGATGGAACGGCATCATATGAATCGGAGGAGGATCAAGAACAGGTGGGTTGCTGATATTTTTGATAAAAATTTTGTTTAAGGGACTGTGCAATAGTTATCAGGAGGAGGAGGTTAGGTCGTAAAAAGGAAGGGGCGTTGTCCATTGCTTATTCTCTATTCACAACAACTAAACATGTTTAACTAAACTAGGTTTTGAAACTGAATGAAAAACAGCAAAAGTAAACTAGAACACTGGCTTTTAAACCGTGTTTAGGTAAACAGGATAGATACCATCTCTAAAATGTCTAAAAGGGCAGGCGGAAATCACGAAACGTAAAAATGATTGTTCATGTAATTTGTAACGACGTGACGGCACACAGGAGTTAAACTTGAAAAAGATGGCTCAGTTTTTTTCAAGTTGCAATCCATTTTTATCCTGGCCGGCATTGAAAGCCAAAGACACAGACAATTATAGTCGAGGTATAGTAATACGTAAAGTCGTTTTAAGTAATGGTCCAGATAAGAAGGAAAGGACCAAAACGCAGTGAACACGTTGGAATGCAAAAAGGTGCTAACTTTACTATTGTCTCTACTAAGGTTCTGATTGGTTTAAACATCAAATTTTACGAAATCTTCGCAAAGCAGCATGTACATTAATCCCTTTTTTTCTATCCAACTTCCTTATAACAAAATTTCGTCTGAGTCTAAGTAACACAGAAATCGTATGTGCGGATCATGTAAAATTGTGAACATTTCTTGGCCATTGTTTGCAACTCTTGTGATTGGTCGAAATGTTTTAACACAAAAATACAGCCTTTAAAAGTGGAGTTTAAATACATTTTCTTTCGTAAACAGCCTTTTTGTAGATTTATGCACTCTCTGCGTAAAAATGAAAACATTTCTATGTGAGGAAAGCGTATTGCGCCACAACAAAAGAAATTGCTTCCCTTCTTACCTGGATCATTACTTAAATAGAACTGAAGTATTATTTCAGGCTTTTCTTTCCTTCCAATGTGTGTTTTCCCTGCCAGCAGAGGTCTCTTTTCCCTGGTATTCAGCAGGCGGGGGGGAAAGAGTCCTCTGCTAGTAGGGAAATGTGTATTTAGGGTTCTAAAATAATTCCAAACTATCGTGACATTGCATGCCTTTTAATGGCGGTACAAAGATGATGAACCTTTCGTTTTTTCA
This sequence comes from Porites lobata, assembly GCA_942486035.1. NCBI lineage: Eukaryota > Metazoa > Cnidaria > Anthozoa > Scleractinia > Poritidae > Porites > Porites lobata. The sequence goes on along the minus strand of CALNXK010000017.1, from coordinate 4,600,682 downwards.
CTTTATAGGAGATGGGAAACCAGACCGCCGAGTCCCAAGTCTTGTCCACTGATGAGGTAAAGCTTTCCTACGACGTTGTTTTTAAACAGCGTTTAAGACAGATCCTCGCTGAAAACAGAATTTGTTAATTGGGCTTCTACTTGCGCGAGGCTTTACGGCATCTCCGTTTGTTAATTGATGTTGATGACTTTCTGACGTGTTTTTTACTTACCATTAGAAACTAAATGTGAGGTGTCGTTTTCTGATTTGTGACAGGACTTGCGAGGGAAAGCCTTCGTGGAAAATTGTTGTAAAAGATAGATAATTAAGCCTCAACCCTTGTCTTGAAATTTAATTTCGAAGTTTTGTGCCTTTGAATGTCGTTTCATGATTTATTTTGAGGTAGAACGAGAAAGGGAACCTCAAACTTGAAGATGTAGGATCGTCCGCTGGATCCGACGACCCTCAAGAAAAGTTGAGACATCATATTTTGTAGAAATAAAAAAAAGATCTATTCTTTGAAGCATTTCACCACTATAATGTTAAAAAGATTTTAAAAAATTATACGAAATGGATGGTAAATAGTTTGACTGTGTGGTTTGTGGCAGGAAGAGGAAGGAATCGCCGAATCTGAAGACGAAACGTCATTACCAACAGAGGAAAATCAGCAGCAGGTGAGATAAAAGATTTGTTTAAGAGAAAATGGGACGTTTCCAGTAAAAGGATTTTACAGTGGGACCTCTGGAAATGCTGGGTTTTTTAAATTAACTTATTAACTATACCTCGATATAACGAAGATTTCAGTAGTTTTCCATAAAATTCGTTAAATGGAGGTGTTCGATATAAAACGAACCCTCGATATAAGGAAAAAATTTTTTCCAGTCCCTTGGCACTTCGTTAAATCGAGGTTCCACTGTGCTATAAAACTAATGACTTTTTGGCTGTTTCAAGGCTAGCCTGAGAAAACAGCCGACATTTGGCGACGCTACCACTGGTTTCCCCGCCAAATGACGTCTGAGAAACCAGCGTAGAAATTCCATACTGATGACGCGTCACTACCCAGATCTGGGTAGTGACGCGTCATCAGTATGGAATTTCTGCGCTCGTTTCTCAGACGTTGTTTGGCGGGGAAACCAGTGGTAGCGTCGCCAAATGTCGGCTGTTTTCTCAGGCTATTTCAAGGCCATTCTCAAGTTACAGTCAAGCCAGGTCAAGCGTGCCGCCATAGATATCATTAAATGAATCGATTATTTGAAAAATGAATCCGTTAGTCGTTGTTGGAACCAGTATCAAATTCAACTCTCGATTCCTGCATGCGTAGTGAGCAAATAATTTCTACGATTACTTCTCTGTATTCGGTCAGATTGAAAAGTCTTTGAGTGGATAAAATTGCTCTGAAGGCATTTACATTAAAAAACTGAGCTGGTAGAAATTTTGTAGTAAAGGTACGCGGTGTCAGAATCATTTTCTGCGAAGTATTTAGGCCGTCGAAACTGATTAAAACTCTTAAGAGATTATAGGAAGACCCGCTCCACAAAGACTAGTCACTTTCCCAACCAAAATATTTTCCCAGTGACAAAATATTTACCAGTTTTCGATGCGAAAATGCCCCTAACAAAACAAGCAAAAAATGAGGAGATGGTTGTATTGTCGTCCACCTGCTCATACAAACATCTGATTTCTTCCCCCTGTATGATGTTAAAATCGCGCAGGAAAGTCCAGGTTTTGATGTGTTCTCCGGTTTGCCGTCAAACGCGATAATTACTTTAATTTGAGAATCGTTCAAGACAATGTTTTACTCTTTACCAAAATATCTTAACGAACTCGGTGCGTTTTCTCGAATAAGCACTACTCTTTCAATCAGTGAAGCGGTTTATGTCGTTTATATCCCAAGCAGCGATTATTCGGAAAATGTTACAGCAAAAAGGTGTAGGGTCTCAATTTCAGCAGCACGCGCGAATTATCGGAGATTGAATTCACTTAGCCGTGTTTAACTCCACGCAGATTTAGATATTTGATTTACTATTACTTGAAGTGCATAATCTTGGCCGAGCGCTTGAACGATTTTTTTTTTTTGATTTAGCGAATTTAATGCACTTCTAAATGTAACGCGGCTTTTTAATTCTGTCTTGTCCCTAACCTTTCACTGAGTCACGGATTCGGTGAAATTCAAACAATGGTATGAAGTGTGGAATGAGCGTAAACGTTTTTTAATTTCAGGATGACGAAGAGTACACCAGACCTTCAGGGGAAGGCCGTCAGAATCCCACAGGAGAAGAGAGACTGTCCCGTGCATCATCTTCTAAAACTGCGCGCAAAACAGCATCTCGAACTTGCGTCATCATTTAACTTTGAACATGCTTCCCATGGCCCCGTGCAGGCCTGTGTCGAGGAAGGCGGGAACTTGGCTGGATACAAAACCTTCGGCGCCTACGTCACCGGCTTGCCTCTCTGAAGGAGATGCGAGAGCACTACGGTACTTGTCCGAAGCAATGGTCGAGCGGTGGTCTGGGAAAGAAACTCTAGAAAATTTTTGTTTCTGCAAGCCTCACTTTTGTTACGTTACTTTATCCTGTTTGTTTTGGATTAGGTTGAAGTTTAGTTTGTTTAGGGCTTATTTTTTAGATTTCACTTGCTGTCTGTTTTTTTTATTTAAAAACGTGATTCACGGGTTCTTTATTTCAGAGCTGATGTAGCAGGTTTGCTTGCTATGTTCTTTGCTCAAATGGCGACTTCAAAAAGTGCCACAATACTTTATATCTATGTAGGTCAGCCTACATGGTTCGATTGTAGGCCTGATTTGATCTGCAGTCTCGGATTCAAAAGAATTCAATTATTACAGTCTCTAGAATGGCACAGTAGAATTCTGAACACCTGTAGGAAACTTACGCTACAACATGTGCTTTCAGTAAAAGATACTTAAAACCTAAAACTAAAGAAAGTAAAAAGAAGGCTTCTGGACACAAGAACTTAAAACTATACTTAAGCTATGTGGTATGCAAACTGCGCTGACGATATCGAGACGTTTTTTTCATAGCACGTACATTTCGTGCTAAGAACAAGACGATTAAAACTAAATCATGATGTACTTAAGTGAGCCCAGCCTGTTGCATGTTTACCTCAGACAAGATAATTCCACCTCCAAGCTTTGTTTATAAACAAACCACATTTTCACTGTTCGTGTAAGGCTATTTTTTTCAACTCTTTGGGAATATCAATTCATTGTGGATTGAAGTGGTGCAATTTGCCAGTCTGATATAAGTAGGTGGCTTGTAGGGTAAATCATTTAGCTTACATGACATCCTCGTCACGTCAGTCGATCCTTATCATTTTGAGTCTTGCCAAGGGTTTGGTTGACTTACTAACATCACTGTGATCAACGTGTTTTGTTTCTTATAAAGGGCAGGAACTAGCTTGGAAAAAGCTTTGCTAGAAGGAGAATTTATGTAGCTCAATTATCGTAGGGCGTTTTTAATGATTTTACCACCAAGTGGCAGTTTCAAATTTCACCTGTTATATGGTTTTGAATGTATTTTGACTGCATGCTTAATTTTATTATCGTCTAGAGGTTTTGCTGTTGTTGTTTTACATTATCAGTCAGAAACATGTAAATAAGAAATTAAGGAAATAATGACGGAAATAACAAACTGTTTTATTTCTTTTAATTAATTTACAGCCATTGCCGGCTGTTAGAATTAAATTTCTAGTTTTATTTAATCGGCGAACTGCACAGCAAGCGTATGTTGTGGAGCCTTCTTATTGTAATAGGTATTCAAGTTACTAAACTAAATGCTTAACGTGCATTTTACAGTCTAGTGTTTTTCTTTTGTTTGTGATAACCTCAGGAGAGATACAGACCTTTTGATGCTGGCACCCTCCTAAATACTAGTTCACACGTCGTTGACCAGGATCTCATATCACTGACATCGTTTTAGTTTATTGTCGTTCCTTGTTAGTGAGTAGTGGGATTTTAACACGGTGACAGTAGATTTCTTTCTTTGTAAACCATAAATATCCCCTGATGGCAGTTAAAAGAAGAAGACTTCGAACAGATGAAAAACAATTTTTCACCGTTAGGGTCTACAGGGTCAGCTTAGTTGGACTGCAAAACGGCCGGTTCGTCGTGGGCACAATTCCCGGGGCAGAACCCCGGATACTCAGGGTTTTATGATTTAACTGAGTAAAGAAGGTATCTACTGCTTTTGCCTGCAAATACACTGCAAAACGGTTCGTATTTTTGTGTATTCAAGTTTGCGCGAACAGTCAAACCAAAGGTTTGGAACGAGTCTTAAAATGGAGAGCGAGACAGGGAAGGACGCTAAAAATACGGGCGTTGGGTGTGTGAGGCTTCGCGCGCGGAAGTCTCTCACGCTACGCCAGTTCTGACTGATTTTGAGAAAAGACCCGACTGTTTTGCAATCTACCCTGCAAACGAACGACTAGACTGACCTTCACTCGGGTGACCACGTAAAGATGGCGCTCCTGTCTCTTGACAAGAAGTCAAACAGTGCCATCAATTAGCACATGCTTCTTGAAATGACACCATTAGATAAAATAGTTTTCCTGTCATGTAAGAGAGGACCAGGATTTTCGATCAGTCCCCATCTTTCTCACATGATGGATTCGAAGTTCGAATCCACTCGTATAGGGATTTTGGGAGAGAAGACCCCTGGGTTTATCATTTGCCTTTTTCTAAGGCAAAGTTTTAAAGATGTCTACTTTCCGTAACAAGACGCCATAGTAGAGGCAACAGGATTGCTCAAGGCTCCTCTTAAGATGAGCAATGTTTTTCTCTTTCAAGGCCCGGCCAAAGAAATGCAATATCATCCAACATTATTAAATTTAGCACTGTCTTAAGGGGCAAAAATATTTCATATTCCCCCACTTTACATCATGCAAAATTTTTGACATTCCCCCTCTTGACTAAAAGACCCCCCCCCCCCTTCCCATCCGGTCTTAAGGAAAGTAAAATTTGGGCATTAAATAATGAAATGGTGCAGGGATCGATGTTTGAAATAAAGAGGTAAAAACAATAGGTAACAAAAAGGGTCACAGAAGGTATTTTTTTCAGTAAAGTACATGTTGAGGAAATTTGTAAGAGATTCAGGTGCCAGCAGTGGCTCACTGGGAAATTGAGTACTTTGATCAAGTAGCAGTTTAGAGAGGATCCCCATGATAGCTTTTCGGGATCCGGGATTTGGCCTTTTGGAGTCCGGGATTCTACCCTGCGAGCAGAGGCCCTTCGATCTTCCTAGGTAAGTCCTCTTCCCGACTTATCTAGGAAGATCCAAAAGCTTCTGCTCACAGGGTACAGGGATTCGGGATTCTAAAGAAATATGGGAGCGGGATTCGGGATTGCATTTTTGGACAGGACGCGGGATATAGCGTTATTATGAAGCAGGATCCGGGAATTAATCGCCTTTAAACCACGAGATCCAGGATTTCTGGCGGGGAAAAATTTGTAAGTCAGCAGCGACTGATCAAAACAAGAGTACCGTGTCGTACTATGTTTCTTATCTCGGTGTTTGCATAGTTATTAGAGGAGACTGGTTATGAAAAGCGGCAAACATCAATGATAAAAACAACAGTGCTGCAGTTTATGTTGGAAGCACCCTGAAAGTGCACAATCCTTTGTTTTCTGTTGGCAAATTGTTACGGAATAAATTCATGCAACGTTTTTATTGGTCAATACAATCAAAATGATAGGAATTCTTTTGAACGTTGTGCACTTTCAGGTCCACAAAAACATATAACAAAGGAGTCTGACGGGTTTCATAACCAGTCCACTCAATTAACTATGGTGTTTGGGAGAACTTAAGGTATTACGGTGAATTCTTATTGGTATAATGATACCAGATAACAGATGTAAATATTTATTGTATATTTATACGTCAGAATAGCCCCGCATAGAGGAGTCGTAATATAAAGTGTATGTTATGTTATGTTATGTTATGTTACGTTATGTTACACTGCTACACCCACTGGCCAACACCAGTCAATTGTGTGACTTAAAATTACTCTTTCCTTAGCATAACATTACATAACATTATGTGGTTGCACAGCTGAATAGCTTTCAATTCTCTCCAAAATATCGCGTGATTCCAGCCCAGACGTTGACGTCATTCAATGTGAATATAATTAATTACTGCATAAAACACCGCACCCAAACCAGCCCCCACTAAATATCTCGCTGAAGTATATCATCTTGTACATATCTCCCAACCTCCGAGGCAGATGGGAAAGAGCTTCAATATCTCCAATGCCATGCTGACTATTCGGTTTTTCAAGTCTTAATTTGTCTTAAATCAAAGAAGGAGAAATCGGGTACCTTAGTATTATCGCTGGTTCTTGATGTACACATTCCTCATTTATGTATAGCCCGATACATTTGGATCGCCCAGTGACGCCGGTAAGCAGACTTTCTGAAATTCGAATGTTCACTGTTGTTAGTTTAGAAACTTTTAATTTCAAGGCTGTAATGAATAAGCAGAGAATGAACGCCACGGAATTACTTCTCTATTTCTGACTACTTGTTTTGTCAGTAGATAGTATCTGCAGTGTATTCTTTAGGGGCAAATGGCGACATTAATGATAAGGAAATGAAAGTGTTAACAAACTTGCAAGCTTCTAACACAAAACTGATTCTGTTATATTGAGTCAACACTGCATGAACCTTTCTAAGATGCTTCTTCTCGAACTCATTAACTTCAAGCTGCAAAGGAATTTTTCTGTGAAACGATGATCAGTACAATTAATAAAATTAGCAGCTGAAGCGGATCGGTGACCGTCGTGAACGTCCAAATCTTTCGATAATTAAGTTTATGATGTTCTCAGTCTTAAACAGACTTCTGTTTCCTTCTGAACGCAAATCATCAAAAATCAACAAAGCTGCAACTTCTTTTAATAAAAACATATATCAATAGTCTCTGATCAATTGTGTTGCAAATAAAATACAGCAATGTGACAAAATGAAGGTGGAAAAGTGATGCTCACTTATGCGTTACTTAATTCAGTGAATTCCTTACTTTGAAAATTCTGGACTCAGTTCCTCTTGGTAGATTAGTCCGTTTTTACAAATGTCTCTAAACACTGACATGACTCTGTTCACACAATGTCCTGCTGGTTATCTTCCAATCATGGTCAATCTTTTTCTGTTTTTCGACAGGGACTGAGTGGCGTGAATTAAAGTAGGTTGCATTTTTATTCAGCCACTGTCGGAGCTTGTCGACGCCGTTTAGCTAAGTCGGAGATCATCAGCAGGTTTGTTTAAGATTTTAAACTACTCAGATTGTTCATGAACCGAGTTAGAACCATATCCCGAGGAACTCAGGAAAGACTATTTATACAATTCATCGTTGCAAATTTGTGCGATCTCTGCATAAAAAAAAATTATTAACTGAGTATTTTTCTCTTAGAATTCAGCTCATATATGACAGTACCCCCCGAGACCTTATTTATCTTTACTTATCAGTTCTTCTGTCCCTTTTTTTCTCTACATTAGACATTTGCTCCTGGAAAGTCAAGAGGTTTGTACTTATCAACATTTTTCCTTCAGCTGTATATTTCTGATGGGAAAGGTACCCATTTTATGAGCAGCTCAAGAGAAGAGAATCATCTAAAGAATCAACATGACGCATTCAGTGTTTTTCAATACCCACATGATCCATAAAATCTTTCGCCAGTAGAGCTAAATTTTACGTATATTTAGTCATTTTATATTTAGATAACAAGTTATAACTCTGATACTACTCTTATTGATACCATAGAAATTCTACTAACCTATTTATCGCTTCTGCCGATAATTTACATATAATTCGATCCAATTTCCTCATTTAGTTTTCCCTTATCGCATTCTAATTTTTTTGCAGATCAACCGAGCAAAGTACTGGGACCTAAGAGTGAAAAGTACATGTGACAGTTGTTCTTGCATGCAGCTTCTTCTCCGCAGTGAATTGGAGGTCTGTTTGTTCGTTTGTTTGTTTGTTTGTTTTTTAAGTTGCTTAGCTTAATTGCATTCAAAAGGTAATGGTAAAAGGTGATGCTTCATCTATAAAAGGTTGATCAATGTGGTTAATTGTTTATTCCAGGCTTTTGAAGCTTCTTCATAACTGAACAATAGTCTACACTGAATCAACGTTAGGTAAGCTTCTTGACCTCAGTAGACGCAGCTGTTTTTGCTTAAGTTTTATGAATCTATAAATGTTCATTCTAAGAGGAATTCTTGCTTTAGCAGCCTATATTCTTTCTCTTTCTACAGTTAATGTGAATTATTGGTCTGACTTGGTGTTAAACACCAGTTAATGGAGACCTTTATCAGGACGTAAATGTTTTTTCCATTCGAAGCTGAACTAGCGAGCGGTACGTCTGTTGACCCATTGAGTGGTAGAACTAAAGATTTGTTGAAAGGAGCATGACATCATGACGGAAAATGACACGAGTTACATTATATTATTGCTCTCATGGTTGTGTTTCCTATCGATTTGAGTACATGCAGTACCCCTGAGTACCCTGTAGTGACATACAAATCGTAGGGTCAATATCAATAAAGCCAATAAAGTGTTATGGATATGTTTATTGACTTTGATATCAGTTACGAGTTGCTGTTTATCAGTAATGTTCTAGCGAGTGACGATGGACTAAACACAACAGAAAAACGAATCAACCAACTTGGCTTCGCCCATTTTTATCTTTTCGATATTTTTCAATCAAAATCGATCAAATCGATCGTTTAATTGCAGAAGTTGATAATCACAAAAACTCGACCGATCGATTTCCATCGATTTTCGATATTTATCGATAAATTATAATTGATTTTGATTGATTACTATTGATTTTAATTGAGTATCGAAAATATCGATTTGTTACTTTCTGATAATGTGTAAGTCGAAATTTATTAAAATTTGAATTATGGTTAATCCCAGACAAAAATGTACCAATTGTGTCCAAATATCCCTACCCCGAGTACCAGTAAGTTGAAAAGGGACCACATTACCTATCAATGTAAAGGGAGTGTTTTGGGGTGGGGGGAGGGAGGGGCAGGGAGGCAGGGCCTGGTGTGGGGATGTGACATTTTTCCACAATTTGTTGTCAAACTCTCTGCCCACAGGCAAATCATTCCAGTCAAATGCACCAAAATTTCCTAGAGCTGATCAGTTTTATCAGAGTTGCTACAGTCAGGGAAGAGTCAGGGAAAAACAAAAATTTTTCAACATCAGGGAAAAGTCATGGAATTTGTTAAAAAGTCAGGGAACTCTGGTTTCTGGCGCAATGCATCAAGGTTGGCAGTGGGCCTTTAATGGCAAAATTAAACCTCTCTGAATGTTTTCAACCTGATGGAGTTTTCTGTTTTGAAAATAGAGCTTCTGTTTACTTTGATACAGCACTTTATTAAATGTTTAGTTGATCCTAGTGCACATTGAACAAAGAAAGATTCAAATATCCCCTCCCCCAGGAGAACAAGATCATTCTAATGCCCCACCCCAGGTCCAACACACAATCAAATCCCCTCTCCTCCCCACCCCATGCCCTGCCTTACTTTTTGCCATTTATTTCAGTGAAACTGCATGGCTGACCGAGACAGTTGGTATGACTTGGAGTGAAAGACTACTGATGGAATTAATTTCATTTTAACAAACAAAGGTATTCTCTTACAATACCAATCTAAAATGGTATTTCTCTACAGTCTGAGTTCTCTTTTATGTGATGTGCTATACAAGTAGAATGAAAGACTTTGCTTTTGTTAGTCCTCAAAAATATCCTGGCAATTTGCTGGCAGGGAAAGTTGTTAGAGAGTTTGGTCCACAGCTAGTTTGCTGACGTTGAAAATTAAGTTGAGATGCTCCTTGTTGGGGAACAGCAAAATATTGAAAATTGTTTAAAATAAACTTAGTGAGTAGCACATGTAGGAGAATAAACTAGTCTTACTGTACTACATTTTTACTGAATGCTTATTCACAAAGTTGAATTTAAAAAACTAATTCTGCTGGCACCAAATTGTAGTACTCCTGCTATGTAATTGCCGACAAAAAATGAACAAATTCTCAGTGATGGAGATGTGTAAAACAGAAGGAAAAATAATGTCAACATTTTTAAAGAAATAGCTTTTGCTTTAGGTTTTGTAAACTTGGCAACAACCTCTAAGGAAACAGTACATGGTGACTAAGTAAAAGATTGTTACTGAGTGTAGCATAGAGAGAAACAGTTTCTCAATATTCAAGAGTGCGAGTGTTACATTAGGTTTTTCTTTGAATTATTTTATTTTAGCTGTACCAATTGAAGAAATAATTGTAGTTGAGCCTAAACTGGCAAAGGATACATTAAGAGGGTGGCATTAAATTTGCACCCATCATACAGTCGACTCCTCATAACTCGAACATTCAAGGGAAATCAAAAACAGTTCAAGTTATCGGGAGTTCAAAGCAAATAACCAGAACTTAGGTAATGGGATGGGGAAGAAATGCAAGTATCTTGTAACTTATTCTCACTTACCATCAGTTGCATCTAAGCATGTTCACGTGAGGAAAAACCATGTTCTAATTGGGTGCAAACATGACATGTTGTGCCACCAAACATTCAAAGTTTGGAGTAATCAGCTGTTGTTGACTTGATTTGTTTTCGCTCAACAAAGTATTCTTTGCAAGTATTTTTAGGCATTGAGAATAATTTCTAGAGGCAAGCGTGCTGTAATTTTGTAATAAATTTGAATAGTCTGGTAAACATTAGTTTTTGAGCTATTTTGAAAAAATAGCTCATATGTCAGTGGTATAAGCTTACGTATCGTTACTGCTTTGTGGCTTTGTCTGTTCGGATGTGTGTTGCAGGGGCCAATAAGGTTGAAGGTACTATGAGTTTATGCTTAGGAACCAATGAGATTTTGACATCTAAACATGACATTGCTGCGCTAAATGTCAAACGAGGGCACTTTATCGAGACTGCCATTTTGGTTATTTACAATTGGGTCATCTTTTATTATGGCTAAAGGTGTTTAGAAGCATAACATTTAAATATCTTCATGGTTGAAATGCTGAGTACTGTGATGCAGCTGTTTAAGGGTTCATATTTTAGTGTGGCTGCTTGTTCAAGACCTCTATGACCCAACTCAGCTATCGCGAACGGCACAACGTACATGAATTATGTTTCACCCGCTCCAAAGTGAAGTATAAAAAATCATATTTTTTAAGGTCTACAATTGAAGTGTTAATATATTTTATTTGGTATTTAGATATTGATTTTCAAGGGACTGTGACATGCTTTTTGCGCATGTGCAGCGTCTTGATTTCTGGTCTGGTGAACCTTTTTTCAAGATTTGCTTTTGGTGAAAAAATCCTCTTCTGTCGACCCTGAGATGCCCGAGAAGGCTATTATATCAGTATTCAAGAGCTATTTGGTCTATTTTGGAAGTTTTAAATGCCATATTTTGTATTTTTGTGCAAGCATTGTTGAGAAAATTGGAAGTCATTCAGAAGAATTGCACTAAGGCATATTATTTTATTGTCAGTGTTCCTACAAACGGATCAAATGTGGCATTTAATGTGGTCATCTGGCTTTCATTTCTGTCTACTAAGTTCTCCATTCAACGATCTACCTTTTTCGGATAGGTTTTAAACGTTAAATATATAAGGAAAGTGGAAAAAGGTTTATCGATACAGCTGTGTACTACACTTGGGACGCAACGGTGAGTGAAGCTGATCTGCGACATGACTTTCGATTGTCTGCAACAATTTACTCTCTCGAGTGCTTAGAATCAGAAGGAGAAAACCCAGAAATCTGTTATTGTGCAGGAAGTAGCGTGAGGTTTGAGGAAAGAATCCATCGAACATGGAACACTTTAACAGGCATTCGATTTATGACTCCGATCCGTAGTTGTACACCAGAAAGTACTGAAAGGCCATGTGTTCTTTACTGATGTGGTTCACTCGGAATGTTCCTTGTATCTCTGCTGTATGAGCGTAAATGTTTAAGAATTTGTAGTCATCATAGTGGTCATCGCGCTAGCCAAACACATAGGGTACAAGAAACATAGAGAGCTCGGAAGGAGCTAAATGCGTACTATAATAAAATAAGCCAGGCATTTTAAGCAAAATGTTTGCCTACCGGTAATTCAATAAAGGGTGTTTTGGCCACCAGTCAGGCACAATTTGCAGGTGTTTCTAAGTTTACATAGGTAAAACAGAGTGATCAGCAAGGTTTGTTTACAAATTATTTGTTTGCGAAACAGAGACTTGTTTGCTAGTGTGGGTACATAAAAATACATGTGAGCAAATGTTTGTTTCAAAGCAGGACAGGGTTGTTAATCTTTTTCTTATTGGTTGCAACATATATCTGAGGAATACCAGATAATAATTATATGAATTATGGTGATATATAAAATGCAACAAAAACGTCCGGAAGTCTCCCACTTCGCGAACAACGGATGTTGAATTATGCAAATTTCATTGCGTGCATCTTACTCGCCTCTGATTGGTTTAAGGCTGTGCTTTATTAGGAAAATTGAAGGGAGCCCAGTGCTCTGAACCTGTAAAATCTAGGGTGTCCAGCATATGATTTGTATGAAAAATCTAAGATTTTCTAGTCACCCAAGAGCAAAAGTTGGGTGCCAGGGGCCACCGGGCTCTGCTAAAGCACAGCCATGCGTAAAAAACGTATTTCATTTACCCAGTGGCTGGGAAAAGATGCGTAACTTTTGCGGTAGCAAATAAACTTGGAAGCAGCCAGTTGACGAAATAATTAGAGATTGTTTCATTGAGTGGAATTAACATAAGATGAGTAGAAATCAGTATTTCACCAATTTGACAATTCTGTAATGATGTTAGGGTATCAATCTTAACATTGAGTGATGTATAATTATATATTTGTGGATGTTAGAAAAGGAGGTGTTTTGTTAAAATCAATTGAGCAAAGTAATCTTGTAAACAATATGTGTTCTTTCTTGTACAATTTGTAAAAGGGGAAAAGTCTAACATCTTCACGTGCAATTTGTGTGCATGAGAAATTTTATAACCTATAATCCTGTTTACTACATTACTGTGTGATAACTTGAATTCCCTCACAAACCAGTGCAACACTTTCACGTGCCAGGTGTGTGACTGCACATCTCACGCTGGCTTTTCACAGTAATAATAGTAACTTGAATGTATAAAGACCTGTTTCATTTTGTAACCAATGCCTTAGGTAAAGGTTAATTCTTGTCTTTTAAGAAGCAATAGCTTTTAAAACATGCAGAATTAAGTCGTCAGAGTTAGACTGTCTCATTGAGTAGAATTGCACATGAAAACCTCATGAATTATGATGATGCGACCACCTACCACAATGATAAAAAATCCTGGACATAACTATATTCGGTAATAAATGAGCCAGTGCCACATGTTCTTAAGAAACTCTAAAGAAACCTTCGAGTTTTCCCTCTAATCAACGTTTGGTGAGTTGATATTTTTTGTACTTTAACAATTTGTTTAACTTGCTCCAGATGTATCAAGGAAAGACAGGAAAGTGAATATTAAGCATGAGGATCGACTCAGCTGAGCGTTTTCATTGACGTACAGCAATACCTAATTTCGCACAAAAAACCAGTTGTATAGCTACCACTGGAGCTGAAGCGTTCAAAATAGCTCATGCACATTGAATGTGCCTGTGTTTGTGTTTAGTCAATAAACTGCATTGTTGTGTAATATTACCTGGGAATAATGAAGGTGAAATGAATATCTGAATTTCATATTATTGGAACCATGCACAGAATGAAGAAATAAAGATCATCGCATTTAAAGATGCAACTTATGCAGTGGCAAAAACAATGCAAAAAATAGTTAGGCTTCCAGACACAGGGTATATTAATTAGGAACCAATATATGTGATAATGACCAGCCCCCAGTTGGCTTGCCAGCTCAGTAAATGGTTAGAGCACTGCACTGGTATCCCAAGGTCAGTGTTTTAATGCCGGTAAGCTTGATTTTTTCAGGCTTTCTTTAGTGCACAACTGCATTGAGTGTTGGCAAAGTTAACCAGCTCAATCCACTAAACTACTCTTTTCTGATGCATGAATTTTAATCTTGGTTTAATTGTAGAATGGATAAAGATCGTTCTAAGAAGAAAGGAGATACTCTTGGGAACCAGATAAAGAGAAGTGCTGCAGGGCTATTCGAGAAATACAAACCAAAAAACCAAGGTAAAGAAATCAGGATCTTTAAATAAATGTAACTGTGAAGAAAGTGCTTCCTTTTTAAAGACAGCTGTAAACTGTTAGAGTTTCTCGTCTTCTGGCCATTAAGGACAATAAATCATAATAAGCATCATACATGTATATAAAAATTCTGTTATAAAAACTGTTAATTCATAAAGAGCAGGGGACGTGGTCCCCGCAACTCAAGTTTCTGCTGTTTAAAATGTCGCAAATAAACACTAAACTTGAACTTGAGTTTGTTTCATGAGTTCAACCATGGTATGGTATGTCATGTACACATTTTGTCATTGGCATAAAGATGCCAGTACTCATTGTTAAATTATATTAAAATTACAAATAGTTGAGGAAAATTCAAAAAATGTTTTTTTTTTTTGAAGATTTATTAAAAGATCCATGAATCTCCTACAATTAGACAAAAAGCATTTGATCCAGTTCATTGTCTCTAATTAAGCAATTCATTGCACAACATAAGTTGTGAACAAGACACTGGTGAAATGACTAATTATTTGTTGTCGTATTTCAAGGTCCATCTGGAAGGGTTGAGCAAGCTGGCCCAAGCACAAGTTTTGTTACAGGTGAATAAGAGATTACTAATTCATTGTATGTGAGAATCACAACAGCTCCCTGACAGTATCCAGCTTTTAAACTTCGTCTTCTATCTATTAATTCTTCAAGGTTCAGAGCAGTGAAATATCTCCTCCTCTTTTTGGTACCTCTAACAGAGCTTAAGACGGAATCCACCAGGACATTGAGTGATTTTATTTTCAGTGCACAAAAACCTTGTACCAGAATAATTTAAAGAATATTACATTCTTTTTTTACATTTTCATAGGCCAAAGATGTAATAAATCATCTTTAATTACACCAAAGAAAATTTCCTATGGAAGTCCGAGAAAGTGAATGTCAAATTTCACAAGAATTGTCATTATACCTGCCAGGTAAAATTTCTAAAAATTGCGTGTGTAAGATGTAATTTTGTGAAATTTGACATTCATTTTCTCAGGCTCCCATGAGAAATTTTTTTTGGTGTTACTACAGATGATTTATCACATCATGATCTTTAGCCCTTGAAAAATGTAAAAAAGAATGCAATATGCTTTAAATTATTCTGGTACAAGATTTTTGTCCTTTGAAAATCAAAATTACTCAATGTTCTGGTGGATTTCATCTTAAAATGAATTTCTTCCATGCTGACGAAGCAAGATTGCGGTACCTTCTAGGGATACTTTTGAGTTTTTTACTTGAGTAGCACCACAGTTGTTTAACAGGGTAGTATCCCCTTCTCCCCACCACGCCCTGATGACACTAGCAACCAACTTTACAGGGCTGTCAGTAAGGGCCGGGAGGCGTGGATTTCCCCTGGCTACTATGAGCATGCATGACCCCTGGTTACTAAAAAATAGGACCAAAAGAATTTCCAGGATGTCCTATTCCCTGCTCTGAAACTTAAAACCATAGTGACAGCCCTGTACCCTAACCCATAAAAGAAGCTCTCTGCTCTGCTGGCTTTATTTTCTAGTTTTAGATCATTCTAGACATCTACCCTCTGATTGGTTGATAGCTGTGGTTTAGAAAGGCCCAGTAAATATTTTGGGGGCTTATTTCCTGTTTTGAAAATGTTTTTGAACTGCAGCTGCTTACTAGATGCCTTTCAGAATCAACTTAATGTGTAGCAAAAATCCTGCATACCCAAGTTTAAAACATAAACTGTGAACAGACATCAGTTAGTGAATTAAAATGTCAGTATCGCCCACAATTAAGTAAAAGCTAAGATGTAAGCTTTCAGTCCCAAGACAAGCTGCTCAGTCCTTTTTGTTATTGAAACTTTATTATTCAAACCCAGAATCTAAAATGTGAGTAACAAAAAAACTGACAGATTGATAAACATCCCCAAATACTTTTGAATAACTGTTTTTTAAATGTCTCACTTCAATTTTTATTCTATTTTGTTTAACTCACAGACCCATCAGCAAGGGAACAGCCCTCTAGCTCTATGGCCAATAAGAAGGAGTTACAAGGTACTATTATATCCAATAAAGCAGAAATGGTACCAGAAATACAGTAGATTTGAAACGCTTATTTCAATATAAATGGCGTAATTTATTGTTTGTTATATATTTGCAATATACAAGAGGATCTTTATTGTAGCAATTGTTTATTTTTATTTTAAAAGTACATGTAAGTAGCAAAGAAGAAGTATGATGTTGGGGCATACTTCAAGAGTCAAATCCTTTCTCTCATTCAATCTTTTTCCTAGAATTTTGCTAATAATAATAATTATTATTCTTAGCACTCAACCACAAATGTCACTAACGGCTTTGGACAGTTAACCCTCTATTGGTGTCTCCTCCCTGAATCTCTCTTTATGGGATAACACCCCTTTACACTTCCTTTACTGATGCAGTCTTCAAAGACATTTACATCTACATGTTACTCGGTCAAGGCTGCCTATCCCGCCATATTCATAATTGTAATTGTAATAAGAAATAAATAATTCTTTATTTAGCTCACAGTGAAATGACATTTTTAACTTAACATAACTGAAATTTGTCCTAGTTTATTACTTTGTAATATAAGAGAAATAATAAGTGCAAGCTGGGAAGCTAAATTAACTGTTAGATTTTCTAGTTAGCTCCCCGTCCAATTAAAGTTAGTGTGTAAGTAGGTGAAAAAGAAGAAAATAGAATAGATAAATGAATTAATAAATTAAAATAAATTAATAAAGAGCATTCCTTCTATGTTTGACCATAGTATTTATATTCCTACACTATACTCTGGTGTGTTAGAGCCCTGGTGTCAGCGTGTATTGTTACTTACATTTCTGTTGGTGTATCATGAGTTGAGGATAATTTGTTTTTAAGTATGGAAATTTTACTTATATATTTGGTGATCTGGTCCCTTTTTACAAATGAGGGCCTATATTTTGTGCGTCAACCACCTTCCCTTAACTTTTCACGCCTAATAACATCTTGGTTAATTTGGAGCTGCCCAGTAAACTATTATATGTGTTTGAATGTCTTAGGGGAACTTTGGTCATCTACATTAAATTTTTAAGACCTGACCACCATATGTTTCAATAAGATATTACAACTTGACTTGCATCTTCTAATCAGCAAAAAATGCATTTCTTGGTGGTAAATTAAAGTAGCACTCTGTGTTCTCCAGCAACTCAAAGAGCACAAACAAAAATTACTTTTTGTTAATTTCAAGCCCTGAACACTCTTGCATTCCTACATGCATTTGCATTTCACATGTGTGAACCAGGTATTAAAATACAAACACAAGGTTAAAAGTTTTTGTCCACCATGTTGGGATGCAGGATACTCAAACGCAAGTGCATATCTCACTGCACTTGCATTTACATTGGTATCACTTGTACAGTTTGAACCAGCCTTTCATTTTCATGAGAGTTATCATGTTCAATTAAAGATGAAATTACAAAGCAAAAACTGCTGTCATGAGACTAAAGGGTTGGCTATTTTTTAGCTCTATAATAAAGACAGTTACAAGAGATTTAACTGCACATATCTGTGAGAGAAAGAGATTTTTGTTTAAATAATCTTTTCTTTCTAACATTGTACAACTTTAATTTAATTCGTGATCTTACTTTTTGATATTTTAGGGAAATTGTTAATCAAGACACCATGGCACAGCACCAAGAACTTAATAGGAAAAGGAGGTAGTGCTCATAAGAATATGGCAGATGTTCCACCTGCACTCACCCTAGAACTTCCCAAGAAAAGTGATCTTCCTAACACATTTAAACCTTGGAGTGAAGTCCATCTTCCAATTGACATTCTTTTGTTGACAGTTGATGACTGCGAGTTCTTAGCCTGTTTTGCATGCCTGAAAAATGCCTTTAAAAGCTACCTCAAGAACCTTGGATATGTGTACTTTGGGAACATGGGTGAAAATGGAGATGTGCCCCTAAAAGTTGCTTTGATAAAATGTTCTGAAGGTTCTTCTGCTCCAGATGGCTCGCTGGTCACTGTTAAGAATGCCGTAGTGGAACTGAGACCCAAAGCTGTTTTCTCTGTTGGCTGCTGCGGTGGGTTGAACCCAGAAGTCACCAAGTTACAGCTAGGTGACGTGGTTGTTTCCTCTAGGCTTTTAACTGAAGCCTTCAAAACCCCAGTGAGTAGAGATATCTTGCACCTTGTCAGGCATGCAGATTATGGCTGGATTCCTCCATTAAAATGTCCAGAAGATCATAAAGTTCAGGTCTGCTGTGATGGGGAGATTTTAAGTGGCGTGAACCCAGTCAGTGCTAAACAGCAAAACATGTCTTATTTTACTCAAGCTACTGCAGTTGAAATCGGTGGTGAAGGTAAGACATTAAGAAAAAGAAGTCATTTATCAGGGAATAAATTTTATTCCGTGATAAATGACTTCTTTTCTCTCTTGTTTTGTTTTCTTACAAGAGGCATGGTGGCCTAGTGGTGAATATTGCAAACTTCACAGGGGTAAAGCATGACCATTTTGACAAGTACGCACACAGGTCTATATGTTTTTAAAAACGTCGTACAAAGTAACGTTTTTGCTTTCCTTTAATACATAATTGGCAGTTTACAGACTTGTTTACAATAGAACATGATATCAAAAAAGCTTTTAAAACGTTCTTTTTGAGCTGGTACAGGAATGATGTTAACCAGAAGAAGGAGGCGCCTTTTTGTGGGCAGAAATTTTATAATCAAGTTTAAAAGCATCAGTTCGAAGAATTGTGGCAATGTGCATGTTCATGTAAATTTTCCGCATGCTTTCCTTTGCTGACTTTTATGTTTTTCTCTTTAATTCCCTTATTTCAATCATGAGCACGGGAAAGGAACACACAATAAGTGATAGTCAGCATTTATATATTTTCAGTTGTACTGAATATCTGTAAAGTTTGTCATTGAAAACATACTACATATGTTCGCTAGGAGTGAACTTCCTGCAAAATTCTTCTTGATACTGGGCCAAGTAGAAAATGTGTACCTAATAGTTTGATTCAGCTTACGTAGATTATTGTCGACATGGTGTGGTCCATGATTTTCCAGTTGAGGGACATTAAAGTAGTCTTTGATGATAGACTTTTTCGACTTTTATGGAGAGGGAGAGAAACTAAAAAATAAAAACCTTTTGAATGCAAAAACGTTCCAGATAAATCTTAAAAGGAATGACGATCAGTCAGGGTCAATTCTTTTCCAATTTTCATGAATACGCGGCGTATTGTACGGGATCCTGGTCCTCTTCTGAAACGGTTGTATTTTATTTGCAAAAACAATGCTGACTAACAGCGAGACAGGCAGCAACAAATCTGCACAATTTAAAGTCAAGTCGCAACACTACAAATGTCTTTACTTATAACAGAAAATCTTCTCTTAATTTCTCAAGTACACACGTTTGCATTTGCGTTAAGCACGCTACGCCCCTGCTTCAGATCTGGAGGTCCAGGTTTGGGGTCTTGCTGTTGTGCTGTTTTTATTATTGTAAAACAAACTTTGCTTCACTTTGTCCCTGACCTTCACCAATTAAGGTGTATAAAGAGGCGCTGGTTATTACTTCTTGTGATCCTGTTTTCAGTCTGATCCGTTGAGATCAGTTCTAGGTTTGGACAATGATGTTTATGTGACCGAGCCGCGCGAGTAGGGGAGGTAGCGAATGACAACCAATGAAAGACAAAATGCGTATAAAACAAACAAGAATTTAATGGCCAATTAGTGGGAAAGAAATACAATAAAAAACAAATACTAGGAAAACCAATAAAGCAACAAAAAGGGAAAGAAAAGGGGCGATGAAAAGGGCAATAGCGCCACTCCAGCGAGGGGAGAACTCTACAAAACTATGTCCTACGGCTTGACTAGTGAACGCGGCAACTGGAACTGTAGTAATGCGTAGAAACGCTACGTGCAGGCGTATTTATATCGCGCGGAACACAAACAGCTCGCATCCTGTTATTAGCAATACAATTGGACAGCTATAGCTAGGTAAGCCACAAAACAGTGAAATCTTCCTTTTGGCAATACGCCTGTTTGCGAAACACTATTATTGCTTTACCGCAGAATACATACGTGTTCTGTTAATACAATAGGAGGAAACAAATGGAGAGTTTCGCGGTTAACTACAGCAATGGCGGCAAATTAAAGCGAGTTAAAATCAATTAATTTCTTTCCTGTTTATGGGTGTAAAGGCGGAGAAATCACAGAGCTAGATAAAACACGGCTAACCACAAAGCACAACTAAAGAAACGCGTACCGTGGGAAAACGATAAACGGAACCGCAAAAATAATACCGAAAAGAAAATGCTTTGTGAGCTAATTATCGAGCTCGGTTACATTTCTCCCCTGCTTAGGTCGTCGTCCTCGACAGAACACAACAATGCTTATTTAAACTAACAAACTCGTTTTACCAAAGGCTATATGCTAAGAACCAAAATAACAAAATGAAATATACTGGAAAGTCTTTAACAGTCAATGTCACTGAGTTATTTACTGCTGATCTTGGGGCTCCATGAGGATTAGAATGCTGTCCTGCTGTCGTCCGGGTTGAGCGTCTCAGGGTCGTCTCTTCAGGGGGCTCTGGGGCTGGGTGTTCCACATGAACTGGTTCTTCGGGGGCCTCTGCAACTGGAACGGCAGGTTCAACAATCTCAGATTCAACAACCTCAGGTTCTGCATAGGGCGCTTGATCTCCTGGGGTCACTTCAATGGGCATTTCTGGAACTGGGGGCTCACTGGTTTCTGATTCTTCCGGGGGGTTCACAGGCTCACAGGGTTCTGGAGGTGCTGTGTTCAATACAGGATGGGGGCGTCTTCTCATCACGATTATCTCTTCTTCATCATCTTGGGGTTCAGTGGGCACTCTGTTATGTCTCACCCTTGGGGGAATCAAATCTGTCTGCACAATGGGGTTGGTGTCAAGGCATGGCTGTACCTGCCTGTGACATGGTCTCATCAGGGTCCGATATACTCTCTTGCTGGGTCCATCTCCATGGGCTGGAGCAACTGTATAAACAGCTCCTGTAGGTCCTGGCGTCTCTTGAACTTTGTACAAGGTGGGATCCCAAGCATCCTGTATCTTGTTTCTGCCTCGGGGATGACTGTGTAGGTAGACAAACTGGCCTTTTTCAATTGGTTGGGCATTGGTACTCTTGTCGCTGGTGGCTTTCCGTGCATCTGCTTGCTGTCTGAGGTGCTCCCCTGCTTTGAGGTAAGCATCTCTTAAGCGGTCTTGGTGGGAGGCTAGCCAGTCTGTTTCAGGTGGATCCTTTTCGTCTGCTCCAAGCATTAGGTCTAGTGGTAGGCGGGGGTTACGGCCAAACATCAGGTAATACGGAGAATAGCTGGTGGATGCCTGAGGGACAACATTATAGGCATAAAGAAGTTCTGGGAGGTACTCTGGCCACTTTCTCTTCTTTTCTGGTGGTAGTGAACGCAACAGGTTGTGCATGGTTCTGTTAAATCTTTCACATTGGGCATTGCCTTGCGGGTGATAAGGAGTGGTACGCGACTTCTTAATGTCGTACAGCTTACAGAGTTCGGTGATCACTGCATTTTCAAAACTTCTTCCTTGATCGGAGTGGATTCTCAGAGGGACACCATACTTAAAAAACCATTCCTTAAGGAGTACTTTAGCTGTGGTGCTCGCCCGCTGGTCTCTGGTAGGAACTGCATGTGTAAATTTTGTGAAAACATCTGTCATCACCAACACGTTCTCCCTGCCATCTGTGGCTGGTTCCAACAATGTGAAGTCGATCGCAAGAACTTCTAGGGGTTTAGTAGCTAAGAGGTGTCCCATGGCTGGTCTAACACGTGGCAATGGTTCTTTTGACAAGGTACATCTTTCACATTTCTTTATCCATGCTTCTACATCGCTATGTATTCCCGGCCAGTAGCAACGGTCTCTAATCAGATGTAATGTTCGCTCGGTCCCTTGGTGGCCCATACCATCATGTAGGCTGGTAAGTACTTTCTCTTTCAGTTTCTGGGGAAGGATCAACTGTTTTCGTTGGCCGCAATGGGGATCTTGAATGACTCGATACAGTATGCCATTTTCCTCTTCAACCTTGTCCCATTGGTTGAGCAACGTAACTGCATCTCGTGTTTCTCCTCTCCTTTCTTGGGGTGTGGGTTTGCGGTTGGTTTGCCTGTAGTAGTGGAGGCGACTGATGACGGGGTCTGCAATCTGCATGTCTCGTAACTCAGCTGGACTGTGAGAGGGTAGGCTGGTGAATGTTGTCTCTGGGGTACTTGTGCTCAGTTGTTCTTGGGAGGTGTAGGTCGTCACCAACTCTCTCAGCTCGACTGGAACTGGGGTGGATTGCGTGACGCTAATGTTTTCCAACTGAATCTCAGCTAAATCGTCAGCATGCGGGATTTCCTTTTCATGATTTCCACGTGCTACTCTTGAAAGGGCATCTGCGTTCCCATTAGCTCTACCAGGGCGGTACTTCATCTTAAAGTTAAACAAGGCTAATTCAGCTGCCCATCTCTGTTCCACTGCTCCTAACTTGGCTGACTGAAGGTGACTTAGGGGATTGTTGTCTGTGTACACCACGAATTCTGTTCCTAACAGGTAACTTCTGAACTTCTCTGTGACAGCCCACTTCAGCGCTAGTAACTCTAGTTTACGGGAACTATAATTCTGCATGTTTTTCTCTGGAGGTCTGAGCCGACGACTTGCATAAGCGATAACTCTACGTGTACCATCTTGTTCCTGGGATAGCACAGCTCCTAATCCATCATGGCTAGCATCTGTCTCCACAATAAAAGGCTTGGTGTAATCTGCGTAACCAAGTACTGGTGCAGTTGTGAGCTTCTCACGCGGGATGTCAAATGCTTCTTGGCACTCTTGGCTCGGTCTCTCTTTAAATGGGCACAAAAGTTTCCTGTTAACTTCGAGTTCATGAAGTGAATTGTTCACTAGCTGGTGAAGGGGTCCTGCTATCTTGGCAAAGCTTTCAATGAATCTTCGATAATAACTTGCAAAGCCTAAGAAGGTTCTGAGTTCCTTAACCGTTTGGGGAACTAGCCACTCTTGTACGACTGCTATCTTCTGGGGGTCTGGGGCAATACCAGCACCGGATACTTCGTGTCCCACGTAGGTTACTCTTCCACGCAGGAAGGTACACTTTTCCAACTTCAATTTCAAACCATGTTCTCTCAGGCGTTTAAGGACCATTTCTAGTCTCTCAAGGTGCTCTTCAAAGGTTTTCGAGAAGATCAAGATGTCATCCAAGTAAACAAGCAAAATCAGGAAGATCTGCTCATTTAGGCAAGCCTGCATAAGCCGAGCAAAACACGCGGGTGCGTTACAGAGTCCAAAAGGCATCCTTTTGTACTCAAACAGACCAAAGGGGATTATGAGTGCAGTCTTCGCTTTGTCTTCTTCAGTTACTCCTATCTGGTTGAAACCACTTGCCAAATCCAGGGTAGAAAACCAGCTTGCTACCTGCAGTGCATCGAAGGATTCTTCAATCCGAGGTAAGGGATAAGCATCTTTAACTGTTTTTGCGTTTAACTTTCTGTAACCCACACACATGCGGAGGCTACCATTCTTCTTCCGTACAAGTACTATTGGGGAGGAATAGGGGCTGTGGCTCTCTCGGATGATGCCTTGACTTAGGAGTTTCTGAATGTGTTCTTTTGCTTCTTGGTACTGACCGGGGGGTATTCTTTGGAAAGGCTGATTTACAGGGATGTCATCTGTGGTGAATATCTTGTGCTTTACTGTTTCGGTGTAGCCTAGTTCATCATCATCAGTAACAAACATGTCCTTGTACCTGGCCAGGAGCCCATCAAGTTTTGCTTGCTGCTCAGAGGTGCAATGCATGTCTTCAGGGGGAATGGGTGTAGACTTCGGGGAATCTTCTTTCTTGGGGGATTCTTCGGGCTTGGGTTGTATGACTACTTCACTGGCAGAGACTTGTGTGAAGGTAACTGCCTGGTTGTCATCCTGGACACCTGCTACTGCATGCATTATACCAATTCTCTCACGGGGGCGAAGCCAAACGTCCTCTTGTGCTATGTTAGCAACTTGTACTTTGACACGTCCACGACTGACTGATGAGAGGGTGCTCATGATTACCAGTCCATGACATGACAAATCTCTTAGGGGCTCGATAAGGACAATTGCATCTTCACCAGGCTGCGATCCTCGATAACCAGTGGTATCTACGGTTGTGACCATTCCAGCTGGGATCCTAACATCGCTTTTGCCTGCAATCTTCGCAAATCCTCTAACTGACGTCATAGCTTTCCCTGCAACTTGGAGTGTATTAGACCAAGCAGAGTCTTCTAGGAGTTTGGGTTCTTTAATCTCTTGATTCATTCTTTGTATAATGTTCATTCCAATCAGACCTGGCACAGCTTCTTTACGGGCTCTTGACTGGGGATCCGGGGGGTCTCGTACCACGAGAATACCTCTCTGAGGGATGGTTACACCTTGTGCTTCAAAGTCTAGTTCCAGGTAACCAGTGTATGGTATTTCCAGGCTATTAGCAGCTGTAAGGGTAAGCCATTGGTTTGTGTCAAGCAGTTTGCTTCTTCTAGGGCGGAAGTGCTTATTAAAGAAACTCTCAGTGATGGTGGAGACTTGTGATCCAGAATCAAGAAGACAGCGTACATGTACTCCCCCCAGCTTCACAGTAGTGACTGGACAACTTCCAACTGCTCTCTCATACACAATTCCAGGTAACTGTGGGGGACAAGGTGAGCCAGGACTGCTCCCTCCTGCCGCCTGACTCTCAGCAGCAGGGGGGGCTAGTTTGACGGGTTAGGTGGAGGCCTGGGGGTGAGGTTCCGGAGGGACGGGGGTCTACTTCGTGCTGTGCAATTCTGGGCAAAGTGTCCTGGTGCTCCACACTGATAACACCTGTCGCCACCTGCGTCAGGTCTAGGCTGACGCTGCTGGAACTGGGGCTGAGGCTGTATATTCTGTCCTCTGTGGGTGGGCACTGTATTCAGCTTCTTGAGATTGGCTGCTAGGTCTTCGATAGCCTTTTGCTGGCCTTGCAAGGTTTTAATCATCTCATTCATGGCTGATTCAATGGAAGAGGGCTTAGTGGAGGTATTGGTCTCATGCGACGAAGCCACCCTGGGGCGCGGTCCACAGGACTTCTCGTCTTCTTCGGCCCATCGAATAGCTTCCTCTCTGGTGTCTAGAAAGGAAATTTCTGGGTGGGTTCTAATAAACTTCTTGAGTTCCTTTCGAAGGAGGGGATCTCTAACATTTTCGGCGAAGTGGTCTCGAAGGGCTGCGTCTTGGCCACTTGATTTGGTCACACTTTTCTTTTGTATCTTGGCTTGCAGTTCTCTCAGGGCATGGGAGAATGCACGAAGGGTTTCACCTTCCCTCTGTCGGCGGTCGTAAAAAGCTTTTAAGAGCTGGGGAACAGAATGCTTCTCGCCAAAAGACTCTTGAAGGAGGTCGAAGATCTTATCTAAATTCGTAAGGTCACTTTTAGGGTAGAGCTTCATTTCTTCTTTAGCGGGGCCCTCTAGGTATGAGAGTACAAAATTCGCCTGCTCTGGGAGGGGGAGTCCTCTTGAGGTGATTGCGCTTTTCGCATTATCAATAAAATCCTCTATGGACAGTTCATTATCACCATGTCTTCCACTAAACTTCTTCAATTTTTGTTCATTGGGGATCACCACTAACTGCTTTTCCTGGGGTTGGGATGGGGCTGGAGCTCCTGGGGATTCCTTAGCTTGGAGGGTTGTCAGGAGTTGATATGTCTGGTTGTGTTCCTCCTCCAATTTTTGGAGCTTCTGTTTGAGTTGCTCCACCTCACCCTCCATATGGGACGTGACCTCTATTGCCCTTTTCTACTCCTAGTGCTTTATTGTATTTCTAAGATTTTGGAAGCCAAATAATATTCGCTACCCCACTCCTGGTACCAAAATGTGACCGAGCCGCGCGAGTAGGGGAGGTAGCGAATGACAACCAATGAAAGACAAAATGCGTACAAAACAAACAAGAATTTAATGGCCAATTAGTGGGAAAGAAATACAATAAAAAACAAATACTAGGAAAACGAATAAAGCAACAAAAAGGGAAAGAAAATGGGCGATGAAAAGGGCAATAGTGCCACTCCAGCGAGGGGAGAACTCTACAAAACTATGTCCTACGGCTTGACTAGTGAACGCGGCAACTGGAACTGTAGTAATGCGAAGAAACGCTACGTGCAGGCGTATTTATATCGCGCGGAACACAAACAGCTCGCATCCTGTTATTAGCAATACAATTGGACAACTATAGCTAGGTAAGCCACAAAACAGTGAAATCTTCCTTTTGGCAATACGCCTGTTTGCGAAACACTATTATCGCTTTACCGCAGAATACATACGTGTTCTGTTAATACAGTAGGAGGAAACAAATGGAGAGTTTCGCGGTTAACTACAGCAATGGCGGCAAATTAAAGCGAGTTAAAATCAATTAATTTCTTTCCTGTTTATGGGTGTAAAGGCGGAGAAATCACAGAGCTAGATAAAACACGGCTAACCACAAAGCACAACTAAAGAAACGCGTACCGTGGGAAAACGATAAACGGAACTGCAAAAATAATACCGAAAAGAAAATGCTTTGTGAGCTAATTATCGAGCTCGGTTACATTTACAGCTACATGTATTTCAAGAAAGGTTGTCGGAGAAAATGTGCACGTTTGACAGTCCTGAAAGGTAGCACGGGATATGATCAAATTATACACTGTTCCTGACAACAGTAGCTGTTGAACCTACTTTTGTTGCTTTCCTTTAGCACTCGCAAACATGTTATGTCCATGGCCTCTTGTGCCATTCTTTCAAATTTCTTTGAAGAACATGTACAGTGAACTCAAAGCCACCCACATATACCTTTCGGGATTGTCGCGTGCACTTTTTGTGACAATCTTTCTCAAAATAGCTGATGTTTATTAAATTTGCTGCATTTTTCTATACTGAATTATACATAAACGATTGATTGGAGGACAGCATTTTAAGTAATGTTTTCCTTTGGATAAAATACAGAAGGAAAGTTAAATTCTGCTAAGATCTTATTTATTTGTCCTGTTTTGTATTATTTTATTTATGCTGTTTATAGCTGCCTTTTAAAATCACTATTATCATTTTCTGCCTGCCCATTTGCAGGGTAAATAATTCTGTTTATGTTGTCACATATTGATCAACCCTGGCTGTGACGTTCACTTAAGGGGATCTATTTGCATAAATTGATCTCTCTTTGTATTGAAATTTAATTTTTAATCATTTTTTGTTGTTTTTTCCAGGCCTGTTTGCTGCAGCACATGATCTTAAGATTGAATGGGTGATTGTAAAAGGTATTTCTCACTTTGCCGATGGTAACAACCCTGCAGAAAAGTCTTGGGAGAGTCACGCATGCATAATGGCGGCTTCTCTTGTGTCCAACATGTTGAAGGATTCATTTGTGTTTCAGCAATGGCCTCATTATGAAGGTAGGTGACATGTCCTTTAATTAAACCATATCATAATTAATTTTTCGTGCAGTAGAAGTGTTTATGGTTAAGTACTGAGGTTGATTTAAAAATACTCAGCCTTAACTTTCAAACCTAATTATTAATCACAATAAACTTAAAAAAGGATAGAGTTCAACGTTTTCTTTGTCAACTCACAACTGTTGGAAACTATAACATAGGTAAAAGAAAAATTATGGGAAAAATGTGAAGAAATTGGTCGGGAGGACAGGAGGGAGATGTTTCCTGATAAAATCGACCGGCTGCTCATCATACTATTTTAGGCAGTAAGATTTCTGGGTTGCTACTCGGCAAGTGCATACTTAGCGACCTTAAGTCTAAACTGACCCTTGTTTAATTAGAACTTCACTGGTATCTGTTAGGGGCCTGTAAGGTTGGGTGGGAATTATTTTGTTACTCAAGTAATTTTTAGTACCTCTTAGGCATTAAAATTAATTTCCTACATGCCCACAAAGCTAGATTCTGTTACTTTCTAGGGGTTCTTTTGGTTATTTTTTTCTACAAAACCCCTGTTTTTGTTTTGTTTCGTTTTGTGTGTTTGTTTGTTTCTGTTGTTGTTGTTTTTTAAGCTCCCCATTTATATCTATAGAGGGGTATCTCCTCCTTTTGGTATCTCCCAGGGGTTAAAGTGAATTTCTGCCATGCCGACAAAGTAAGATTCTGCTACCCTCTAGGGATGATTTTTATTATTATTATTTTTTTATATTTTTTTTTTACAAGCACCCCTGTTATCTTTAATTTCTTTTTTTGTAAAGCAGTTCTGTTATTTTTAAAGGGGAGTATCTCCTTCTCCTTTTGGTACCTTTTGTAGAGCTTAAAATGAATTTCTTCCATGCCCACAAAGCAAGATTCTTGTACCTTCTAGGGATACTTTTTGAATTTTTTATTTCAGTAGCACCTCAGTCGTTTAATAGGGTAGTATCTCCTTCTCCCCACCTTCCCCATCATGCCCTGAGGACACTAGCAACCAACTTTAGAGGGATTTCACTCAGGGCCAACAGGCATGGATCTCCCCTGGCTGCTATGAGCATGACCCTTGGTTACTTTCATAGGAAATAATACGAAAATAGGACCGAAAGAATTTCCAGGATGTTCTATTCCCTACTTGGCAACTTGAAACCATAGTGGCAGCCCTGAACCCTAACCAGTAAGCTCTCTGCATTGCAGGTTTTATTTTCTGATTTGAGATCATTCTAGAACTCTACCCTTTGGTTGGTTGATAGCTATGGTTTTGGAAGGGCCGGGAAACTTATCGTAAAATTCTGAAAATAAGCCCCTCCATGTATAAGCCCCTCCAAATATAAGCCCTCCAAACCAGTAACGCAAAAAACCCTCCGTTAAATCGCCCCTCCAAATATAAGCCCCCCGGGGGCTTGTACTTGGAAAATTGCCCTCAAATACAAATTAAAACAAAGCAAAAATGGTAAATTTACTTCAAACTTTAAGTCTAGCCCAATCAATTTTGAAACGCAAATTTCCCTCCGTAGATAAGCCCCTCCAAAAATAAGCCCCTCAAAAAGGGCCTTTGAAAAATATAAGCCCTGGGGCTTATTTTCGGAATTTTACAGTATTTGGGGACTTATTTTCTGTTTTGAAAATGTTTTTGAACTTCAACTGTTCACTAGATACCTTTCAGAATCAACTCAGTGTGCAGCAGAAATTCTGCATAACCAAGTTTAAAACATAAATTTATTGTTTAAAATTGTGCACACTGCAACCAGACATCATTTAGTGAATTAAAATGTCAGTATCACCCACAATTCAGTAAAAGCTAAGATGTAAGCTTTCAGTCCCAAGACAAGCTGCTCAGTGCTTTTTGTTATTGAAACTATTCAGACCCAGAACCTAAAATGTGAGTAGTAAAAAAACTGACAGATTTATAAACATTTTCCCCAAATACTTTAGAATAACTGTTGTTTTAAATGTCTCACTTCAATTTTTATTTTACTTTGTTTAACTCACAGACCCATCAGCAGGGAAACAGCCCTCTAGCTCTATGGCCAATAAGAAGGAGTTACCAGGTACTATTATATCCAATAAAGCTGAAATGGTACCAGACATAGAGTAGATAGAAACGCTTATTTTAATATGAAAATGACTTTTATTGTTTGTTGTATTGTAATAGAAAATGATCTTTATTCTCGCAGTTGTTTATATTTATTTCAGAAATAAGTAGCAAAGAAGAAGTATGATGTGATACTTCAAGCGTCAAATTCTTCTTCTCATTCAATTTTTCTGTTATAATTTTGCCAAGGTATTTTTAATCTGCGTTAATCCTCGAGGCCAGTTATAAAAAATAAGAATTATTTTTAGCACTCGACCACAAACTTCACTAACAGCTTTGGAGAGGTAGCCCTCTACTGGTGTCTCCTCCCTGAACCTCTTTTTGTGGGGTAACGCCCCTTTACACTTGCTTTACTGATGCAGTCTTCAAAGATATTTACATATAAATGTTACTCGGACAAGGTTGCGCATCCCGCCATATTCATAATTTGTAATTGCAATAATGAATAATTCTTTATTTAGCTCATGGTGAAATTACATTTTTAACTTTTTTCCAACTGAAATTTGTGCCAGGTTATAACTTTATAATATAAGAGAAATAATAAGTGCGAGCTTGGAAGCTAAATAAACTGTTAGATTTTCTAGTTAGCTCCCCATCCATATTAAAGTCAGTGTGTAAGCAGGTGAAAAAGAAGAAAATAGAAGAGATAAATGAATTAATAAATTAAAATAAATTAATAAATTAAATTAATAAAGTGCGTTCCTTCTACGTTTGACCATAGTGTTTATATTGCTACACTATATTATGGTGTTTTAGAGCCCTGATATATACATACACTGTTACTTGCATTTCTGTTGGTGTATAATGAGTTGAGGATAATTTGTTTTTAAATATGGAAATTTTATTGATATTTGGTGATCTGATCAGTTTATATGAATAAGGGCCTATATTTTTGTGCATCAACTACCTCCCTTTAACTTTCCTCGCCTATTAAGATATCAAGTCGTTAATGAACAATTCTTTAAAAAAAAAGGAACGTAAAATTGTCTTTAACAGATTCTCTCTGCCTCGAGGAGTTCCAGAAACAGCTGCGATCAATTTATGAAGACAACAGCACAGTCAAAATCGTTCCGTGGGACCAAAGCTCTGCCGTTCACATTGACAAAGTTTACACCCAGTTGTCTTGGCTCATGGATTTGAAGGATCCCAGCGGAGTAACACAGAAGGAGCTTGAACACTATACCGACATTTTTGACGGCGGAAGACTTCATCATTTGCCTAAGCGTATTTTGGTTCACGGACGACCGGGTATCGGCAAGACCGTTTTTACGCAGAAAGCTACATTCGACTGGTCCCGACACAGATTTAAAGGAAAGTTAGGAAGATTTGATCTCGTACTTTTGGTCAAATTACGCGATGTTTGTAACCTCAACGATCTCCCAGTCATTCTGAGGGATGCTAATCTTCTTGCGAGTGATGGCCCAATTTCCACTGACAACCTGTACGATTACGTTCGTCACCACCAACAAAAAGTGTTGCTTATTTTGGACGGCTACGATGAGTATGTACACAGCGCAGCAAGCCAATCACCTGTTCTTCAAATCTGGGAGAAAAAGCAGTTGAGGAATTGTTGTGTTATTATAACGTCTAGAGACATGAAAGGAGAGGGATTGAAAAGTTCCTGCGATGCTCAATTTGAGATCGACGGTTTTGACCGTGAGCGACAAGAAGAGTTCGCCCGTAGATTCTTGAAAGATGATCAAGATATTGAAGAGTTTTTTGAATACTTGGAGCAAAAAGACCTGGAAGATGTAGCAAAAATACCTATTTTGCTTTTAATGTTGTTGTTGGTTTGGAAAGAAAAGGATCGTGAAGGACTACCTTCATCACGGGTGATGGTGTACTTCAAGTTTCTACAGACTATGTTTAATCATATGTCTGAAAAACAAAAAACAGAGGCGGAAGAAGTTGAGAACCACATTCAAGAACTCTGTAAAGTAGGAGAACTAGCATTTGACTCGCTTCTACAAGATTTACTTTACTTTCCTCTCAGTAAACTGCCGGATCGCGTTTTGACTGAGAAACTGATCGAGGCCGGGTTGTTTCAGCTGCTAAACGTGTCCGCTCTTAACCCCAGCAAAGACGTTCACTTCATTCACAAATCCATGCAGGAGTTTGTGGCTTCTTTATTTCTAAAAGAAGAACTGTTATCTCAAGAAAGTAAAAACAATTCTCTTTTCAAAGTGGACTCAATTGAAAAGATCTTCAAGTTGAATGAAGTTTTTAAATTTGTTGCTGAAATGTCAGAAGAAGCCGCGCGCGAGATCTTGATTCATCTGTTGGAAATGGCGGCGAAGGAAGACGGAGAGTACAGCTTCGACAACGAAGCACCGTCAGTCAACGATTTGTCAGAAACCCCCAAAAATCTTTTAACTATATGTACACAGTTATTCTTCTACTGTTCAGCAGACACGAGAACAGAACTTTTCCCCACTTTTCTTTCTAATCTAGGAGGTGTTTTGTTCATTTTAAATCCTGACCAGCTGAATATTGCAGCAAAGGAAAATTTTGTTAAAACTACCGCTTCACTTATGTACATATTTTTCTCTGAAAGCGGCCAATATACAGAGCAAAGTTATAATAATTTAATAACTTTAGCAAAGCAATTAAACGCTGTTATAGTTAGTAGAACAGGAGAACAGAAAGCATCAGAATTTTTGAATGTATTTCCATGGCGTAGTGTTGACGAGTTTTTTTTAATGAAAGAAGAAAACAACACTCACCTTTATTTTACTCAAATTGTAAAAGATACACATCCTGACATTCCTTTTCCTTTTAAAATGGTAAAGACGTTAGTTAGTTTAGAAGAGACAACAAAGAAGACAAACATGAATGGTGATGAGTCAAGTGAAGAGAGCAGCAGCAGCTGTTGTTCAAAGCGTCATGGTGTCTCCAGGGTTCGGACGATTAGAGCTGACTGGGTGAACAGGTCAGATGTGGAACAGCTGATTGAGATCATGCCGTTTATCACCGCTCCACACGAGATACAGGTTTGGGGTGAATACGGTGAAGTGTTTGATGCTGAGGTAACAGAGTCTCTACTGAGGAGCATCCCAACAACACACAAACTGGAGATATTAACACTCTTCAAAATCAATGTAACATCATCACCTGCTGTGGAGTTCATCAGCAGAGTATTCAAACAAGATCTTCCAAACTTGAAGTATCTCAACATGTCATCCAATCCTCTTCTGGGTGCAGGAGTCGACAGTTTGATAAAACATCTCAGCTGCGCTCCTCACCTGGAGAGACTGATGCTTGAAGGAGTGAAGATGACTCCACAGCAGGTGATGAATCTCACATCAGCTGTACAGCAGCACGGAAACATCGCTTCACTGTGGTCATCCTACCACGTAAGTTTTCCAATTTTATCGCAATTTGTTTCTTTATTCTTTGTTTACAGTTTAGTTCTACTCAGCTCTTGCCTTTCGCCATTTTCCTTTCTTTGTCATTTTTACACTCGACAAAACACAAGATTTGCTTTTGAAATCAAATCACAAACTTTAGCAGATTCAAAGTATCATTTCAAATTCATTTCTTTCAACTGATTAAACTAACTTCATAAAATGTTTTAACTGAGAACGTTAAGAACAAGTAACTTCAGCTGATATTAAAACATGGAGTTGAACACAAGAACAGAAATTTCGTATCTTCAAGCACCCATAAGATGATATTATTGGGTGAAAACAAGAACTTTTAGCAAAATAAAGGCAAATAATTTCCACAGTATTAATTTCTGAATCAATTTTAATTCATAACTTTTCATAAAGTAACAAACAACAATCATAAAAGCAAATGAAAGATGTTCAGTTCATGTTCAATTCAAACAAATGAGCAAAGAGTAAACACATTGAACTCACAGTTTCACAGTTTATCGTCCAGGGTTCCCATAAAATCAGTTTAAGTCAAGTGAAGTTCCTTTGAAAGTCCAAAAAACAAACAAGTCTTCTTTATAGCTGTTCCTTTGTTAGTTCTTGAGCGTTTCTTTGGTAAATACTGGTCCTTGCAGTTCGGTGAAGCGTTGGTTTTTGAAATAACAACCCGCACAAAAAAATTGTATCTTCGAGACAACGGTTGAAAGCAACACCAAAAAAAATTTCCTTACAGGTAAACACTTCGCTGTTCTCCACTGTATAGCATAAGTGTCCATTGCATGATTTTCATTGCGTAAATAGCATAAGTTTGTTTTCAACTTTCCAAGAACACTCGCCATGCAAATCAAATCCTGCGGAGCTTTAGACTTTTGTGAAATATCCTTATAAATGATGTTTCCTTGAGCTTCGAACAACTCCTTAGCATATTCCTGAGTAAAAAGAGATGAATCGGTCAATCCCTGTCTTGTGTAAAATAATTTCCTGGATGTTTTCTTATTAAATTTTGAGTTCATCCTGAACAGTTTGCCGTTGAAGAGCGAACTGAACAAACTACAAAAACAACAAACGATGAACGATGTCATTCAAAGCTTAGTGACGCGGCGGCAGCTGATTGGTTAAATCTACCTCGGATAATTTTTCACGTGATGACATTTTCCCGCCTTTTGTTTTATTACGTAACAAATTCCCGCCCGCACAAAAATACACTGTGATCTGCGAATTTTGTAAGGCTAAATATATTTTCAAAAGAAAAGAAAAAGGATTTGCTAATTTTGATTTTGATTCCACTATTTTGAATGCGAATTTCTTGTTCATGCGCCTTGAGAAAGATAATGTTTCTCTTTCCAATTCCGCCAAGTGGGGTGAGGGGGGGTAAATCTCCCTCCTCTCTAAACTTTCTTTAAATATTGGGGACGGGTAACACTCGTTTCTTGAACTTAGTCGTAAAGGAAGTGTTTGACCTTCAGCGCTTCGCCTCTACACCAACATACCACATAAAGAAGGCATAACCACGGTGTGTTTAGTGCAGTTCTGCCCCCCCCCCCCTCTCTCTCTCTATGTCACGCAACGCCGGAGGGAGAGGGTCCTCCCCCACATCCCTTATCATCACGCAAGAGAAGTCAAAATCTTCGCTAGGAAAAATTTCTCTCAGCAAATAACTGTAAAGACGCTTAAAAATAGTTTGTCAGTTGTTATTAAAACATTACCCTTGGGCTCGTATAATTTTTGACAAGGTGCCGCGTTCAAATCCTGCTCAGTAGCGCTTCTTTTTTCCCTCTGTCTTTCTCTTTTGTTTTTTCGTTTTTGTTTTGTTTGCTTATTTGTTTTGTTGTTGATGTTTTTTAAATATATACCTTCTAGAGCAAAGATAGTATTTTTATGGATAAACAATCTAAATTTCTATCGTTTCCTACAATTTTCATTCCTGTTTTGTTGCAATATATTCTACAAAACTAAAACAGTAGCCACATGCAGTCACAAACTGCCTTTTATTTTATAGGCCAAGTTTTGAGTGGTGATCTTTGGTTTCGGCACACGAGGCTTGTCTTGAACTTAGTACATCTTGTCAAAGTTATTGTCATATAAACAACTGTCTTTCGTTGGTCAGTGTAATTGCATTGTACTTAAAATGAAGGTTTTGAAATGTGTACACATCCACACTTTATTAAAGGGAGATGGGTGGTTTTAAGTATTGTTTTGTATTTTGTTGCAGGATGATAAAGGAAACCCCGAACCTGAGAACTACTGGAAAAGAATGTACCCTCACCTCTTTCCTGATTCATCACCTGAATCAGCGCATGAACAGGAGCAGGTTAGTCATCACTCACCTATTTTTGTGAAAGTTTATTTATTAATATTAGTAAGACTTTCAGTGTTTGTGTGAACAGTTCTATTTTTCTGTCCGTCAGAGATATTCAAATACGCTCAGGAGCCTTCATTTGTAAGTCTCCATTACGGAGGATTTCCGAGTTGGTACTAATGAGTTAGGTTTTAATACAGTAAAAACCCGCGGGTAAGAACCTAGTGGCTTAATAACCTGCTGGTAGAAATTTCCTTCTTTATTACCAACAATATTAGAACCAGGTTGGCCAAACGAGATCAAGCAGGTTCTTATCTGTGGGTTACAGTTAAATTAATAAGCTTATTCATCATCTAAAAAAGAGATTGAACAGGAACAGGTTTAGTCGCTAGCTTCGTTTATTTAAGTTTATCCATCAGTCATTTGAAACTCCGGCCCCCCGACCCCCGGGACTAAGCGGGGAATTTAACATTGGTTTAGTTTAAAACACCGCTAATTTTCCCGCTCCCCGGGCCAAACAGTTTGGTAAAGACCCGTATAGCAGGGAATTAGTAAAGTGTAGTTCAAGGCTCTATTTCAACCGCTCTGTCCGATCTGGTATTCTGTATTTCTTAAAATTCACACCATCGGACCTGTTAATAGAAACTCTCGATTGCGTTCCTTCAAATTCATGAAAAATGTTACTCTGGGTGCCAGGAATTTTTTTCTTACCTAATTCCTGAGAACGGACCTCTGGAGCCAATGTAGAAAAATGTGGTTAGATCGCTTTCAAAAAAGTAACTGTCTGTATGGTATACTTGTAAAGGCAAGGGATCTTAAGCGAAACCCGGCGGGGGGGATACTTCCTTCTATAAGCCATATAGGTATAGTCAACTCTCGCCTTGCGGACACCCCGATAATACAGACAGCAACTAAATTCCCCGGCAAAAACAAATTACAGACGTTTGACTTGAATAAACTCCCGCTATTACAGACTGTCGCTAATGAGGACACTAATTTGAGGTCCCTACAGTGTCCGCTATAAAGGGCCGGTTGACTGTAATTCTGACATAATTTCTGCCTAAATGTCAGGTCTGAAAACGGGTGTGGATTTTACAGGTCAGGTCTGAAAAGGGGTGTGGAAAATGACACTTTTTGGTCTGAAATAGGGTCAGGATTTGGAGAACTAGGCGGCACACCCCCACCGAGAATTACCCGGAGTACCCCTTGGGAAGCGAAACAGCTCTGTCTTTCTCCAATTTTCCAATCGTGAAAGTAATGGGAGAGGAATCGGGAAACTTAGAAAGCGCTTTTGGGATTATTTTATCGTCTTTTACGTACGAGGTGAACAAATAAGACTTAAATGAGATTTGTGAAGTCCTTGTAAGGCAACGCTCGACCAATATGTAGGACGTTCTATACACTTTCTTTCTGTGTCTGAGACTAGGGCAACCTGTTTTGTGCCTTCCTGCCCTGTTTCCCTGTTTTTAATATTATCATTCTCTGCGGCATCATCTCTCTTCTGCCGCCATACAAAACTTTTGGAAACGAGGCTTTTCCTTTAGTCACCCATGTTAAATCCCCGCTTCCGAAAATTCGTATTACTGTTTAATCCCCGCTCATGACGTGGGTAAAGCAGATTTTTCTGTCCGTCAGAGATAATCAAACACGCGTTGGAGCCTTCGTTAATTAGCGTCTTTTACTGAAGATTTCCGAGTTG
Source organism: Porites lobata (assembly GCA_942486035.1). Classification (NCBI taxonomy): domain Eukaryota; kingdom Metazoa; phylum Cnidaria; class Anthozoa; order Scleractinia; family Poritidae; genus Porites; species Porites lobata. The sequence goes on along the minus strand of CALNXK010000017.1, from coordinate 4,563,625 downwards.
GTGGTAGTTAATCTTGGCAGTTACATTAAAAGGTTTTAAATTGAGAACCCGTACATTAAGAAAAAAACTTTATTGTTGCAGGCTATTCAAAGGAACCTCTTGCTTTCACCTGAATCGCCTGGTCTCATCTCTGATTCATCATCTTAATCAACTTCTGATTCATCATCTGAATCAGAGATGGAACTGAAGCAGGTTAGTCATCCACTTCTTCTATTTAAGTTTATTTACTTTATCTTTGTTCTGTTTCATCTAAGTTTTTATTTCCCTTGAACTAAATCGATTTCGGGTTCTGTTAAAAATAAACTACAGATAAAAATTGGCTGCTGTTCTCTCGCAGGTCGCACTCAGTTGATTTTAGGCCAAAAGTAGCCTATTTCCCCACTATCTGAATGCTTGGAACAGGCTAGCGAAAAGTGACTTTTGCCTTGAAAAAAAAGATTCCCTTTTTGTAAGCTCGGTGTTTAATCATGAAACATAAATGACTGTTCGTGTAATTTTCAATCACGTGACGGCACACAGGAGTTAAACTTGAAAAAGTTGGCCCAATTTTTTCAAGTTGCAATCCGTTTTCATCCAGGCCATGAAAACCAAAGTCTTAAACTTATAGTCGAGGTACAGTAGTAGGGAAAGCCATTTTAAATATAACTGAACCATCTTTTTAAGGTTTTCTTCATTCCAATGTGTGTTCGTTTTAAATGTAATAAGTACGCTGGTGGGCTTACAGTTACATATAGAAGGTGGATGGTGTTTAACATCTTTAAATGTATGATTTTTGCCAGAACGATGGAGAAGTCATTGAAACTGAAGAAGAAACCCCATTGTATGAATCAGTGGATGATCAAGAACGGGTGGGTTGCTGATATTTTTCATAAAGGTTTTTTTTTTAAGGGACTGCGCAATAATTATTAGCAGGAGGAGGCCGGTTGTAAAAAGGAAGGGGCGTTGTCCATTGCTTATTCCCTATTCACACCAACTAAACGTGTTTTATTAAACTAGGTTTTAAAACTGAATGAAACATAGCAAAAGAAAACTAGAACACAGGCTTTTACACAAAATTCAAATGAACTTTTACTTTGCAACCGGAAAAGGTAGCACAGGAGTTAAACTTGAAAAAGTTAGCCTCGTTTTTTCAAGTTGCAATTCATTTCCATCCTGGCCAGCCTTGAAAGCCAACGACAAAGGCAATTAAAGGTAAGATATAGTAGTACGTCAAGTCGTTTTAAATAGAACTGAAGCATTATTTCAGGGTTTTCTTTCCTTCCATTGTGTGTTTTCCCTGGCAGCAGAGGTCTTTTTTCCCTGGTATTCGGCGGGCGGGAGGAAAAGAGCCCTCTGGTAGCAGGGAAATGTGTGTTTAGGGTTTAAAAATAATTTCAAAATGTCATGACATTGCTAGGCGCTCTTTAATGCCGGCACAAAGATGATGAACCTTTCGTTTTTTCACGTCATAGGAGATTGAAAACCAAACCTCCGAGTCCCAAGTCTTGCCTGAGTTAGAACAATTGTTCACTGTTGAGGTAAAGCCTTTCTTCGACATTGTTTTTAAACAGCGTTTAACGGCCTGTTTACATGAAAGTGTGGGGGACCCCAGGTAGGTGAGGTAACTCGCTTGGGTGGGGTAAAGCGCCTGGCCATGTAAATGTTCATTTTAATTTGATCACCTTTTCGTGATCACGTATCTGGGGTCCCCACCTCCGTGTAAACAGGCCCTCAGATAGATCCTCGCTGGAAACAGAATTAGGTATTTTAGGCTTCTACTTGCGCGAGGCTGTTAAAAGGCATCTCCGTTTGTTAATTGATGATGATGACCCTTTGACGTGTTTTTTACGTAACATTAAAAACTAAATGCGAAATGTCGTTCTCAAGTTTCTGATTCTGAGTTGCAAGGGAAAGCCTTCGTGGAAATGTGTTTTAAAGATAGATAATTAGGCCTCTACCCTTGTCTTGAAATTTCATTTCGAAGTTTTCTGCTGTTAAATGTCGTTTCATGATTTATTTTTTGGCAGGACGAGAAAGGGAACCTCGAACTTGATAATGCAAGATCGTCCGTAGACTATGAGTAGTCTCTCTTTTATTCTTTGGGCTGCCGCCCTCATTTCTCGCGTGTCGTGGCTTTGCCGCTCGACTCACGCTCGCTCACGTGTGCACTGCCCTCACTAAATCTGAAGAAAAAGATAGACTGTTTACAGTCTAGAATATTGTTAATGTTCTTCATTCAAAAGATGCGAAAAGTTCTAAAGGTTACACGCTCAGCAGCCTTCGCTTGTAAGGCCTCTATTACGGAGGATTTCTGAGTTGGTGGTTAATAATTAGGTTAAATGGTTTCGAAATGAGAACCCAACCCGTGCAAAGCAAGTGAAGTGGTGTTTAGCATTGTTTTGTGATTTACGAGTTTATGGTAGACTTAACACTGAATTCCTTCTTCTAAAATCATGAAATGCTGTAGCTGAATTCTTCCATACAGTAATATATAATGTGTACGTTCCGGTGCTCAGATATAAAATGTCAATGACACAAATTCTCTCTGGCGTAGCAGAGTGCGTCTTTAAACTTGCTGATTGGGAAGCCAATCAGCAAATAGTAAAGGCTGGAAATACTTCAGCTTTAAGGCCTCTTATCGGAGGATTTCCTAATTGGACTGTAGTTTATTACTTTGAGTGTGATTTTGTGCGTTTTTTTTTTTTTGTAGGACGATGAAAGGAAGAGAAGAAGATGCTCGTGCTGTATTATCATGTAAATTACTGTGCAAGTTAAACAGGAATATTTTATATGATCCAACTTTCTGGAATAAATTTTTAGACACTGAGGTTCTCGTCTTCAATTGTGTTTTAACTGAAAGAGTTGAGAGAGTCCTGGTGCAGGGGCGGATCCAGCGGGAGGGGGTACCTGGAAAATACCTGGAAAAACATACCAAAATACGTGGCTCCCAAAGAAATCGAGAAAACTACCGGTGACAATATCTTTCCTTGACGTAATCTGCTCAGGAAAAGAGGGCACTTTATGAGATCTGCCCTCTTATTCCTCCAGTAATCACCTCTAAGTCTCAAGAAACCACATAACAGAAGAACTCAGGCGCGGATGCAACTTTTTAAGAAAATCAGTGATAAATAGATATATTTTAAATGGAAAAAAATTCCAAGTTGAACACTTGCTAATGTCCTGTCTGAATGACTCAGAAACCCAGGAATGAGGGGGCTTTAGGGAGTAAAAAATCCAAAAATTTCCCGGGGGAGCATACCCTCCAGACCCCCCTAGATGCGTGCGCCTTAGGCGCTCTTTTATGAAGTCCGTCAGTATGTGCTCTAGATCCCCGCCTGGAACTTGCTGAAGTACTGCATAAGAAGTGGGGCCATCTGATACTTTTCCCGTCATCTTTCAAAAGTCAGGAACTATTTCGATGAATGAACCACTGGAAGCGACAGGCAACGTAGGATTTTGAATCCATCTCGGTCACGCAGACAACATTTTCCCAAACGTGAGGGAACGGCTAAAAATTCTCGCCGTTTTGCCTCTGGAAAGCAAGGAGGGGTGGAGAGGTCATTTTTTTGTATTCGGAGGATCTATACTTGGCTTTGCAACACAATAACCGCGGAACGACTCTCAGATTTGGCCGTCATCGCAGGTCATTTATGCAAATGCAGTTACCATCGGCGTCTTTGGTTTTGGCCGACTGTAGGTTAGTAGAGTATTTCTTTACGCTCTACTTCTTCTATTTTGCGGCGTTTCAAGAGTTTACAATGTTACAGTCTCCAAATCGCATGTTATGGACAAACGCAGCACAACTTGAAATAAATTAACGAATAGTTTCGAGTGTAGTTTGGTGGCCGATTGTTATCAGCCATCTCCCATTAAAAAATCCTGAATCCCCCCCTGAAAATTGACCAGTGCACTTCGCAAAAACAAAAGAAAACCCGGAAACGATTAAGAATCGTATGCCACTTCTGCAAAGATGGCTTCCCAAGAAACAAGGACTCAGTTGAACAAATTAATAGGTTGTGTTTTTCTTTCGTTGTGCGATTACTGGATTTCGAATAATTTTGTTAGTTTCTGTTTCACGATCCTTTGTCTTTTGACAGCATCGAGTAACGTTAGCCTTAGCTACTCTTCATTCTCGACAGTAACAATATCGCATTAGCTACTGTAGTACGATTTAGGGCCTGTTTACATGGAGGCGGGGGAGCCCAGGTAGGTGGGTTAACCCGCTTAGGTGGGGTAACCCACCTGTCCATAAAATCTCTCTTTTTATTTTGATCACGTTTACAAGATGGGTGGGGTGACCAGCCACATGTTACCTCACCTATCTGGGGTCCTCCACCTCCATGTAAAAAGGCCCCTAGCAAGAAACAGGGAAAATAACGAAAAGACCAATCAGAAAATTCATCTCGCATTGCTAATCGGAACGCAGATAAGGCGTCCATGTTATAACGCAACAATAGAAACGGTACCATCTTTGATTGGAGCATGCGCATTTACTGGTATACATCACTCTGACATAATCGTTTTCAAAAACCTGCGTTTTCATCCATTGACACGACTACAGCAAAACAGTTTTAAGGATTCATGGACAAAAAAAGATTGTTCTGGACAACACTCGTTTGGTTCACTGGCCACAGAAAACAGTTTTGAAAGCAGCATTTTTGTTCAACACATTAAAAGCCATCGTAGATTAAGTATGCATATCCAGACTGTATTTTTTAGCGTAATAGCGCTACAAGCGATCTTGAGCAACTACGAGCGAGGATCTCTAAGATCTTAAATTTCTTCAGCTTTGATTCGTCGGAAATACCCATTGATAGTCTGACGGTTTTAGCGAACCTTCTTGGAACCAAGATACAGTGTGTCATGAATTAATAAGTATTTTTTAGCTTTATGTTTTCAACTGAATGCTTGTGCTGAACTACGCTAAAATTAGTTTTTAAAAACTGAAATGATATATGGCTGAAGTGACAAACTGTTTCATTTTTAATTAATACATCCAGTGCCGCATGTATGGATTGAATTTCTAGTTTCACTTATGTATGCATGCATGTTAGGCAAACTCTGCGACAGGTAGATGTCGTGGAGCCCTCTTATTTTTTGTATTTTTACTTACTAAAAGAAAAGTTTAACTTGCAATTTTAGCCGAGTTTCTTCTTGTGTTTGTGTCCGGTGGGGGTACTCCTAGGAATTCTTGGTCGGGGTGTGCCAGCCGGTTCTTCAAATCCTGACCCGATTTCAGACCAAAAAATGTAATTTTCCACATCCGTTTTCAGACTAGACCTCTAAAATCCATATCCGTTTTCATACCTGGCCTTTAGGCAGAAATTATGTTATCATTACTTAGATTAGAGCGCAAACAAAAAAATTATTCAAATCCATTTCGAATTTGCATATTTCTTTTTCTTTCTTACTCATTTGGAATTGAAGCGATGAATACGTTCATACACTCCGTAGTTCCGTATAAAACCATATCCGATTCCAGACTAAAATGGGCAAAGTGTTTACCCGTTTTCAGACCAAAACAGCGCAAAAACCCTACCCGATGGGGCGGCACAAAGCTATATGGCTCCTCAGGGGCAGCATACACAATTAACCCAAGTTAGTCTCCCTGCACACAACTTGGTGATGCTGTGCGATCAAGCGATTTGACGTGGTCTTTGGAGTTAAAAAAACTAGGGCTTGGGCCATTCTGGCCTACCCTTCGGTTTAGGCTATGACAGACCAAAAATTTTGTATTTTTGCCTAAACATCACGAAAGAAAAGCCTGAGCAAAGTAAAAGAAGAAGCAGAGAAGTGGGAAAACACCTTTGGCAGATCACTATTATGGAGCTTAAGCAACGACGACGTCAACGAGAACGGCAAAAAAGCAATTGATTTAGATTGACAAAACAACAACTTTGCACGTGCATCACGCTTTTTTGTACATTTCTTTGCCGTCACTGCACAACTACGACATGAAGATGTCTATTTTCACGTTTTGTGGAGGACGTGAACGCAAGACCACGGCTTTCTTTTTCTTATCTTGAACTTTCGATACAGTTTTTTGGAATTCAACTCCAGAAAAAACTGCCAATATTTGACGAATTGAACGAGATGGAAGCGCGATTACGTTTGAAGGAGCGCGACTTCACTTCAGTTAAGAGTGACGTTTTCGTAGCCGTCGCCTTCACTGTTGCTTAAGCTCGCTGTTGTTTCCACTGATCGCAAAGGTTTGCCATATAATCACGTTAGTTAAGTCAAATCCTGTCACACTGTTTATAAAAAGTAAAACGATTTTAAACTCAACCTGTGAAAACAAATAAACAATAAATAACCCGCACCTTTTTCGATGCAGCATAAAGGCTGCTCTTGACAGAGGGTGAACTCGCGTGAAGTGCTGCGAGTAGAATGGCAAATGCCTCAATATAAAAACTCGAAGGATCATGATAGCTGGGGGTGTTATTGCAAAACACGGTGAATATGGCTTTCTTTTTTGTTGTTCTGTTCCGTTTAGTTTACTTTGGCCTTGTGAGAAGCTATGGCCATTAATTCTAAAGTTATTAGTCGAAGATGCAGTTAACAGCATATTGATGATATCTTAACTCCAAACAATTGAAGTGGCAATCTTAAATTTGAAGTACCTTGCTTAGCTTTAGCAATTTTTTCTCTTTTGACCACGATCAATACAGCGCAACTCCCTTATTAGCAACCAAAGCCAAATTGTGATTTAACCAGTACGTTGATTTGCGCTTTCTTTATTAGTGAAACCAACCGGTTTTAACTACATAGTGTCTTATTTGTCAAAATGACATGGCTATAAACAACAAAAAAACATCACCAGACTGAAATGAAAAAGTGCTCCATCAAGTGCTCTGTCTAAATAGAAGTGCTTAGCTTGTCTCATTAATGTAAGGATGTCACAAAAATAAACGCAAAGAAGCCTCGGAACGTCGTCCACGACTTTTACGTGAAAACACGCGCGCGTGTGTGTAATAGGTTTTTAAAATATACGGCAAAACAACAAATTTACACGTGCAAATCATGCCTTTTTGTACATTTCTTTGCCATCACTGCAACTGCATGATTACGATGTGAAGCTGCCTATAATATTATGTTTTGTGGAGGACGTGAACACTGAGCGACCAAGAAATTTTCTTTCTCTATCTGAACTTGGATACACGTGGTTGTTTATAGGAATTCTACTTCAGCAAAGTTGGACAACATTTGACAAAGTAAGTGAGTTGGTGACAAAGTTGGCGAGCTGCTACATGACCCCTATTTCATAACTTTCGGCCACGTGTTCTTAGACAAGAAGCTTGGCCTTGTAGATTCCATTTACCAGCGCTTTGGAAACTCCAGATTTTGGAATTCATTTCTTTATCGCGCGCAAAATTCAAAGTCGGGTTTCAGCCAAAGTAATCAAGTTCTGCTATTGACCACTCCAGAAAATACCATAACATACCGTAATACTGTTTGTTGGTCAGCTCCGCCAAAATTTTGCATAAGTACAGTTTTTCAGTTTCTCTTGGGGCCATTTAACTCCCACGAGAAACTGAATGCTTATGCAAAATTTTGGCGGAGTGACCAACAAACAGTATTATGACTAAAATGTTATGGTATTTTCTGGAGTGGTCAATATGAATTTCAATCAGATCTAAACGGGAGTTCGCGTTCTCTATTTTTAATTGTACCTCTAATTTTAATATTCATTACTTCTGTAAATCTCAGTAATAACGTCGTAAGTGTGTGATACTAACTCACATCCGGGATTTTTGCAAATCACACGCAAGATCCGTCTTGTGTTAAACGGTTTGACTACAAATAGAGAAAATAAGTTTTCTTCAGCCGCCTTTAGCTACAATCATGTCAGATTCATTTGGAGCTGGTTCAGAAGATTTGGGTTAGAGCAGTGATATAGGGGTAAGTAAGCCATTTACCTTTGCTAGCTTGTTTGAAAACAAGATTCAGTACTTGTCGACCACTTAGTGAAGTAAAAATTATGCATGAAATACTAATTAAACTTAAGCTTTATGGTTATAAAAATGACAGCAATAATGTTAACTTTTTCTACTTCAGATTGTCTCCCGCCCAGTGGATCAACGGTTTACAGACAGTAGCGGATGCAGACCTTCAGATAAGGTGGGGACCCGGTCTTCCAGACTCGGAGATAAAGCGGAGGGGGGGGGGGCTGGGTCGGTCTCCTTTGGTCTAAAAATAAGAGGGGGCGGGCCCCTCTCCTGGATCCGGCACTGATAGAAAATGTTCAATCCACAAAATAAAAGAAGCTTAATGGAAAGCTTGGCACTTGTGTAAAAAGCAAAGAAACAAATCGAAAAAACAGGTTGGGTTAATGTACAAGAACTCTCGTAAAGTCTTACCTAAACTTAATTAAGCTTAAGATCCGTGACCTTTGGTTAAAAACACGAATAAGAAGGAGAGAGAAACGAACTCGGAGAAAGGCAGGGATATGGAAAAACTGTTCTACCAAGTGGTGATATTTACGAAGGAAACTATGCCAATGGAAAACAACATGGGAAGGTTGATATTTTTATAGGATTTCTACGTTAGTAAGCTTACTACTTATGACAGAAAAATTTAAATATAAATATGCCTTAGAATCGTGGATTTCTATACCCTGGGTACCAGAGGTTTTTTCTCGCGTGCGGACGGGGAGCTTTGTTTCGTCGGCCGCAGGCCGAAGACGCGAGCGGCGAAGCTTTTCGCGCGGCTCACTTTTTAAGACAAGACCGAAACCGGAAACCGCACACGAAAAGCCTCTGGCACCCAGGGTAGGATTTCTACAGAATTGACGCCTGAAAATCAATTTTACAAGGCAAAAATGAAAATATTCAAAAAGTGTATTCCATCGGCTTGTGAATCTGTTTACCGTGAGATTTTTGCGCCTCATCGTCAGACTGTGAGATTGTCCTTAAAACCGTCAGACTTGAGACGTCTGGAAGAGCTGTAAATTGATTACCGTCATGTTCTGCCCAAGAAGTCGAGTGGAAGAGAAATACTGAGGTTTCTAACATGTCTAATTTTAGAGTAAACCATTCCCTATTATTAAGACCAAAATTTGTAAAATCTATTCGAAATTCCACCAAAGCCTAAAAGGCTAAAACAACTGACAAACCCCCACCCACCCCACCCTCCCTTGTCTGGCTGCTTAGTTATAAACATCGCGCAATTTCAGATGTTGTAATGAAATCCACAAAATCGATTATATGATTCCCTTTCTAAGACAGGTCACAGCGGTAATACTTCAAAATGCCGTTAAATCATGTTGCTTATTTCACAGGAAAGAATAGCATTAAGGGACTTATCGTCATTCACTTCATTTTCTTCAGAGTTAACCGCACTTTATAAACAGGTTTGTGTTATGTTTTATATAGAGTTTTAAAATACTATGTGGAATTCACCATGATCAAAACACCAAAAAAAAAACCGTTTCGTACTGCGTTTCTTATTGCTCTCGGTGTTTGGGAGAACTTGAGGTATTACGGTGAATAATGATACACTGCTACCCCCACTGGCCAACACCTGAAAAGTGCGTCACTTAAACTTACTCTTTCCTTAGCATAACATTACATAACATTGTGTGCATAGTTGAATAGCTTTCAATAACGATCCCTTGTTTCGCTCCAAAATATCGCGTGATTCCAGCCCAGACGTTGACGTCATTTAATTTAAATAAACACCGCACCCCAACACAGTCCCCTCTAAATCATCTTGCACATATGTCTCGGCTTCCCAGGCAGATGCGAAAGGGCTTCAATATCTCCAATGCCATGCTAACTGTTCGGTTTTCTAAGTTTTAATTTGTCTTAAATCAAAGAAGGAGAAATCGGGTACCTTAGTATTATCGCTGGTTCTTTATGTACCCATTCGTCATTTATGTTTAGCCACACATTTGGATCGTCCAGTGACGCCGGTAAGAGCAGACTTTCTCAAACTCGAATGTTCACTTTAGAAACTTTAAAGTTTAAGGAAGTAATTAATAAGGAGACAATGAACGGCACGGAATTACTTCTTTATTTGTGGCTTTTTTTTGTCACTAGATAGTACGTGCAGTGTATGCTTTAGGCCGGATAAATCGCAACATTAATGAAGGAAATGAATGTCTTAACAAACTTGCAAGCTTCTAACAAAACAGAATCTGTCCAACATTGCATGCAACTTTTCATGATGCTTCTTCTCGAACTCATTAACTTCAAACTGCAAAATAATTTTTCTGTGAAAAGATGATCAGTAAACTTAAAATTAGCAGCTGAAGATCGGTGACCGTATTAGCGACCGTACATACATACACACATAATCTTTATTTAAACACGATAATTTTTAAAGCTTTAAAAGCTTGTGGGGTCGTGTGTTTAAGAATTAAACTAACCTAATCTACATCAAAACATATATACAAATTAAAAACGTCCAAGTCTTTCAATAAGTCTGGCTTTAATATTGTTGTCAGTCTCTAACAAACTTCTGTTTCGTTCGGAGCGCAAATCAACAAAGCTGCAAGTTCTTTTAATTAAAACCTATATCAATTGTCTCCGATCAATTGTGTTGCAAATAAAATGCAGCAATGAAAACATAAAGGTGAAAAATTGATGTTCATTTATGCGTCACTTAATTCAATCAACTCCTTACTTTACAAATTTAACTGATTTAATCGCGTGTTTCGATTCTGCATTAATTATTGCTAAATTAGTCCGTTTTTCCCACGGGATTAGGATTTTTGCAATGCTGTTTGAATAACCATGTTGCATAAAGTTTCTAGATTGTTTGTTATTTGCTCCGTTGCGTCAGTTAATTGAAATTACAGTGGAGTCTCGAAAAATACTTGGTCCACTTTATTCGCGAAATTAATTACTACCACACGGTTTTAAATTGTAAAACAAAATGAAGAAAACTGGTAGCAGCTCAGGACGCTCAGAGTACAATGGGTGTCTGTAAAAGCAGAAACAGGCCTGCAACACCCTTAGGACACCCTGGAATACCCTGGAACACCCCCCTGACGGGCTGGAACCCCCCCGGATTACCCTTAATTACAAAAATGATGCAAAACAGCTACAAAACCAAAGCCCTAAAATATCTTTAATGAATCAATAAATATGTTTTATCTGTAACCGAGAAAACGGAGATTGGGTCAGATTGACGAATTCACCCTAATTATGAGATTTTTTCCACTACATTTCAGACCTGACTCAAAACTTAATGCCCTGTTTCTTACCATACTGTTACAGCACGGGCACGTTGGTGCATTTTCTTAGCTTTCCAGTAGCTGATTGATTTGTTACCACTTTGCAAAAGAGCTTCAAATTAATCACAGTCAACTTCTGCCCAAGATGTCGAATAGAAGAGAAATGTTGCGGTTGCTAACCATACATGTCTAATTTTTGAGCAAACCATTCCCTATTGAAGACCAAAATTTTAAAAAATCTTTTTGCAATTTCACAAAAGCCTAAAAGGCTAAAAACATCTGACATACCCTGTTGGAGCTGCATATACCCGAGAGAGTACCACCCCGCCCTTGTCATTCACTTCATTTTCTTCAAATCTTAACCACACTTCATGAACAGGTTTGCGTTACGTTTTATATAGGATTTTAAAACGCTGTATAGCATTTGCCATGATCAAAAAACAAAACAAGTGTACCGTGTGGTATTACATTTCTTATTGCTCTCGGTGTTTGGGAGAACTTGAGGTATTACGGTCAATTTTTTATTGCTATAATGATACACTGCTACCACCCCCACTGGCCATGCATCAATACATCTTTCCTTAGCATAATATTACATAACGTTGTGTGCACAGTCGAATAGCTTTCGATAATGATCCGTTGTTTCTCTCCAAAATATCGCGTGATTCCAGCTCAGACGTTGACGTCATTCAATGTAAATATATTTAATTAATGCATAGAACACCGCACCTTAAACCAGCGCCCTCAAATATTTCACTAAAGTGCATCATCTTGTACATATGTCTCACTTCCGAGGCAGATGGGAAAGAGCTTCAACGTCTCCGATGCCAGCCTAACTGTTCGGTTTTCCAGGTCTTAATTTGTCTTAAACCAAAGAAGGAGAAATCGGGTATCTTAGTATTATCGCTGGTTCTTGATTTACACATTCCTCATTTATGTTTAGCCATACATTTGGATCGCCCAATAACGTCGGTAAGCAGACTTTCTGAAATTCGAATGTCTACTTTTGTGAGTTTAGAAACTTTAAAGTTTAAGGCAGTAATGAATAAGCAGAGAATGAACGCAACGGAATTACTTCTCTATTTGTGACTACTTGTTTTGTCACTAGATAGTATCTGCAGTGGATGCTTTAGGAGTAAATGGCGACATTAGTGATAAGGAAATGAAAGTCTTAACAAACTTGCAAGCCTCTAACACAAAACTGATTCTGTTATATTGAGTCAACACTGCATGAATCTTTCTAGGATGCCTCTTCTCGAACTCATTAAGTTCAAGCTGCAAAGGACTCTTTATTCTGTGAAACGATGATCAGTACACTTAATAGAATTAGAAGCTGCAGATCGGTGACCGTCGTGAAGGTCCAAGGCTTTTGATAAGTTTATGATGTTCTCGGTCTAAAACAGACTTCTGGTTCCTTCTGAACGCAAATCATCAAAAATCAACAAAGCTGCAACTTCTTTTAATAAAAACAAATATCAGTGGTCTCTAATAAATTGTGTGGCAAATAAAATACAGCAATGTGACAAAATGAAGGTGGAAAAGTGATGCTCACAATTCAGTGAATTCCTTACTTTGCAAATTCTGGACTCAGTTTCTCTCGGTATTTTAGTCCGTTTTTACAAATCTCTCATGACACTGACATGACTATGTTCACACAAAGTCTTGCTGGTTATCTTTCAATGATGGTCAATCTTTTTCTGTTTTTCGACAGGGACTGAGTGGCGTGAATTAACGTAGGTTGCATTTTTATTCAGCCTCTGTCAGAGCTTGTCGAAGCCGTTTAGGTACATCGGAGATCATCAACAGGTTTGTTTAAGATTTTAAACTACTTAGATTGTTCATGAACTGAGTTAGAACTATTTCCCGAGGAACCCAGGAACGACTATTATATAATACCTCGTTGGGAATTTGTGCAATCTCCGCATAAAAAAAATGATAAACTGAGTATTTTCCTCATAGAATTCAGCTCATATATGACACTACCCTAGGAGACCTTACTTATCTTTACTTATCAGTTCTTCTGTCCCTTTTTTTCTCTACATTAGACATTTGCTCCTGGAAAGTCAAGAGGTTTGCACTTATCAACATTTTACCTTCAGCTGTGGATTTTTGATCGGAAAGGTTAACTTACCCATTTTATGAGCAGCTTAAGAGAAAAGAAGCATCTAAAGAATCAACATGACGCCTTCAGTGTTTTTCAATACACACATGATCCTTCCGCCGATAGAGCTAATAATTTTACGGAGGGCTCAAATATTGAAAAAAATTCAGTCATATAATATTTAGATAACAAGTTATAACTTTGACACTACTCTTATTGATACCATAGAAATTGTACTAACCTATTTATCGCTTCTCCCGATAATTGACATAATAAACATCGCGCAATTTCAGATGTTGCAATGAAATCCACACAATCAACTATATGATTCTCTTTCTAAGACAGGTCACAGCGGTAAGGCTTCAAAATGCCGTTAAATCATGTTGTTTATTTCACAGAAAAGAAGCGCGTTAAGGGACTTATCGTCATTCATTTTCTTCAGAGTTTACGGCCGCACTTTATGAACAGGTTTGTGTTATGTTTTATATAGAATTTTAAAATGCTAGGTGGCATTTACCATGATCAAAAAAACAAAAAAACCGTTCGTGCTGCGTTTGTTATTGCTCGCGGTGTTTGGGAGAACTTGAGGTATTACGGTGATTAATGATACACTGCTACCCCCACTGGCCAACATCTGAAAAGTGCGTCACTTAAACTTACTCTTTCCTTAGCATAACATTAGATAACATTATATGCACAGTTGAATAGCTTTCAATAACGATCCGTTGTTTTGCTCCAAAATATCGCGTGATTCCGGCCCAGACGTTGACGTCATTCAATTTCAATATAATTACTGCTCACTGAAAACACCGCACCGTAAGACAGCGCCCACTAAATCGTCTTCCTGACATATGTCTCGGTTACCCAGGCAGATGGGAAAGAGCTTCAATATCTCCAATGACATGGTAACTGGTCGGTTTTCCAAGTTTTAATTTGTCTTAAAGAATCAAAGAAGGAGAAATCGGGTACCTTAGTATTATCGCTGGTTCTTGATGTACCCATTCGTCATTTATGTTTAGCCATACAATTGGATCGCTCAGTGACGCCGGTAAGAGCAGACTTTCTGAAACTCGAATGTTCACTTTAGAAACTTTAAAAATTAAGGAAGTAATGAATAAGGAGAGAATGAACGGCACGGAATTACTTCTTTATTTGTGACTCTTTTTTGTCACTAGATAGTACGTGAAGTGTATGCTTTAGGTCGGGTAAATCGTGACATTAATGGGGAAAATGAATGTCTTAACAAACTTGCAAGCTTCTAACAAAACTGATTCTGTCCATCATTGCACGCAACTTTTCTTGATGCTTCTTCTCGAATTCATTAACTTCAAACTGCAAAAAGAATTTTTCTGTGAAAAGATGATCAGTAAACTTAAAATTAGCAGCTGAAGATCGGTGACCGTAGTGAACGTACATACATACGATGATGATGATGATAAACTTTATTTCAGTGTCAGGTCTTCTAGCTGGCCATGTCAGGCCTACTAGTAGCGGACACTAAATTAAAAAAACTATCAGCTCTAACTAATTAATATAAAAAAATATATTTACGGGATCGTGTGTTTAAGAATTAAACTAACCTAATCTACATCAAAACATATATACAAGTTAAAAACGTCCAAGTATTTCAGTAAGTCCGGCTTTAATACTGTTCTCAGTCTTTAACAGACTTCTGTTTGTTCGGAGCGCAAATCAACAAAGCTGCAAGTTCTTTTAATTAAAACCTATATCAATTGTCTCCGATCAATTGTGTTGCAAATAAAATGCAGCAATGACAACATAAAGGTGAAAAATTGATGTTCACTTATGCGTCACTTAATTCAGTCAACCCCTTACTTTACAAATTGAACTGATTTAATCGCGTGTTTCGATTCTGGATTCATTCGTGGTAAATTAGTCCGTTTTTCCCACGGGATTAGGATTTTTGCAATACTGTTTGAAGAACCATGTTCCATGAAGTTTCTAGATTGTTTGTTATCCGCTCCGTTGGATCAGTTAATTGAAATTACAGTGGAGTCTGGAAAAATACTTGGTCCACTTTATTCGCGAAATTAATTACTACCACACGGTTTTACATTGTAAAACAAAATGAAGAAACCTAGTAGCGGCTCAGATAGCAATGGGTGTCTGTAAAACCAGGAGCAGGCCTGCAACACCCTTAGGACACCCTGGAATACTCCGGAACACCCCCCCTGATGGGCCGGAACCCCCCGATTACCCTAATTACAAAAATGATGCAAAAAAGCTACAAAACCAAAACCCTAAGATATCTTCAATGAATCAATAAATATGTTTTGCCTGTAACTGGAAAACGGAGATTGGGTCAGATTGACGAATTCACGCTAGTTATGAGATTTTTTTTCACTACATTTAAGACCAGACTCAAAATTTAATGCCCTATTTCTTACCATACAGTTACAGCACGTTTACGTTGATGCGTTTTGTTCGCTTTCCAGTAGCTGATTGATTTGTTACCACTTTGCAGAAGAGCTTCAAATTAATCACAGTCAACCTCTTCTCAGGAGATGTCGAATAGAAGAGAAATGTGGCGATTTCTAACATACATGTCTAATTTTAGAGTAAACCGTTCCCTATTAAAAACCAAAATTTTGTAAAATCTATCGCAATATCACAAAAGCCTAAAAGGCTAAAAACATCTGACACACTCTGTTGGAGCTGCACATACCTGTAATGTAAATATATTTAATTACTGCATAAAACACCGCACCCAAACCAGCGCCCACTAATCTTGTACATATGTCTCACTTCCGAGGCAGATGGGAAAGAGCTTCAATATCTCCAATGCCATGCTAACCGTTCGGTTTTCCAAGTCTTAATTTGTCTTAAATCAAAGAAGGAGAAGTCCGGGGTACCTTAGTATTATCGCTGGTTCTTGGTGTATCCATTCCCCGGGATCCATTCCTCATTTATGTATAGCCATACATTTGGATCGCCCAGTGACGTCGGTAAACAGACTTTCTGAAATTCGAATGTCCACTGTTGTTGGTTTAGAAACTTTAAAGTTCAAGGCAGTAATGAATAAGCAGAGAATGAACGCCACGGAATTACTTCTCTATTTGTGACTACTTGTTTTGTCACTAGATAGTATCTGCAGTGTATGCTTTAGTGCTAAATGGCGACATTGATAAGGAAATGAAGGTCTTAACAAACTTGCAAGCTTCTATTAACACAGAACTGATTCTGTTATATTGAGTCAACACTGCATGACCCTTTCTAGCATGCTTCTTCTTGAACTCAATAACTTCAACTTGCAAACGAATTTTTCTGTGAAACGATGATCAGTACACTTAATAAAATTAGCAGCTGAAGATCGATGACCGTCGTGAACGTCCAAGTCTTTCAATAAGTTTATGATGTTCTCAGTCTTAAACAGACTTCTGTTTCCTTCTGAACGCAAATCATCGAAAATCAACAAAGCTGCCACTTCTTTTAATCAAAACAGATATCAATAGTCTTTGATCAATTGTGTTGCAAATAAAATACAGCAATGTGACAACATGAAGGTGGATAAGTGATGTTCACTTATGCGTTACTTAATTCAGTGAATTACTTACTTTGAAAATTCTGGACTCAGTCATTCTTGGTAGATTGGTCTTTTTTTACAAATGTCTCTAAACTCTGACATGACTTTGTTCACACAAAGTTCTGCTGATTATCTTTTAATCGTGGTCAGTCTTTTTCTGTTTTTTTTTTTTGACAGGGACTGAGTGTGAATTAAAGTAGGTTGCATTTTTATTCAGCCCCTGTCAAAGCTTGTCGAAGCCGTTTAGCTACATCGGAGATCATTAAACTACTCAGATTGTTCATGAACTGAGTTAAACTATATCCCGAGGAACTCAGGAAAGACTATTTATATAAGTCCTCGTTACGAATTTGTGCGATCTCTGCATAAAAAAATAATAAACTGAGTATTTTCCTCATAGAATTCAGCTCATTATATATGACAGTACCCCCCGAGACCTTACTTATCTTTACTTATCAGTTCTTCTGTCCCTTTTTTTCTAGACATTTGCTCCTGGAAAGTCAAGAGGTTTGTACTTATCAACATTTTACCTTCAGCTGTTTATTTCTGATGGGAAAGGTACCCATTTTATGAGCAGCTTAAGAGAAGAGAATCATCTAAAGAATCAACACGACGCATTCAGTGTTTTTCAATACCCACATGATCCATAAAATCTTTCGCCAATAGAGCTAAATTTTACGAATATTTAGTCATATTATATTTAGATAACAAGTTATAACTCTGACATTACTCTTATTGATACCATAGAAATTCTACTAACCTATTTATAGCTTCTCCCGATAATTGACATATAATTCGATCCAATTTCCTCATTTAGTTTTCCCTTATCGCATTCCAATTTTTTTGCAGATCAACCGAGCAAAGTACTGGGACCTAAGAGTGAAAAGTACATGTGACAATTTTTCTGGCAGCTTCTTCTCCGCAGTGAATTGGAGGTCAGTTTGTTTTTTGTTTTTTGTTTAAAGTTGCTTAGCCGAAAGGTAATGTTAAAAGGTGATGCTTCATCTATAAAGGTTGATCAATGTGGTTAATTGTTTATTCCAGGCTTTTGAAGCTTCTTCATAACTGAACAATAGTCTACACTCAGCAGAATTAACGTTAGGTAAGCTTCTTGACCTCAGTAGACGCAGCTGTTTTTGCTTACTATGAATCTATAAATGTTCATTCTAAGAGGAATTCTTGCTTTAGCAGCCTAAATTCTTTCTCTTTCTTCAATTAATGTGAATTATTGGTCTGACTTGGTGTTAAACACCAGTTCATGCAGACCTTTATCAGGACGTAGTACTCGGTAATACTCGATATTTGTCGATTGATTAGTTATAATAATCAATAAAAATCGATAATCACAAATTTGGCTGGAGTTCCCCAATTTTTTTTCCATTCGAAGCTGAACTAGCGAGCGGTACGTCTGTTGACCCATTGAGTGGTAGAACTAAAGATTTGTTGAAAGGAGCATGACATCATGACGGAAAATGACACGAGTCACGTTACATTATTGCTCTTATGGTTGTGTTTCCTATCGATTTGAGTATATGCAGTACCCCTGAGTACCCTGTAGTGACATACAAATTCTTAGGGTCAATATCAATAAAGTGAATAAAGTGTTATGGATATGTTTATTGACTTTGATATCAGTTGCGAGTTGCTGTTTATCAGTAATGTTCTAGCGAGTGACGATGGACTAAACACAACAGAAAAACGAATCAGCCAACTTGGCTTTGCCCATTTTTATCTTTTCGATATTTTTCAATCAAAATCGATAAAATCAATCGTTTAATTGCAGAAGTTGATAATCACAAAAACTTGACCGATCGATTTCCATCGATTTTCGATATTAATCGATGAATTATAATTGATTTTGATTGATTACTATTGATTTTAATTGAGTATCAAAAATATCGATTTGTTACTTTCTGATAATGTGTAAGTCAAAATTTATTAAAATTCGAATTATGGTTAATCCCAGACAAAAATATACCAATTGTGTTCAAATATCCCTACCCGGAGTACCAGTAAGTTGAAAAGGGACCACATTACCTATCAATGTAAAGGGAGTGTGGGGGCGGGCAGGGAGGCAGGGCGTGGTGTGGGGATGTGACATTTTTCCAAAATTTGTTGTCAAATTCCCTGCCCACTGGCAAATCATTCCAGTCAAATGCACCAAAATTTCCTAGAGCTGATAAATTTTGTCAGGGTTGCTACAGTCAGGGATAAGTCAGGAAAAAACAAAAATTTTTCAAGGTCAGGGAAAAGTCAGGGAATTTTTTAAAAAGTCACGGAACTCTGTTTTCTGGCGCAATGCATCAAGGTTGGCAGTGGGCCTTTAAAGGCAAAATTAAACCTCTCTGAACGTTTTCAACCTGATGGAGTTTTCTGTTTTGAAAATGGAGCTTCTGTTTACTTTGATACAGCAATTTAAACGTTTAGTTGATCCTAGTGCACAGTGAACGAAGAAAGATTCAAATATCCCCTCCCCCAGGAGAACAAGATCATTCTAATGCCCCACCCCAGGTCCAACACACAATCAAATCCCCTTCCCTCCCCACCCCATGTCCTGCCTTACTTTTTGCCATTTATTTCAGTGAAACTGCATGGTTGACCGAGACAGTTGGTATGACTTGGAGTGAAAGACTACTGATGGAATTAATTTCATTTTAACAAACAAAGGTATTCTCTTACAATACCAATCTAAAATGGTATTTCTCTACAGTCTGAGTTCTCTTTTATGTGATGTGCTATACAAGTAGAATGAAAGACTTTGCTTTTGTTAGTCCTCAAAAATATCCTGGCAATTTGCTGGCAGGGAAAGTTATTAGAGATTTTGGTCCACAGCTAGTTTGCTGACGTTAAAAATTAAGTTGAGATGCTCCTTGTTGGGGAACAGCAAAATACTGAAAATTGTTTAAAATAAACTTAGTGAGTAGCACATGTAGGAGAATAAACTAGTCTTACTGTACTACATTTTTACTGAATGCTTATTCACAAAGTTGAATTTAAAAGACTAATTCTGCTGGCACCAAATTGTAGTACTCCTGCTATGTAATTGCCGACAAAAAATGAACAAATTCTCAGTGATGGAGATGTGTAAAACATAAGGAAAAATAATGTCAACATTATTAAAGAAATATCTTTTGCTTTAGGTTTTGTAAACTTGGCAACAACCTCTAAGGAAACAGTACATGATGACTAAGTAAAAGATTGTTACTGAGTGTAGCATAGAGAGAAACAGTTCCTCAATATGCAAGAGTGCGAGTGCTACATTAGGTTTTTCTTTGAATTATTTTATTTTAGCTATACAAATTGAAGAAATAATTGTAGTTGAGCCTAAACTGCCAAAGGATATACGTTAAGAGGGTGGTATTAAATTTGCACTCATCATACTGTCGACTCCCCATAACTCGAACATTCAAGGGAAATCAAAAACAGTTCAAGTTATCGGGAGTTCAAAGCAAATAACCAGAACTTAGGTAATGGGATGGGGAAGAAATGCAAGTATCTTGTAACTTATTCTCGCTTACCATCAGTTGCATCTAAGCATGTACACGTGAGGAAAAACCATGTTCTAATTGGGTGCAAACATGACATGTTGTGCCACCAAACATTCAAAGTTTGGAGTAATTAGCTGTTGTTGACTTGATTTGTTTTCGCTCAACAAAGTATTCTTTGCAAGTATTTTTAGGCATTGAGAATAATTTCTAGAGGCAAGCGTGCTGTAATTTTGTAATAAATTTGAATAGTCTGGTAAACATTAGTTTTTGAGCTATTTTGAAAAAATAGCTCATATGTCAGTGGTCTAAGCTTACGTATCGTTACGGCTTTGTGGTTTTGTCTGTTCGGATGTGTGTTGCAGGGGCCAATAGGGTTGAAGGTACTATGAGTTTATGCTTAGGAACCAATGAGATTTTGACATCTAAACATGACGTTGCTGCGCTAAATGTCAAACAAGGGCACTATATCGAGACTGCCATTTTGGTTATTCACAATTGGGTCATCTTTTATTACGGCTAAAGGTGTTTAGAAGCATAACATTTAAATATCTTCATGGTTGAAATGCTGAGTACTGTGATGCAGCTGTTTAAGGGTTCATATTTTAGTGTGGCTGCTGGTTCAAGACCTCTATGACCCAACTCAGCTATCGCGAACGGCACAACATACATGAATTATGTTTCACCCGCTCCAAAGTGAAGTATAAAAAATCATATCTTTTAAGGTCTTCATTTAATGAAGTGTTAATATATTTTATTTGGTATTTAGATATTGATTTTAAAGGGACTGTGACATGCTTTTTGCGCATGTGCGGCGTCTTGATTTCTGGTCTGGTGAACCTTTTTTCAAGATTTGCTTTTGGTGAAAAAATCCTCTTCTGTCGACCCTGAGATGCCCGAGAAGGCTATTATATCAGTATTCAAGAGCTATTTGGTCTATTTTGGACGTTTTAAATGCCATATTTTGTATTTTTGTGCAAGCATTGTTGAGAAAATTGGAAGTCATTCAGAAGAATTGCACTAAGGCATATTATTTGTTGTCAGTGTTCCTACAAACGGATCAAATGTGGCATTTAGTGTGGTCATCTGGCTTTCATTTCTGTCCACTAAGTTCTCCACTCAACGATCTACCTTTTTCGGTTAGGTTTTAAACGTTAAATGTATAAAGAAAGTTGAAAAAGGTTTTCTCGATACAGCTGTGTACTACACTTGGGACGCAACGGAAAGTGAAGCTGATCTGCGACGTGACTTTCGGTTGTCTGTAACAATTTACTCTCTCGAGTGCTTAGAACAGGGGGGGGAGAAGCTACTTCCCATACATTCTCTTAAATGAAATCCAAACGATGTTCTCACAACTTGCAAAGGGATCAGCAAGGGTCTTGCCAGCGGATTTGTGTACTGATCATGCGCACTACGTCAAAAACCCTAGATCAACGGTCTTGAGAAAAAACAAGAACATGGCAGTCGAAGGCGGGACTGTTTCTCACTATTATATGTTGGTAATTCGCAAATTTATTGATTTTATGTCGCTTTTTGAGCTATTTTGAAAAAATAGCTCATATGTCAGTGGTGTGAGCGTATGTATCTTTGTGGCTTTGTAACTTTGTATCTTTGTAACTTTGTATGTTCGGATGTTTGTTGCAAGAGCCAATAAGGTTGAAGGTACTATTAGTTGATGCTTAGGAACCAATGAGATCTTAGCATCTACTTAAACATGACATTGGTAAAGGTCGAACAAGGGCACTTTGAGACCGCCATCTTGATCCTTCACAATTTTTTCGTTTTTTATTACGGGTACAGGTGTTTGGAAGCATTACATCAAATATCTTCATGATTCAAACGCTGTAAACAGTGATGCAGCTGTTTAAGGGTTCATATTTAAGTGTGGATGCTGCTTCGAGGCATTTCTGACCTAATTCGGCTATTGGTACAACGCATGTCAGTATGAGTTCTGTTTCACCTGCTACAACTGGGTAGAGTATAAAAGATCATATATTTTCAAATCTCTTCCAATGAAGCAATAATTGATATTTAGATATAGACTTTCATTCGAAAGTATGCGCCCTATAAAATGTGGTTTTAGAAGTTTAAAGGCAGCTTATTTTTTTGAAAGCTGTATCAAGTATTGTTAATCCTGTAAACAAGCTTTAAAAATATTATTCTCTCGCTTACAAAGTTCAACCGACCTTTTTCGTTCTATTTAGTATGGATGCGTAACTTAAGTAGAAACAGTAGCGTTAGGGAATAAAATTGAAAGAAGCTAGTTGGCACAATAATTAGATACTGTTATATTGAGTGGAGTAACATGATATAAGTAGAAATATATTTCGGCAGTTTGATAATTTTATTGGAAGTTAATAAATGTTAGGCTATCAACCTTGACGTTGCATGAAACATAATTTAATTGCAGATGTTGTAATAAAGCCGAGGTGATTTCTTAATTCGTTTGAGAAAATTTTGTAGTAAAACAATTTGCCTCTTTTTTACGCACGAATTGTGAAAGGGCCAAAGACCAACATCTTCACATGCAAATTGTGTGCATGAGTTATTTTTATAATTCTGTTTACTAGATTACTGTGTGATAACTCGAATTCCCTCATGTACGAACGACGAAAGGGGGCAAAGTCCAACACTTTCACGTGCCAGCTGTGTGACTGTACATCTCTGGCAGATTTGCTTTTCACAATAATAATAGTAACTTGGACGTATGAAGACCTGTTTCGTTTAGTAACCAATGCCTTAAAAAAGGCTCTTGTCTTTTAAGAAGCATTTGCCTTTTTTTAACTTACGAATTGTAAAAGGGCGAAAGACCAACATCTTCACGTGCAAATTGTGTGTGTGAGTTATTTTTATAATTCTGTTTTCTAGTTTACTATGCGCTAACTCGAATTCCCTCACGTACGAACAACGAAAGGGGGCAAAGTCCAACACTTTCACGTGCAAGCTGTGTGACTGTACATCTCATGCAGATTGGCTTTTCACAATGATAAATAGTAACTTGGACGTATGAAAACCTGTTTCGTTTTGTAACCAATGCCTTAAAAAAAGGCTCTTGTCTTTTGACAAGCAATAGCTTTTAAAACATGAAGAAATAAGTTGTCGGAGTTAAAGACTGTTTCACTGAGTAGAATCGCACGTGAAAACCTCGTGAATTATGATGATGCAACCATCTACCACAATGATAAAAATCCTGGTATTTCGTAACTATTCAGTATTCGATGAGTCACATTTTGGCTTAAGAAACTCTGAGGAAACCTTAGAGTTTTCCTTCTAATCAACGTTTGGTGAGTAGAAATTTATTTCACTTCAACGATTTGTTTAACTTGCACCAGATGTAACAGGGAAAAGCAGAGGAAAGTGAATATATAGCTCGAGGATCGACTCAGCTGAGCGTTTCGCGTTTTCATTTATGTACCGCAATACGCAATTTCGCACAAAAACTTCATCTACATTTAGGATGAAAGAGGTAGATTCATCACTCTTGGTAAGGTTACACCGAAGCATTAAAGTTACACTGAAGCATTCAAAATAGCTCATGCACGTTTAACGTGCCTATTTTCAGATGTAGTGTGTGGTTTTCTTTTTCTGTTCAACAATTTCCCTTTTCAGAGTTTGGAATATGCAACATATAGCTAGCTCCGTATAGCTGATAAGAAAAGGCCGCCGAAGAGTTGAGCTATCGAGCAGTGTTTTGCTGCAAACCTTAGGAAAGGTAAAGTCGCTTCAAGGTACAGAGCTTTCAGTAGTAGTTGTGATTTGTTTTAGGATCGTTTTGAATTTTAACTTTGGATTCAAGGTGTTGACTGATCGAAATAAACGAAGTGAAATGTTATGAAGTGTTAATTTTTATTCAGTTATGATATGTAGAGCAGTAAGCTCATATTTATAAAGCTTTCTTGAATATGCTTGTTTCCGATAAATTTGACTTTTGCTCCAGTAATTTTTATCAGCATCAACTTATCCTTGCCCGGGAAAAACGATGTAACCTACAAATAAATCCATCGAGCACGTTGTTGTTGGTTAAGATCTAGCACGGTTGTGTTTTAGTTTCCCCCGCATTTCAGTACCAAAAGACAAATACGATATGCAAGAAAAACAAAGTTGCATGACGTAATTTTTTTCAATTTTTTAAGCATTTCTGATTTCCTCTGCCGGTTCGCTTCAATTCTTGCTTCTAAAATATTTACTGTGGGAAAAATCCTGTAATTATCCGCTGACCACCACGCTGTGTGACCGCTTTGCAAGTTGTGACAACATCGTTTCTCGGTGCCAGACCTCGTCTCTTCCCCCCTGGCTTAGAATCAGAAGGAGAAAACCCAGAAATCTGTTATTGTGCAGGAAGTAGGGTGAGGTTTGAGGAAAGAATCCATCGAACATAAAACATTTTAACAGGCATTCGATTTATGACTCCGATCCGTAGTTGTACACCAGATAGTACTGAAAGGCCGCGTGTTCTTTACCAATGTGGTTCACTCGGAATGTTCCTTGTATCTCTGCTGTATGAGCGTAAATGGTTAAGAATTTGTAGTCATCATAGTGGTCATCGCGCTAGCCAAACACATAGGGCACAAGAAACATAGAGAGCTCAGAAGGAGCTAAATGCACACTATAATAAAATAAGCCAGGCATTTTAAGCAAAATGTTTGCCTAATTCAACGAAGGGTGTTTTGGCCACCAGTCAGTTACAATTTGCAGGTGTTTCTAAGTTTACATAGGTAAAACAGAGTGATCAGCAAGGTTTGGTTACAAATTATTTGTTTCCAAAATGGAGACTGGTTTGCTAGTGTGGGTACGTAAAAATACATGTGAGCAAAATTAATGTTTGTTTCAAAGCAGGACAGGGTTGTTAATCTTTTTCTTATTGGTTGCAACATATATCTGAGGAATACCAGATAATAAATATAAATTATGGTGATATATAAAATGCAACAAAAACGTCCGGAAGTCTCCCACTTCGCGAACAACGAATGTTGAATTATGTAAATTTCCTTGCGTGCATCTTACTCGCTTCTGATTGGTTTAAGACAGTGCTATATTAGGAAAATTGAAGGGAGCCCAGTGCTCTGAACCTTAAAAATCTAGGGTGCCCAGCATATGATTTGTATGAAAAATTTAAGATTTTCTTGTCACCCAAGAACAAAAGTTGGGTGCCAGGGGCCACTGGGCTCTGCTAAAGCACAGCCCTGCGTAAAAAACGTATTTCATTTACCCAGTGGCTGAGAAAAGATGCGTAACTTTTGCAGTAGCAAAAAAAACTTGGAAGTAGCCAGTTGACGAAATAATTAGAGATCGTTTCATTGAGTGGAATAACTTAAGATGAGTAGAAATCAGTATTTCACCAATTTGACAATTCTGTAATGATGTTAGGGTATCAATCTTAACATTGAATGATGTATAATTATATATTTGTGGATGTTAGAAAAGGAGCTGTTTAGTTAAAATCAGTTAAGCAAAGTAATCTCGTAAACAATATGTGTTCTTTCTTGTACAATTTGTAAAAGGGGAAAAGTCTAACATCTTCACGTGCAATTTGTGTGCATGAGAAATTTTTATAACCTACAATCCTGTTTACTACATTACTGTGTGATAACTTGAATTCCCTCACAAACCAGTCCAACACTTTCACGTGCCAGGTGTGTGATTGCACATCTCATGCTGGCTTTTCACAGTAATAATAGTAACTTGAACGTATAAAGACCTGTTTCATTTTGTAACCAATGCCTTAACCCATTCGCCCCTGAACCGCCCGTAACCGCCCGTGCGGATCCAGGTCCTTTCTACCCTTTGTGACGTCATCAGTTTTAACGGTCAAGGACAACTTTCTTCGCTAACTTGTGTAGAGTGAAGAGATCTTTCAAACCATACCAGAATGAGCACAATTCAGTCAAGGACACCGGAGAAAGAAGCAAAAAACCACGTGAAATTGACCTGAAAATCTCCATGAAAATCTTGTTCCATTGCCCACCTACCTTTGCTTTCACCCAGTCCTGAGTTCCTAAAAGCTTTCCTAAAAACTCTTCCCACCAAAATGAAGCCTACTAAATGCCCAGCAAGAGAAAAAAAAAATGAGGCAAGAAAAGCGAAAAAAGAAGGGAGGAGAAAAAGCGAAAAGTAAAAGTCAAGACTGCTGTGTCACTTTTAAACCCAAAAACTATCTCGACATTTTGCTTTCTGCGCATGCCCGAACTTCGCAAGCTGATGTTTTGCATCTGGACCAGAAGGCTGCCAAGTCTACGACTTGTAAACCGGTTTGTGGTAAGTTTTAGCTCTTTATAGCACCACAGTGACCAGAAAACCACTCGACTAGCTTCAAAACGCGTTTTTCGGCAAAATCTCCAGGAGCGAATGGGTTAAGTAAAGGTTAATTCTTGTCTTTTAAGAAGCAATAGCTTTTAAAACATGCAGAATTAAGTCGTCAGAGTTAGACTGTCTCATTGAGTAGAATTGCACATGAAAACCTCATGAATTATGATGATGCAACCACCTACCACAATGATAAAAAATCCTGGACGTAACTATTCGGTATTAAATGAGCCAGTGTCACGTGTTCTTAAGAAACTCTGAAGAAACCTTCGAGTTTTCCCTCTAATCAACATTTGGTGAGTTGATATTTTTTGTACTTTAACAATTTGTTTAACTTACTCCAGATGTATCAAGGAAAGACAGGAAAGTGAATATTAAGCATGAGGATCGACTCAGCTGGGCGTTTTCATTCATGTACAGCAATACCCAATTTCGCACAAAAAACCAGTTGTATAGCTACCACTGGAGCTGAAGCGTTCAAAATAGCTCATGCACATTGAATGTGCCTGTGTTTGTGTATAGTCAATAAACTGCATTGTTGTGTAATATTACCTGGGAACAATGAAGGTGAAATTAATATCTGAATTTCATATAATTTATTGGAACCATGCACAGAATGAAGAAATAAAGATCATCGCATTTAAAGATGCAACTTATGCAGTGGCAAAAACAATGCAAAAAATAGTTAGGCTTCCAGACACAGCGTATATTAATTAGGAACCAATATAATTATTATGTGATAATGACCAGCCCCCAGTTGGCTTTCCAGCTCAGTAAATGGTTAGAGCACTGCACTGGTATCCCAAGGTAAGTGTTTTAATGCCTGTAAGCTTGATTTTTTCAGGCTTTCTTTAGTGCACAACTGCATTGAGTGTTGGCAAAGTTAACCAGCTCAATCCACTAAACTACTCTTTTCTGATGCATGAATTTTAATCTTGGTTTAATTGTAGAATGGATAAAGATCATTCTAAGAAGAAAGGAGATACTCTTGGGAACCAGATAAAGAGAAGTGCTGCAGGGCTGTTCGAGAAATACAAATCAAAAAACCAAGGTAAAGAAATCAGGATCTTTAAATAAATGTAACTGTGAAGAAAGTGCTTCCTTTTTAAAGACAGCTGTAAACTGTTAGAGTTTCTCGTCTTCTGGCCATTAAGGACAATAAATCATAATAAGCATCATACATGTATATAAAAATTCTGTTATAAAAACTGTTAATTCATAAAGAGCAGGGGACGTGGTCCCCGCAACTCAAGTTTCTGCTGTTTAAAATGTCGCAAATAAACACTAAACTTGAACTTGAGTTTGTTTCATGAGTTCAACCATGGTATGGTATGTCATGTACACATTTTGTCATTGGCATAAAGATGCCAGTACTCATTGTTAAATTATATTAAAATTACAAATAGTTGAGGAAAATTCAAAAAATGTTTTTTTTTTTTGAAGATTTATTAAAAGATCCATGAATCTCCTACAATTAGACAAAAAGCATTTGATCCAGTTCATTGTCTCTAATTAAGCAATTCATTGCACAACATAAGTTGTGAACAAGACACTGGTGAAATGACTAATTATTTGTTGTCGTATTTCAAGGTCCATCTGGAAGGGTTGAGCAAGCTGGCCCAAGCACAAGTTTTGTTACAGGTGAATAAGAGATTACTAATTCATTGTATGTGAGAATCACAACAGCTCCCTGACAGTAACCAGCTTTTAAACTTTGTCTTCTATCTATTAATTCTTCAAGGTTCACAGCAGTGAAATATCTCCTCCTCTTTTGGTACCTCTAACAGAGCTTTAAGGCGGAATCCACCAGGACATTGAGTGATTTTATTTTCAGTGCACAAAAACCTTGTACCAGAATAATTTAAAGAATATTACATTCTTTTTTTACATTTTCATAGGCCAAAGATGTAATAAATCATCTGTAATTACACCAAAGAAAATTTCCTATGGAAGTCTGAGAAAGTGAATGTCAAATTTCACAAGAATTGTCATTATACCTGCCAGGTAAAATTTCTAAAAATTGCATGTGTAAGATGTAATTTTGTGAAATTTGGCATTCATTTTCTCAGGCTCCCATGAGAAATTTTTTTTGGTGTTACTACAGATGATTTATCACATCATGATCTTTAGCCCTTGAAAAATGTAAAAAAGAATGCAATATGCTTTAAATTATTCTGGTACAAGATTTTTGTTCTTTGAAAATCAAAATTACTCAATGTTCTGGTGGATTTCATCTTAAAATGAATTTCTTCCATGCTGACGAAGCAAGATTGCGGTACCTTAATCTAGGGATACTTTTGAGTGTTTTACTTGAGTAGCACCACAGTTGTTTAACAGGGTAGTATCCTCTTCTTCCCCCCCCCCAACCACGCCCTGATGACACTAGCAACCAACTTTACAGGGCTGTCAGTAAGGGCCGGGAGGCGTGGATTTCCCCTGGCTACTATGAGCATGCATGACCCCTGGTTACTTTCATAGGTAATAAAACAAAAAATAGGACCAAAAGAATTTCCACGATGTTCTATTCCCTGCTCTGAAACTGAAAACCATAGTGACAGCCTTGAACCCTAACCCATAAAAGAAGCTCTCTGCTCTGCTGGCTTTATTTTCTGGTTTTAGATCGTTCTAGAACTCTACCCTCTGATTGGTTGATAGCTATGGTTTAGAAAGGCCCAGTAAATATTTTTGGGGCTTATTTTCTGTTTTGAAAATGTTTTTGAACTGCAGCTGCTAACTAGATGCCTCTCAGAATCAACTTAATGTGTAGCAAAAATCCTGCATACCCAAGTTTAAAACATAAACTGCGACCAGACATCATTTAGTGAATTAAAATGTCAGTATCACCCACAATTAAGTAAAAGCTAAGATGTAAGCTTTCAGTCCCAAGACAAGCTGCTCAGTGCTTTTTGTTATTGAAACTTTATTATTCAAACCCAGAATCTAAAATGTGAGTAGCAAAAAAACTGACAGATTGATAAACATCCCCAAATACTTTTGAATAACTGTTTTTTAAATGTGTCAGTTCAATTTTTATTCTATTTTGTTTAACTCACAGACCCATCAGCAAGGGAACAGCCCTCTTGCTCTACGGCCAATAAGAAGGAGTTACCAGGTACTATTATATCCAATAAAGCAGAAATGGTATCAGAAATACAGTAGATTTGAAACGCTTATTTCAATATAAATGGCTTAATTTATTGTTTGTTATATATTTGCAATATACAAGAGGATCTTTATTGTAGCAATTGTTTATTTTTATTTTAAAAGTACATGTAAGTAGCAAAGAAGAAGTATGATGTTGGGGCATACTTCAAGAGTCAAATCCTTTCTCTCATTCAATCTTTTTCCTAGAATTTTGCTAATAATAATAATTATTATTCTTAGCACTCAACCACAAACGTCACTAACGGCTTTGGACAGTTAACCCTCTATTGGTGTCTCCTCCCTGAACCTCTCTTTATGGGATAACGCCCCTTTACACTTCCTTTACTGATGCAGTCTTCAAAGACATTTACATCTACATGTTACTCGGCCAAGGCTGCCCATCCCGCCATATTCATAATTGTAATTGTAATAAGAAATAAATAATTCTTTATTTAGCTCACAGTGAAATGACATTTTTAACTTAACATAACTGAAATTTGTCCTAGTTTATTACTTTGTAATATAAGAGAAATAATAAGTGCAAGCTGGGAAGCTAAATTAACTGTTAGATTTTCTAGTTAGCTCCCCGTCCAATTAAAGTTAGTGTGTAAGTAGGTGAAAAAGAAGAAAATAGAATAGATAAATGAATTAATAAATTAAAATAAATTAATAAAGAGCATTCCTTCTATGTTTGATCATAGTATTTATATTCCTACACTATACTCTGGTGTGTTAGAGCCCTGGTGTCAGCGTGTATTGTTACTTACATTTCTGTTGGTGTATCATGAGTTGAGGATAATTTGTTTTTAAGTATGGAAATTTTACTTATATATTTGGTGATCTGGTCCCTTTTTACAAATGAGGGCCTATATTTTGTGCGTCAACCACCTTCCCTTAACTTTTCACGCCTAATAACATCTTGGTTAATTTGGAGCTGCCCAGTAAACTATTATATGTGTTTGAATGTCTTAGGGGAACTTTGGTCATCTACATTAAATTTTTAAGACCTGACCACCATATGTTTCAATAAGATATTACAACTTGACTTGCATCTTCTAATCAGCAAAAAATGCATTTCTTGGTGGTAAATTAAAGTAGCACTCTGTGTTCTCCAGCAACTCAAAGAGCACAAACAAAAATTACTTTTTGTTAATTTCAAGCCCTGAACACTCTTGCATTCCTACATGCATTTGCATTTCACATGTGTGAACCAGGTATTAAAATACAAACACAAGGTTAAAAGTTTTTGTCCACCATGTTGGGATGCAGGATACTCAAACGCAAGTGCATATCTCACTGCACTTGCATTTACATTGGTATCACTTGTACAGTTTGAACCAGCCTTTCATTTTCATGAGAGTTATCATGTTCAATTAAAGATGAAATTACAAAGCAAAAACTGCTGTCATGAGACTAAAGGGTTGGCTATTTTTTAGCTCTATAATAAAGACAGTTACAAGAGATTTAACTGCACATATCTGTGAGAGAAAGAGATTTTTGTTTAAATAATCTTTTCTTTCTAACATTGTACAACTTTAATTTAATTCGTGATCTTACTTTTTGATATTTTAGGGAAATTGTTAATCAAGACACCATGGCACAGCACCAAGAACTTAATAGGAAAAGGAGGTAGTGCTCATAAGAATATGGCAGATGTTCCACCTGCACTCACCCTAGAACTTCCCAAGAAAAGTGATCTTCCTAACACATTTAAACCTTGGAGTGAAGTCCATCTTCCAATTGACATTCTTTTGTTGACAGTTGATGACTGCGAGTTCTTAGCCTGTTTTGCATGCCTGAAAATGCCTTTAAAAGCTACCTCAAGAACCTTGGATATGTGTACTTTGGGAACATGGGTGAAAATGGAGATGTGCCCCTAAAAGTTGCTTTGATAAAATGTTCTGAAGGTTCTTCTGCTCCAGATGGCTCGCTGGTCACTGTTAAGAATGCCGTAGTGGAACTGAGACCCAAAGCTGTTTTCTCTGTTGGCTGCTGCGGTGGGTTGAACCCAGAAGTCACCAAGTTACAGCTAGGTGACGTGGTTGTTTCCTCTAGGCTTTTAACTGAAGCCTTCAAAACCCCAGTGAGTAGAGATATCTTGCACCTTGTCAGGCATGCAGATTATGGCTGGATTCCTCCATTAAAATGTCCAGAAGATCATAAAGTTCAGGTCTGCTGTGATGGGGAGATTTTAAGTGGCGTAAACCCAGTCAGTGCTAAACAGCAAAACATGTCTTATTTTACTCAAGCTACTGCAGTTGAAATCGGTGGTGAAGGTAAGACATTAAGAAAAAGAAGTCATTTATCAGGGAATAAATTTTATTCCGTGATAAATGACTTCTTTTCTCTCTTGTTTTGTTTTCTTACAAGAGGCATGGTGGCCTAGTGGTGAATATTGCAAACTTCACAGGGGTAAAGCATGACCATTTTGACAAGTACGCACACAGGTCTATATGTTTTTAAAAACGTCGTACAAAGTAACGTTTTTGCTTTCCTTTAATACATAATTGGCAGTTTACAGACTTGTTTACAATAGAACATGATATCAAAAAAAGCTTTTAAAACGTTCTTTTTTGAGCTGGTACAGGAATGATGTTAACCAGAAGAAGGCGAGGCGCCTTTTTTGTGGGCAGAAATTTTATAATCAAGTTTAAAAGCATCAGTTCGAAGAATTGTGGCAATGTGCATGTTCATGTAAATTTTCCGCATGCTTTCCTTTGCTGACTTTTATGTTTTTCTCTTTAATTCCCTTATTTCGATCATGAGCACGGGAAAGGAACACACAATAAGTGATAGTCAGCATTTATATATTTTCAGTTGTACTGAATATCTGTAAAGTTTGTCATTGAAAACATACTACATATGTTCGCTAGGAGTGAACTTCCTGCAAAATTCTTCTTGATACTGGGCCAAGTAGAAAATGTGTACCTAATAGTTTGATTCAGCTTACGTAGATTATTGTCGACATGGTGTGGTCCATGATTTTCCAGTTGAGGGACATTAAAGTAGTCTTTGATGATAGACTTTTTCGACTTTTATGGAGAGGGAGAGAAACTAAAAAATAAAAACCTTTTGAATGCAAAAACGTTCCAGATAAATCTTAAAAGGAATGACGATCAGTCAGGGTCAATTCTTTTCCAATTTTCATGAATACGCGGCGTATTGTACGGGATCTTGGTCCTCTTCTCAAACGGTTGTATTTTATGTGCAAAAACAATGCTGACTAACAGCGAGACAGGCAGCAACAAATCTGCACAATTTAAAGTCAAGTCACAACACTACAAATGTCTTTACTTATAACAGAAAATCTTCTCTTAATTTCTCAAGTACACACGTTTGCATTTGCGTTAAGCACGCTACGCCCCTGCTTCAGATCTGGAGGTCCAGGTTTGGGGTCTTGCTGTTGTGCTGTTTTTATTATTGTAAAACAAACTTTGCTTCACTTTGTCCCTGACCTTCACCAATTAAGGTGTATAAAGAGGCGCTGGTTATTACTTCTTGTGATCCTGTTTTCAGTCTGATCCGTTGAGATCAGTTCTAGGTTTGGACAATGATGTTTACAGCTACATGTATTTCAAGAAAGGTTGGCGGAGAAAATGTGCACGTTTGACAGTCCTGAAAGGTAGCACGGGATATGATCAAATTATACACTGTTCCTGACAACAGTAGCTGTTGAACCTACTTTTGTTGCTTTCCTTTAGCACTCGCAAACATGTTATGTCCATGGCCTCTTGTGCCATTCTTTCAAATTTCTTTGAAGAACATGTACAGTGAACTCAAAGCCACCCACATATACCTTTCGGGATTGTCGCGT
This sequence comes from Porites lobata, assembly GCA_942486035.1. Classification (NCBI taxonomy): domain Eukaryota; kingdom Metazoa; phylum Cnidaria; class Anthozoa; order Scleractinia; family Poritidae; genus Porites; species Porites lobata. The sequence goes on along the minus strand of CALNXK010000017.1, from coordinate 4,530,079 downwards.
GCACTTTTTGTGACAATCTTTCTCAAAATAGCTGATATTTATTAAATTTGCTGCATTTTTCTATACTGAATTATGCATAAACGATTGAATGGAGGACAGCATTTTAAGTAATGTTTTCCTTTGGATAAAATACAGAAGGAAAGTTAAATTCTGCTAAGATCTTATTTATTTGTCCTGTTTTGTATTATTTTATTTATGCTGTTTATAGCTGCCTTTTAAAATCACTATTATCATTTTCTGCCTGCCCATTTGCAGGGTAAATAATTCTGTTTATGTTGTCACATCTTGATCAGCCCTGGCTGTGACGCTTACTTAAGGGGATCTATTTGCATAAATTGATCTCTCTTTGTATTGAAATTTAATTTTTAATCATTTTTTGTTGTTTTTTCCAGGCCTGTTTGCTGCAGCACATGATCTTAAGATTGAATGGGTGATTGTAAAAGGTATTTCTCACTTTGCCGATGGTAACAACCCTGCTGAAAAGTCTTGGGAGAGTCATGCATGCATAATGGCGGCTTCTCTTGTGTCCAACATGTTGAAGGATTCATTTGTGTTTCAGCAATGGCCTCATTATGAAGGTAGGTGACATGTCCTTTAATTAAACCATATCATAATTAATTTTTCGTGCAGTAGAAGTGTTTATGGTTAAGTACTGAGGTTGATTTAAAAATACTCAGCCTTAACTTTCAAACCTAATTATTAATCACAATAAACTTGAAAAAGGATAGAGTTCAACGTTTTCTTTGTCAACTCACAACTGTTGGAAACTATAACATAGGTAAAAGAAAAATTATGGGAAAAATGTGAAGAAATTGGTCGGGAGGACAGGAGGGAGATGTTTCCTGATAAAATCGACCGGCTGCTCATCATACTATCTTAGGCAGTAAGATTTCTGGGTTGCTACTCGGCAAGTGCATACTTAGCGACCTTAAGTCTAAACTGACCCTTGTTTAATTAGAACTTCAGTGGTATCTGTTAGGGGCCTGTAAGGTTGGGTGGGAATTATTTTGTTACTCAAGTAATTTTTGGTACCTCTTAGGTATTAAAATTAATTTCCTACACGCCCACAAAGCTAGATTCTGTTACTTTCTAGGGGTTCTTTTGGATATTTTTTTCTACAAAACCCCTGTTTTTGTTTTGTTTCGTTTTGTGTGTTTGTTTGTTTCTGTTGTTGTTGTTTTTTAAGCTCCCCATTTATATCTATAGAGGGGTATCTCCTCCTTTTGGTATCTCCCAGGGGTTAAAGTGAATTTCTGCCATGCCGACAAAGTAAGATTCTGCTACCCTCTAGGGATGATTTTTATTATTATTTATTTATTTTATTTTTTTTTTTACAAGCACCCCTGTTATCTTTAATTTCTTTTTTTGTAAAGCAGTTCTGTTATTTTTAAAGGGGAGTATCTCCTTCTCCTTTTGGTACCTTTTGTAGAGCTTAAAATGAATTTCTTCCATGCCCACAAAGCAAGATTCTTGTACCTTCTAGGGATACTTTTTGAATTTTTTATTTCAGTAGCACCTCAGTCGTTTAATAGGGTAGTATCTCCTTCTCCCCCACCTTCCCCCATCATGCCCTGAGGACACTAGCAACCAACTTTAGAGGGATTTCACTCAGGGCCAACAGGCATGGATCTCCCCTGGCTGCTATGAGCATGACCCTTGGTTACTTTCATAGGAAATAATACGAAAATAGGACCGAAAGAATTTCCAGGATGTTCTATTCCCTACTTGGCAACTTGAAACCATAGTGGCAGCCCTGAACCCTAACCAGTAAGCTCTCTGCATTGCAGGTTTTATTTTCTGATTTGAGATCATTCTAGAACTCTACCCTTTGGTTGGTTGATAGCTATGGTTTTGGAAGGGCCGGGAAACTTATCGTAAAATTCCAAAAATAAGCCCCTCCATGTATAAGCCCCTCCAAATATAAGCCCTCCAAACCAGTAACGCAAAAAACCCTCCGTTAAATCGCCCCTCCAAATATAAGCCCCCCGGGGGCTTGTACTTGGAAAATTGCCCTCAAATACAAATTAAAACAAAGCAAAAATGGTAAATTTACTTCAAACTTTAAGTCTAGCCCAATCAATTTTGAAACGCAAATTTCCCTCCGTAGATAAGCCCCTCCAAAAATAAGCCCCTCAAAAAGGGCCTTTGAAAAATATAAGCCCTGGGGCTTATTTTCGGAATTTTACAGTATTTGGGGACTTATTTTCTGTTTTGAAAATGTTTTTGAGCTTCAACTGTTCACTAGATACCTTTCAGAATCAACTCAGTGTGCAGCAGAAATTCTGCATAACCAAGTTTAAAACATAAATTTATTGTTTAAAATTGTGCACACTGCAACCAGACATCATTTAGTGAATTAAAATGTCAGTATCACCCACAATTAAGTAAAAGCTAAGATGTAAGCTTTCAGTCCCAAGACAAGCTGCTCAGTGCTTTTTGTTATTGAAACTATTCAGACCCAGAACCTAAAATGTGAGTAGTAAAAAAACTGACAGATTTATAAACATTTTCCCCAAATACTTTAGAATAACTGTTGTTTTAAATGTTTCACTTCAATTTCTATTTTATTTTGTTTAACTCACAGACCCATCAGCAGGGAAACAGCCCTCTAGCTCTATGGCCAATAAGAAGGAGTTACCAGGTACTATTATATCCAATAAAGCTGAAATGGTACCAGACATAGAGTAGATAAAAACACTTATTTTAATATGAAAATGACTTTTATTGTTTGTTGTATTGTAATAGAAAATGATCTTTATTGTCGCAGTTGTTTATATTTATTTCAGAAATAAGTAGCAAAGAAGAAGTATGATGTGATACTTCAAGCGTCAAATTCTTCTTCTCATTCAATTTTTCTGTTATAATTTTGCCAAGGTATTTTTAATCTGCGTTAATCCTTGAGGCCAGTTATAAAAAATAAGAATTATTTTTAGCACTCGACCACAAACTTCACTAACAGCTTTGGAGAGGTAGCCCTCTACTGGTGTCTCCTCCCTGAACCTCTCTTTGTGGGGTAACGCCCCTTTACACTTGCTTTACTGATGCAGTCTTCAAAGATATTTACATATAAATGTTACTCGGACAAGGTTGCGCATCCCGCCATATTCATAATTTGTAATTGCAATAATGAATAATTCTTTATTTAGCTCATGGTGAAATTACATTTTTAACTTTTTTCTAACTGAAATTTGTGCCAGGTTATAACTTTATAATATAAGAGAAATAATAAATGCGAGCTTGGAAGCTAAATAAACTGTTAGATTTTCTAGTTAGCTCCCCATCCATATTAAAGTCAGTGTGTAAGCAGGTGAAAAAGAAGAAAATAGAAGAGATAAATGAATTAATAAATTAAAATAAATTAATAAATTAAATTAATAAAGTGCGTTCCTTCTACGTTTGACCATAGTGTTTATATTGCTACACTATATTATGGTGTTTTAGAGCCCTGATATATACATACACTGTTACTTGCATTTCTGTTGGTGTATAATGAGTTGAGGATAATTTGTTTTTAAATATGGAAATTTTATTGATATTTGGTGATCTGATCAGTTTATATGAATAAGGGCCTATATTTTTGTGCATCAACTACCTCCCTTTAACTTTCCTCGCCTATTAAGATATCAAGTCGTTAATGAACAATTCTTTAAAAAAAAAGGAACGTAAAATTGTCTTTAACAGATTCTCTCTGCCTCGAGGAGTTCCAGAAACAGCTGCGATCAATTTATGAAGACAACAGCACAGTCAAAATCGTTCCGTGGGACCAAAGCTCTGCCGTTCACATTGACAAAGTTTACACCCAGTTGTCTTGGCTCATGGATTTGAAGGATCCCAGCGGAGTAACACAGAAGGAGCTTGAACACTATACCGACATTTTTGACGGCGGAAGACTTCATCATTTGCCTAAGCGTATTTTGGTTCACGGACGACCGGGTATCGGCAAGACCGTTTTTACGCAGAAAGCTACATTCGACTGGTCCCAGCACAGATTTAAAGGAAAGTTAGGAAGATTTGATCTCGTACTTTTGGTCAAATTACGCGATGTTTGTAACCTCAACGATCTCCCAGCCATTCTGAGGGATGCTAATCTTCTTGCGAGTGATGGCCCAATTTCCACTGACAACCTGTACGATTACGTTCGTCACCACCAACAAAAAGTGTTGCTTATTTTGGACGGCTACGATGAGTATGTACACAGCGCAGCAAGCCAATCACCTGTTCTTCAAATCTGGGAGAAAAAGCAGTTGAGGAATTGTTGTGTTATTATAACGTCTAGAGACATGAAAGGAGAGGGATTGAAAAGTTCCAGCGATGCTCAATTTGAGATCGACGGTTTTGACCGTGAGCGACAAGAAGAGTTCGCCCGTAGATTCTTGAAAGATGATCAAGATATTGAAGAGTTTTTTGAATACTTGAAGCAAAAAGACCTGGAAGATGTAGCAAAAATACCTATTTTGCTTTTAATGTTGTTGTTGGTTTGGAAAGAAAAGGATCGTGAAGGACTACCTTCATCACGGGTGATGGTGTACTTCAAGTTTCTACAGACTATGTTTAATCATATGTCTGAAAAACAAAAAACAGAGGCGGAAGAAGTTGAGAACCACATTCAAGAACTCTGTAAAGTAGGAGAACTAGCATTTGACTCGCTTCTACAAGATTTCCTTTACTTTCCTCTCAGTAAACTGCCGGATCGCGTTTTGACTGAGAAACTGATCGAGGCCGGGTTGTTTCAGCTGCTAAACGTGTCCGCTCTTAACCCCAGCAAAGACGTTCACTTCATTCACAAATCCATGCAGGAGTTTGTGGCTTCTTTATTTCTAAAAGAAGAACTGTTATCTCAAGAAAGTAAAAACAATTCTCTTTTCAAAGTGGACTCAATTGAAAAGATCTTCAAGTTGAATGAAGTTTTTAAATTTGTTGCTGAAATGTCAGAAGAAGCCGCGCGCGAGATCTTGATTCATCTGTTGGAAATGGCGGCGAAGGAAGACGGAGAGTACAGCTTCGACAACGAAGCACCGTCAGTCAGCGATTTGTCAGAAACCCCCAAAAATCTTTTAACTATATGTACACAGTTATTCTTCTACTGCTCAGCAGACACGAGAACAGAACTTTTCCCCACTTTTCTTTCTAATCTAGGAGGTGTTTTTTTAATAAATCCTGACCAGCTGAATATTGCAGCAAAGGAAAATTTTGTTAAAACTACCGCTTCACTTATGTACATATTTTTCTCTTATAGCGACCAGTATACAGAGCAAAGTTATAATAATTTAATAACTTTAGCAAAGCAATTAAACGCTGTTATAGTTAGTAGAACAGGAGAACAGAAAGCATCAGAATTTTTGAATGTATTTCCATGGCGTAGTGTTGACGAGTTTTTTTTAATGAAAGAAGAAAACAACACTCACCTTTATTTTACTCAAATTGTAAAAAAAACACATCCTGACATTCCTTTTCCTTTTAAAATGGTAAAGACGTTAGTTAGTTTAGAAGAGACAACAAAGAAGACAAACATGAATGGTGATGAGTCAAGTGAAGAGAGCAGCAGCAGCTGTTGTTCAAAGCGTCATGGTGTCTCCAGGGTTCGGAGGATTCATGCTGTTGATGTGAACAGGTCAGATGTGGAACAGCTGATTGAGATCATGCCGTTTGTGACCGCTCCACACGTGATACTGGTTTGGGGTAAATACGGTGAAGTGTTGGATGCTGAGGTAACAGAGTCTCTACTGAGGAGCATCCCAACAACACACAAACTGAAGATATTAACACTCGAGCGTATCAATGTAACATCATCACCTGCTGTGGAGTTCATCAGCAGAGTATTCAAACAAGGTCTTCCAAACTTGAAGTTGCTCAACATGTCATACAATCCTCTTCTGGGTGCAGGAGTCGACAGCTTGATAAAACATCTCAGCTGCGCTCCTCACCTGAAGTATCTGTACCTTCATGAAGTGAAGATGACTCCACAGCAGGTGATGAATCTCACATCAGCTGTACAGCAGCACGGAAACAACACTACACTGATGTCATCCTACCACGTAAGTTTTCCAATTTTATCGCAATTTGTTTCTTTATTCTTTGTTTACAGTTTATTTCTACTCAGCTCTTGCCTTTCGTCATTTTCCTTTCTTTGTCATTTTTATACTCGACAAAACAAGAGATTTGCTTTTGAAATCAAATCACAAACTTTAGCAGATTCAAAGTATCATTTCAAATTCATTTTTTTCAACTGATTAAACTAACTCCATAAAATGTTTTAACTGAGAACGTTAAAAAGAAGTAACTTTAGCTGATATTAAAACATGGAGTTGAACACAAGAAGAGAAATTTCGTGTCTTCAAGCAGCCATAAGATGATATTATTGGGTGAAAACAAGAACTTTCAGCAAAACAAAAGCAAATAATTTCCACAGTATTAATTTCTGAATCAATTTTAATTCATACCTTTTCATAAAGAAACAAACAACAATCATAAAAGCAAATGAAAGATGTTCAGTTCATGTTCAATTCAAACAAATAAGCAAAGAGTAAACACATTGAACTCACAGTTTCACATTTATCGTCCAGGGCTCCTATAAAATCAGTTTAAGTCAAGTGAAGTTCCTTTGAAAGTCCAGAAAACAGACAAGTCTTTTTTATAGCTCTTCTTTTGTTAGTTCTTGAGCGTTTCTTGGTAAATACTGCTCCTTGCAGTTCGGTGAAGCGTTGGTTTTTGAAGTAACAACCCGCACAAAAAAATTCTATCTCTGAAACAACGGTTGAAAGCAACACCAAAAAAATTTCCTCACAGGTAAACACTTCGCTGTTCTCCACTGTATAGCATAAGTGTCCATTGCATGATTTTCATCGCGTAAATCATGCGTAAATAGCATAAGTTTGTTTTCAACCTTCCAAGAACACTCGCCATACAAATCAAATCCTGCGGAGCTTTGGACTTTCGTAAAATATCCTTATAAATGATGTTTCCTTTAGCTTCGAACAACTCCTTAGCATATTCCTGAGTAAAAAGAGATAAATCCCTGTCTTTTGCCGGTATCATTTCCTTGATGTTTTCTTATTAAATTTTGAGCTCATCCTGAACAGTTTGCCGTTGAAGAGCGAACTGAACAAACTACAAAAACAACAAACGATGTCATTCAAAGCCTAGTGACGTGGCGGCAGCTGATTGGTTAAATCACCTCGTATGATTTTTCACGTGATGACATTTTCCCGCCATTGTTAAGTAACAAATTCCCGCCCGCAAAAAATACACTGTGATCTGCGAATTTTGTAAGGCAGAATATATTTTCAAAAGAAAGGAAAAGGATTTGCTAATTTTGATTTTGATTCTATTATTTTGAATGCGAATTTCTTGTACGTGCGCCTTGATAAAGATGATGTTTCTCTTTCCAATCTCGCCGAGAGGGGAGAGGTACAGGGGGGTAAATCTCCCTCCTCCCTAAACTTGGTTTAAAAATTGGCGACGGGTAACACTCGTTTCTTGAAGTTAGTCGTAAAGGAAGTTTTTGACCTTCAGCGCTTCACCTCTACACCAACATACCACACAAAGAAGGCGTAGCCACCGTGTGTCTGATGCAGTGCTGTATGTCACGCAACGCCGGAGAGAGAGGGTCCTCCCCCACATCCCTTATCATCACGCAAAAAGCCATAAAATTACCTTTTCATCGATATCTCCCTACTCGCAACATTTCATTTTCTTCTTCCTCCCTACATTTTCGCCCCGAGTTCTCCCTCCTCCTTATTCTGTTTCCCTTGCCTCCACCGAGAAGTCATAATCTTCGCTAGGAAAAATTTATCTCAGCAAATAACTGTAAAGACGCTTAAAAATAGTTTTTGTCAGTTGCTGTTAACTCATTAACCTTGTGCTCGTATAATTTTTGACATGGTGCCGGGTTCGAATCCTGCTCAGTAGCCTTTCTTTCAGGGTCGGCCAGGGTTTTTGGGTATATGGTATACAGAGGCTTTTTAAATCGGGTATACGGTATATTGCAGCTTAAAAACGGGTATTCGGTATGTCACTTTCTTTGAATTTCAGGGATAAAGTATACCTGGGTATAATTTTGGGTATATTTGGATGATTTTTGGGTATTTTGGCGAATTTTTTTTGGGTATACTGGTATACCACTACCCCCGGCCGACTCTGTTCTTTTTTCGTGCTTTCTTTCTCTTTTGTTTTTTCGTTTTTGTTTTGTTTCCTTATTTGTTTTGTTGTTGATGTTTTTTAAAAATATACCTTCCAGAGCAAAGATAGTATATTTATTGGTAAACAATCTGAATTTCCATCGTTTCCTACATTCATTCCTTTTTTATTGCAATATATTCTACAATACTAAAACAGTAGCCACATGCAATCACAAACTGCCTTTTATTATACAGGCCAAGTTTTGACTGTTGATCTTTTCTTACGGCACGCGAGGCTTGTTTTGAACTTAGTACATCTTGTCAAAGTTATTGTCGTATAAACAACTGTCTTTCGTTGGTCAGTGTAATTGCATTTTACTTAAAATGAAGGTTTTGAAATGTGTACACATCCACACTTTATTAAAGGGAGATGGGTGGTTTTAAGTATTGTTTTGTATTTTGTTGCAGGATGATAAAGGAAACCCCAAACCTGAACATGAATGGCCATCAGAGAACTACTGGAAAAGAATGTACCGTCACCTCTTTCCTGATTCATCACCTGAATCAGCGCATGAACAGGAGCAGGTTAGTCATCACTCACCTATTTTTGTGAAAGTTTATTTATTAATATTAGTAAGACTTTCAGTGTTTGTGTGAACAGTTCTATTTTTCTATCCGTCAGAGATATTCAAATACGCTCAGGAGCCTTCATTTGTAAGTCTCCATTACGGAGGATTTCCGAGTTGGTACTAATGAGTTAGGTTTTAATACAGTAAAAACCTGCGGGTAAGAACCTAGTGGCTTAATAACCTGCTGGTAGAAATCTCCTTCTTTATTACCAACAATATTAGAACCAGGTTGGCCAAACGAGATCAAGCAGGTTCTTATCTGTGGGTTACAGTTAAATTAATAAGCTTATTCATCATCTAAAAAAGAGATTGAACAGGAACAGGTTTAGTCGCCAGCTTCGTTTATTTAAGTTTATCCATCAGTCATTTGAAACTCCGGCCCCCCGACCCCCGGGACTAAGCGGGGAATTTAACATTGGTTTAGTTTAAAACACCGCTAATTTTCCTGCTCCCCGGGCCAAACAGTTTGGTAAAGACCCGTATAGCAGGGAATTAGTAAAGTGTAGTTCAAGGCTCTATTTCAACCGCTCTGTCCGATCTGGTATTCTGTATTTCTTAAAATTCACACCATCGGACCTGTTAATAGAAACTCTCGATTGCGTTCCTTCAAATTCATGAAAAATGTTACTCTGGGTGCCAGGAATTTTTTTCTTACCTAATTCCTGAGAACGGACCTCTGGAGCCAGTGTAGAAAAATGTGGTTAGATCGCTTACAAAAAAGTAACTGTCTGTATGGTATACTTGTAAAGGCAAGGGATCTTAAGCGAAATCCGAGGTGGGGGGGGATACTTCCTTCTATAAGCCATATAGGTATAGTCAACTCTCGCCTTGCGGACACCCCGATAATACAGACATCAGCTAAATTCCCCGGCAAAAACAAATAACAGACGTTTGACTTGAATAAACTCCCGCTATTACGGACTCTCGCGAATGAGGACACTAATTTGAGGTCCCTACAGTGTCCGCTATAAATTAAAGGGCCGGCTGACTGTAATTCTGACATAATTTGTGCCTAAATGTCAGGTCTGAAAACGGGTGTGGATTTTAGAGGTCAGGTCTGAAAAAAGGTGTGGAAAATGACACTTTTTGGTCTGAAATAGGGTCAGGATTTGGATAACTAGGCGGCACATCCCCACCGAGAATTACCCGGAGTACCCCTTGGGAAGCGAAACAGCTCTGTCTTTCTCCAATTTTCTAATCGTGAAAGTAATGGGAGAGGAATCGGGAAACTTAGAAAGCGCTTTTGGGATTAATTTATAGTCGTTTACGTACGAGGTGAACAAATGAGACTCAAATGAGATTTGTGAAGTCCTTGTAAGGCAACGCTCGACCAATGTGTAGGACGTTCTATACACTTTCTTTCTGTGTCTTGAGACCAGGGCAAGCTGTTTTGTGCCTTCCTGCCCTGTTTCTCTTATGTTTTAATATTATCGTTCTCTGCGGCATCATCTCTCTTCTGCCGCCATACAAAACTTTGAGAAACGAGGCTTTTCCTTTAGTCACTCATGTTAAATCCCCGCTTCCGAAAATTCGTATTACTGTTTAATCCCCGCCCATGACATGGGTAAAACAGGTATTTTGTTAATTCCCCCGCCACCGGAGCGAATATGTTAAATCATGTGCGTTAAATCCCAGCATAGGCCGCGTTAAATCCCCGCTATGCCGCTGCGGTCGGGGGGCCGGGGTTGCAGTTGACTAATGCATTATTTACTTTATTACATCCACTTTGAAATCACTGGCTATCCGTGCAATCTGATTGGCTCTCAGCAGTGTGATTTATTCCTAAATCGCACGATATTTTGCTCTAAATCGCATCTGTTCCAAATCACGTCATTCATGTTCTAAATCGCATCATTTCTGTTTTAAATCGCACCATTTTTGTTCTATATCGTATCATTTCTGTTTCGAATACAAAATGAGATGTCAAAGCCTTTTTGTTTCGGCTTTTTAACAAACCGGCTACTCGACCAATGAAATATTAGTACTGACTAAATTCTGCGATTTCAAAATGGATGTAATAAAGTGGTAATTGAACTTCGTGTCGTGCAATTTTGGTCTGAAATCATACGTGTGATTTCAAATCGAACTCGCGCTGCGCGCTCGTTAGATTTTGAAATCACGCGTATGATTTCAGACCAAATTGCACTCCACTCAGTTCAATTACCATTATTTATTTATTTTTATTTTTCTGTCCGTCAGAGATAATCAATCGTTAATTAGCGTCGTTCACTGAATGGTAGTTAATCTTGGCAGTTACGTTAAAAGGTTTTAAATTGAGAACCCGTGCATTAAGAATAGTTTTATTTTATTGTTGCAGGCTATTTTAAGAAAACTCTTGCTTTTACCTGAATCACCTGATCTCATTTCTGATTCATCATCTGAATCAGAGATGGAACTGAAACAGATTAGTTATCCACTTCTTCTATTTAAGTTTATTTACTTTATCTTTGTTCTGTTTCATCTAAGTTTTTATTTCCCTTGAACTAAACTGATTTCGGGTTCTGTTAAAAATAAACTACAGATAAAAATTGGCTGCTGTTCTCTCGCAGGTCGCACTCAGTTGATTTTAGGCCAAAAGTAGCCTGTTTCCCCACTATCTGAATGCTTGGAGCAGGCTAGCCAAAAGTGACTTTTGCCTCGGAAAAAACAGATTCCCTTTTTTTAAGTTCGGTGTTTAGGGACGATATCTCTGACATTTGTGCCAAGTAGACCCATTGATTTTTGAAAAAAGAGCTTTGTTTAACAGTTGATTGATCAACAAAGAAGTTAGAAGCAGACACCTTATCTATGAGGTAAAAAAGGAGTTCGTCTTGTTCTCGTAACTCCGATGAAGTGATCGATAACCCGCCATCTGGTAGTTCGGATGGTTACAGTGTTTTGCAGCAAGTCCAGTCACTAATATAAGGGATTCGCACCTTGTAATTATCTCACCTCTTTTGTTTATATTAAATAAGTCATTCACATTACAATCATACAGGAACTGTGGCAGATGCCGTCTCTAAAATGTCTTACAACTGCAGGCGGAAATCACGAAACATAAAAAATGATTCTTCATGTGTTCCATCACGTGACGGCACACAGGAGTTAAAACTTGAAAAAGTTGGCCCAATTTTTTCAAGTTGTAATCCAATTCCATCCTGGCCTTCAAAAGACAAAGTCTTACACTTATAGTCGAGGTATAGTAGTACGTAAAGTCATTTAAAATAGAACTGAACCGTTATTTCAGGGTTTTCTTTCATTCCAATGTCTGTTCGTTCTAAAATAAGTACTCTAGTGGGCTTACAGTTGCATATGGAAGATGGATGGTGTTTACTATAAATGTATGATTTTTGCCAGAACGAGGGAGAAGTCACTGAATCTGAAGATGGAACGTCATCATATGAATCAGAGGAGGATCAAGAACAGGTTGGTTGCTGATATTTTTTTATAAAGGTTTTATTTGAGCCGGGACTGTGCAATAATTATTAGGAGAAGGAGGTTGTAAAAAGGAAGGGGCTTTGTCCATTGCTTATTCTTCATTCACACCAACTAGACATGTTTAATTAAACTAGGTTTTGAAAATGAATTAAAAACGGCAAAAGTAAACTAGAACACAGGCTTTTACACAAAATTCAAATGAACTTTTACGCGTTACGTAATAGCACTAAATTTGCAATCGAAAAAATTACAGTAGGCAGCTTTTATAAAGATATCAAATGTAAACCGTGTTTAACTAAACACCTTTTAAACATGTTTAAGCTTTAGTGTGAATGGGGCATTAGTCTAGCTCAAGTTAAGTACAAGTCAGAGTAAAATAAATTGTATAATACTGTACAACTATGGGCATGGTTAAAATTGTAAATAGCGCGCGTTATATACTTAGTAAACAACAAGACAGTATTAAAATCCATAGGCGTACGGGCCGGGGGGGCGAGGGGGGCTGCAGCCCCCCCAAATTTTGGGCAACTCAGATTTTTTGGGCAGCAAGAGAAAATTTGGGCAAAACCAGTTTTTTAAGACGTTTCCGTGTTTTTTAAATCATTAGTTTGAAGAAAAGAATATTTTCTATTTTAACCTGAAGTTGGCGTAATAATCCAGTACTGTTACATTCACACGAGACAGTGGTTGCCTAGCACGTAATGAGTTTCTGGTTATAAGGGAAGGGTATCATGTTCTGATTTTTTTTTATTGTTGGGCACTGTACTGCAATGGGCTATTTCCAGTCATGAATTGATTAGAATAAACTTCCGCCTAACTTTCTAGAATCATCTCCACTCGTAGAACAGTGTATGGCAGATAGCATCAGCAATGGGTCTGAAAGTGAAGAAGTGGCTGACTAATTCTCAGTTTGAATTACGCGAAGAATCTTAATTTTTAAAACAAAAAAATCTATCGAGTGGTTTAAAAATTATTCACTAATTTGTTAAAGTAGACCGACATGTTTACAAAACCGCTAAAGAGAGCGCCATGATACATACTAAATACTCAAATCCTATTTTGGCCAGAGCTATCTCCATGATCTTTTACCCACGTTTTTAAAAAGATTGAAACTACTATGAGGTGAAATTGCATGTCAAAAGCGCTTCGTTTTCTACAGATAACGGCCAAACATCAAGATTTTCCTTTTTTACCGTATTTCTAACGATAAAAACTTTATCCCAAAATATCTCCACAACGCTCGTACAGATTCCGTTTTAACTTCACGAACATTGAGGCGTCTATTGGAGGAAAATGCTCCCGTGAACGATTTTGGAAGAACAGTTCCCAGTGAGAAATGTTGCTGCAAGTATAATAGGTAATGGCGTCATTTGGTTGCTATGACAACTCCGATGTTATTGCAACCCGGATCATGACAAATTTTCATCTTTATCTACTACAACTGTGGTGGCAATTTTTCCAAATGTTTGTTTATGGTGTCGTAGTCTATGCTCAAAAAAAACTTCACAGGTATTGACCCTGAAAAACTGTATCGAGCTACTTTCATATGCTAGTACAGCCTATGTTGTTGCATCGTATGGCCCTCGTTTCTGTTCGACTGTTTTGTCAAAATTTGGGCAACTTGCAATAATTTTTTGGGCAAATGGTTTACCGTCCCCCTGGCAAAAAATTGCCCGTACGCCTATGTTAAAATCCACGCGAAGTTGCATACTACAAGAGTAAAATAAGTTGTATAATACTGTACGACTATGGGCCTGGTTAAAATTGTAAATAGCGCGCGTTATTATACTTAGCAAACAACAAGACAGTATTAAAATTCACGGGAAGTTGTATCCTTAATATCATATCGGACATCTGTTGATATTTAAACGGGGTATATGTCATGGTAAGTTCCACGGTTTTTGGTCAAAGCTGTGTTGAAATTTTAACCGAGTGTCCTCAATCATTTTTATCCGGCTTGGAACTCTAAAATACATTGTGTCAAATGGAAGAGTAATTATGATCGGTTTTTGGACATATTTTGATAACAAAAGGTTGTCCCGCTACCTCAACCGATACAAGGAAGCAAAGCGTTTGCAGAAACCGTTTGCAGATGTCATTAGAAAGGCCGCACTTTCTTCTCGGTCATTTATAACGAAGGCCGTGAGTATTGGTCCGGCCGGGGTTTGAACCCGCGACCTCCCGCTCAGCAGACCGGCGCTCTCCCAACTGAGCCAACCAGGCCTTGGCTAAGATAGAGCAGTCTTACCAGCAAACTTTAGGAAACTTTTACTTAGGGTAAAAAAAGAAAAGAACTTAAGACTGACGTAAAAAAAATAGCGAATAACCGAGATAATGACTATTATACTTTGCTAAACCGGAGGAAATCTGAGCGTAATAACCAATCATCCAAGATTTCTCTAAAATATCTAACAACGGCAGGCGGAAATCACGAAACATTAAAAATGTTCATGTGATGTTCAGTCACGTGACGGCACACAAGAGTTAAACTTGAAAAATTTGGCCCAGTTTTTTCAAGCTGCAATCCGTTTCTTTCCTGGCCATCGAAAGCCAAAGACACAGACAATTAATTATAGTCGAGGTATAGTAGTAGGTAAAGTCGTTTTAAATAGAACTGAAGCACTATTTCAGGGTTTTCTTTCCTTTCTTCCAATGTGTGTTCGTTTTAAAATGAGTACGCTAGTGGGCTTACAGTCACATATAGAAGATGGATGGTGTTTAGTATCATAAAATGTATGATTTTTGCCAGAACGATGGAGATGTCATTGAAACTGAAGATGAAACGCCATCGTATGAATCAGAGGAGGATGAAGAACAGGTGGGTTACTGATATTTTTTAGAAAGGTTTTGTTTGAGCCGGGACTGTGCAATAATTATCAGGAGAAGGAGGTTGTAAAAAGGAAGGGGCTTTGTCCATTGCTTATTCCCCATTCACACCAACTAAGCATGTTAAATTAAACTAGGTTTTGAAACTGAATGAAAAACAGCAAAAGTAAACAGGCTTTTCAACCGTGTTTAACTAAACACGGCAGATCCCATCTCTAAAATGTCTGAAAACGGCAGGCGGAAATCACGAAACGTAAAAATGATTGTTCATGTAATTTTTAACGACGTGACGGCATACAGGAGTTAAACTTGAAAAAAGTTGGCCCTGTTTTCAAGTTGCAATGCATTTCCATCCTGACCGGCATTGAAAGCCAAAGACACGGACAATTATAGTCGAGGTATAGTAATACGTAAAGTCGTTTTAAATAGAACTGAAGCATTATTTCAGGCTTTTCTTTCCTTCCAATGTGTGTTTTCCCTGCCAGCAGAGGTCTCTTTTCCCTGGTATTCAGCAGGCGCCAGGAAAAGAGCCCTCTGTTAGCAGGGAAATGTGTATTTAGGGTTTTGAAATAATTCCAAACTATCGTGACATTGCGTGCCTTTTAATGGCGGTACAAAGATGATGAACCTTTCGTTTTTTCACTTTATAGGAGATACGAAACCAGACCGCCGAGTCCCAAGTCTTGTCCACTGATGAGGTAAAGCTTTCCTACGACATTGTTTTTAAACAGCGTTTAAGACAGATCCTCGCTGAAAACAGAATTTGTTAGTTGGGCTTCTACTTGCGCGAGGCTTTACGGCATCTCCGTTTGTTAATTGATGTTGATGACTTTCTGACGTGTTTTTTACTTAACATTAAAAACTAAATGCGAGGTGTCGTTTTCTGATTTGTGACAGGACTTGCGAGGGAAAGCCTTCGTGGAAAATTGTTGTAAAAGATAGATAATTAGACCTCAACCCCTGTCTTGAAATTTAATGTCGAAGTTTTGTGCCGTTGAATGTCGTTTCATGATTTATTTTGAGGCAGGACGAGAAAGAGAACCTCAAACTTGAAGATGTAGGATCGTCCGCTGGATCCGACGACCCTCAAGAAAAGTTGAGACATCACATTTTGTAGAAATTAAAAAAGATCTATTCTTTGAAGCATTTCACCACTATAATAATAAAAAAGTTTTAAAAAATTATACGAAATGGATGGTAAATAGTTTGACTGTGTGGTTTGTGGTAGAAAGAGGAAGGAATCGCCGAATCTGAAGATGAAACGTCATTACCAACATCAGAGGAAAATCAGCAGCAGGTGAGATAAAAGATTTTTTAAAGAGAAAATGGGACGTTTTCAGTGCAGGATTTTACAGTGGGACCTCGATTAAACGAACCTCTATATAACGATGTCCTCGGTATAACGAACGATTTTCTTCAGCTCAATATTACACTGAGTAAAGTGTATGGAACAGAACCTTGTAACGAAATCCGTGTTATAACGAACACTATTGCACAAGCCCAAATGCAAAATATACCTGGATATAACGAATGAATGTCAGCGTGTGATAAAAGATGAAATCCAAACAGAACAAAAAGGAAAAAATTTATGTGTACAGTAGTTTTAAGGAGTTCTGTTTGCCTGTTCTTGAGTCTCTAGTGCCGTAGCTATGTATTCAGATCCGGAAATTCGGGGTTTTGTAAATTCGATTATTAACTATACCTCGATATAACGAACATTTTAGTAGTTTTCCATAAAATTCGTTAAATGGAGGTGTTCGATATAAAACGAACCGAGCTCTCGATGTAACGAACAAATTTCCCAGGTACCTTGGCACTTCGTTAAATCGAGGTTCTATTGTGCCATAAGTGAAATCATAAAACTAATGACTTTTTGGCTGTTTCAAGGCAAGCCTGGGAAAACTGCCGACAGCCGAAGAAACGAGCGTAGAAATTCCATAGCTGATGACGCGTCACTTCCCAGATCTGGGTAGTGCTTCTGATTGGTTGAATCAAATTTCCCACGCGGCACGACCAATCAGAAGCCCTACCCAGGTCTAGGTAGTGAAGCGTCATCAGTATGGAATTTTTGCGCTGGTTTCTCAGACGTCATTTGGCGGGGAAACCAGTGGTAGTGTCGCCAAATGTCGGCTGTTTTCTCAGGCTATTTCAAGGTCATTCTCAAGTTACAGTCGAGCCAGGTCAAGCGTACCCCCATAGATATCATTAATGAATCGATTATTTGAAAAATGAATCCGTTAGTCGTTGCTGCAACCAGTATCAAATTCAAATCTCCATTCCTGCATACCTAATGAGCAAATAATTTCTACGATAAGTTCTCTGTATTCGGTCAGATTAAAAAATCTTTGAATGGATAAAATTGCTTTGAAGACATTTACATTAAAAAACTGAGCTGGTAGTAATTTTGATAACTACCGGTACCTCACATCCAAAACTATTCGCGGATAATAAACTCATTAATCTAACCTCAAGGGGTAAGCTTGTAAATACAGTAAAACCTCTCTTGACCTCAATTAACTGGAGGGACACATCATCCAGCCTCACTGGGTAGCGTAGTAAAGGTACGCGGTGTCAGGATCATTTTCTGCGAAGTATTTAGGCCGTCGAAACTAATTAAAACTAGTAATAGTTGACATTACAGCTGCTTCTGTTCTGTATATTGTCGGTCAATAGTATTCTTGCTCGTTGTTTAGCTCTTTGAAATATACCGATTCATAATGAAGATTTTCACACATATTCCATACAATAGGTGAGATAAATACAGGAAACGCAAGGTTCCATGCACAGTTTCAGCTCGATTTACACAGCTTTGATCAAAACATTCTCAGTTTCGAAAATAATTTATTCTAAACCATAAGAAGAGATTTAATTAGAAGTTGAATTTTTCGCTATTTCTCTTTCACTTTTTACATTCAGTTCATTTTATTTGCCGGAAAGTAGCCTTAAAAATTAAAAGGACGTTTGATCGATTCACGCTAGCGCAAGGACATCTGTGAGCAGGGAATAAGTCAGCACAGAATCTGATGTAATCGTGCATCGTTCTGCTAGTGATAAGCTAGCCGTTGTTCACTCGTCTTGCTTGTTTGGGGCTGAGTCTTATTCCGGTCAAAGAGAGAGAAAGAGTGTCTGGCAAGGTTTCCAATATAAATCAAATTAATGAAAAATGTTACCCTGGGTGCCAGAGGATTTTTTTCTTACCTAATTCCTGAGAACGGACCTCTGGAGCCAGTGTAGAAAAATGTGGTTAGATCGCTTACAAAAAAGTAACTGTCTGTATGGTATACTTGTAAGGGCAAGGGATCTTAAGCGAAACCAGGGGGGAGGGGTACTTTCTTATATAAGCCATTTAGGTATAGTCAACTCTCGCCTTGCGAACACCTCGATAATACGGACAGCAGCTAAATTCCCCGGCAGAAACAAATTACAGACGTTTGACTTGAATAAACTCCCACTATTACGGACTCTCGCTAATGAGGACACTAATTTGAGGTCCCTACAGTGTCCGCTATAAAGGGCCGGTTGACTGTAATTCTGACATAATTTCTGCCTAAATGTCAGGTCTGAAAGCGGGTGTGGATTTTAGAGGTCAGGTCGGAAGAAGGGTGTGGAAAATGACACTTTTTGGTCTGAAATAGGGTCAGGATTTGGAGAACTAGGCGGCACACCCCCACCGAGAATTACCCGGAGTACCCCCTGGGAAGCAAAACAGCTCTGTCTTTCTCCAATTTTCTAATCGTGAAAGTAATGGGAGAGGAATCGGGAAACTTAGAAAGCGCTTTTGGGATTAATGTATTGTCCTTTACGTACGAGGTGAACAAATGAGACTCAAATGAAATTTGTGAAGTCCTTGTAAGGCAACGCTCGACCAATGTGTCTGAGACTAGGGACACCTGTTTTGTGCCTTCCTGCCCTGTTTCTCCCATGTTTTAATATTATCATTCTCTGTGGCATCATCTCTATTCTGCCGCCATACAAAACTTTGGGAAACGAGGCTTTTCCTTTAGTCTTTCATGTTAAATACCCGCTTCTATCCCTGCTTCCAAAAATTCGTATTACTGTTTAATCCCCGCTCATGACATGGGTAAAACAGGTATTTTGTTAATTCCCCCTTCACCGGGGCGAACATGTTAAATGTGCGTTAAATCCCGGCATTGGCCGCGTTAAATCCCCGCTATCTCCCGCTATGCCGCGGGGGTCGGGGGGCTGGGGTTGCAGTTGACTAATGTATTATTTACTTTATTTAGTTTTATTTTTCTGTCCGTCAGAGATAATCAAACAAGCTTTGGAGCCTTCGTGAATTAGCGTCTTTTACTGAAGATTTCCGAGTTGGCGGTAGTTAATCTTAGCAGTTACGTTAAAAGGTTTTAAATTGAGAACCCGTGGATTAAGAATAGTTTTATTTTATTGTTGCAGGCTATTCCAAGGAACCCCTTGCTTTTACCTGAATCGCCTGATCCGTTTTCTGATTCATCATCTGAATCAGAGATGGAACTGAAGCAGGTTAGTCATCCACTTCTTTTACTTAAGTATGTTTACTTTATCTTTGTTCTGTTTCATCTACGTTTTTATTTCCCTTGAACTAAATTGATTTCGGGTTCTGTTAAAAATAAACTACAGATAAAAATTGGCTGCTGTTCCCTCGCAGGTCGCACTCAGTTGATTTTAGGCCAAAAGTAGCCTGTTTCCCCACCGTCTGAATGCTTGGAACAGGCTAGCTAAAAGTGACTTTTGCCTTGGAAAAAATAGATATTTCCCTTTTTTTAAAAGCTGCCTAGGGAAGATATCACTGACAAAAAAGTAGATCGACAAAGAAATAAGACAACTTATCTATGATGATTTAAAAAGGAAGTTCGTTTTGTTCTCGTAAACTCATTTAAACTGATTGATAACTCTCTATCTGGTTTGGATGGTTACAGTGTTTTGCAGCAAGTCCAGTCACTAATATAAGGGTTCGCACCTTGTAATTAGCTCATCTCCTTTGTTTATATTAAATAAGGCATTCACATTACAATCATATAAGATTTGTGGCAGATGCTGTCTCTAAAATGTCTTACAACAACTGTCGGCAATCACGAAACATAAAAAATGATTGTTCATGTAATATTCAATCACGTGACCGCACACAGGAGTTAAACGTGAAGAAGTTGGTCCAATTTTTTCAAGTTTCAATCCGTTTCCATCCTGGCCATCAAAACCAACGTCTTACACTTGTAGTCGAGGTATAGTAGTACGTAAAGTCATTTGAAATAGAACTGAACCATTATTGACCATTATTTCGGATCTTCTTTCCGCATTCCAATGTATGTTCGTTTTAAAATAAGTACGCTAGTGGGGTTAGAGTCACATATAGAAGATGGATGGTGTTTAGTATAAATGTATTATTTTTGCCAGAACGAGGGAGAAGTCATTGAATCTGAAGATGGAACGCCATCATATGAATCAGAGGAGGATCAAGAACAGGTGGGGTGCTGATATTTTTTTAATGAAGATTTTGTTTTAGCCGGGACTGTGCAATAATTATCAGGAGAAGGAGGTTGTAAAAAGGAAGGGGCGTTGTCCATTGCTTATTCCCCATTTACACCAACTAAACATGTTTAAATAAACTAGGTTTTGAAACTGAATGAAAAGCAGCAAAAGTAAAGTAGAACACAGGCTTTTACACAAAATTCAAAGGAACTTTTACGCGTTACGTAATTGCCCTAAATTTGCAATCGAAAAAAGTACAGTAGGCTGCTTTTATAAACGAAACAAATTTAAACCGTGTTTAACTAAACACCTTTTAAACCTGTGTAAGCTTTGGTGTGAATGGGGCATTGGTCTATCTCAAAATAAGTTGTATAATACCACAGGCGGCCCAGACGTAGTATGTGTCACTGAATGAATATATTAATATCCACATGGACAAATTAATGCGATGAGTCGTCGAAACTCCCATGGACTGAAATAGTCTAAAAGTCAAAATATAACAAAACAAAGCTAAGATACCTTCAACTGAACGTATCCTTGTCTTTCCTGGCCGGTTTAAGTGGCATTTTGTTGAGTTTTGAAATTGTAGGTACTATCCACTAAAGAAGAATTAAAGGCTGGCTACAAAACAAACAGACCATCTCCACGCGCCTTCACACGAAGCGCTATAAATTGGAGAATAATCGACGAATCTGCTCCAAATAACCATCGGCTAATCTGCAGGTAACGTGTGCTCCTGCTTCTGGCCCGCTTGCTCCACAACACCCATCGCAACTGCACAATAATTGCTCGCTCATCAACAACCACTGTTGACCTTTACGCTTCGATATGACCGCAAACGACCAGGTTTAATACGCGACGTGACGCGACGTGAATATTCAAGCTTAGCGACCGCGTTCGCGCAACAATGCAGCACTTGCTATGGGAGGGATGGTACTATTGCTTCTAGGTCAATCGACTGACCGAAGGTTAGCTGCGTTAGTTTTGACCAGAAAACAAAAGGCGATTGCGGGACCGTCCGTAAGTTTTCAACAGGGTAGCCCTGGTTTTCAAGTTCGAATTCTTCTAACGTTCGCTGTCTCAGCTGCTGTCACATTGTTCGTCCAGCCGCTTGCATAGGTTCTTGACTCTACCAGACTTATTTGCTTAGATTAACAACGTCTTACTCCATAATATGTTGTCCAAACTGGTGAAGGAGGACGAGAATTTTCCGCCCAGGAAAAAGGCAAAATCTGGCCCCCGCTATGCAGCTGAATAGAAGATACAGCTGAAGATATCGTAAAGTAAAATTTATGTGCGCGATATCTTTTTTTTTTATTATTATTCTCAAAATTCAGGGGCACCCAACGATGATTTCCCCCTAAAGGCATTGAAAACACATTTAAGGCTGTCCAGAGTACTTTTGATCGAAAAATGCATTCTAAACAGCGCTTACATAAATTTAGTCAGGAGGGCTAAAAGCGAAACTAATGATTTATAGTTTGCTCATACTAAATATAAAATATATCGTGTAATGCTGAGCGGAGAAGGCAACGAGACAGGGCCACCCAACGACTGTTTCCTCAAATACTTTCAATTGAAAACACTTCTGTAGCTATTCATAAAGTATACTTTTAGCTCTATAGAAATGCATTCTAAGTGGCGCTATAAAATTTGCATCTCAGTGTTCGGCCATTCTAGAGGAACTTGAGTCTTTTCGAAATTACGAGGAATTCAGAATTATTTTCCCGAAAATTTTAGATGCAATTTAACGTATTACGAAGGAGATAATTTTTCAGATACCTTCTTTCATCACATTTTTTAATCCGAAAATTTTAGGATTCCATTTTACTCTCTTCGAAAAATAGCCTAACCCGGTGAGTGAAATGTGAAAAATTAAAAGTTGGATGCCCTTGACCAGAACTGTGAAAAACAACAATAGGTCTAATTGCAGCACACTTTCTTGTACATTTCCTTGCCGTTGATTTGCATGACTGCAACGTGAAACGTCCAGAAAACTTCCTGGTTTTCACTTTTTATGGAGAAAATGTGGTATATGTTCTTGTTCACTTTTTCCACTGCCGCTCATTTTTTTTAGCTCCGCTATAAGATTCGTATCTGTTCGGTGCTCCTTGGGCAAATTGGATCTTTTTAAAAATTACATGGGCTTCAAAATTATTTTCCCGATTGATTGACCTGGAAGCAATAGTACCATCCCTCCCATAGCAAGTGCTGCATTGTTGCGCGAACGCGGTCGCTAAGCTTGAATATTCACGTCGCGTCACGTCGCGTATTAAACCTGGTCGTTTGCGGTCATATCGAAGCGTAAAGGTCAACAGTGGTTGTTGATGAGCGAGCAATTATTGTGCAGTTGCGATGGGTTTTGTGGAGCAAGCGGGCCAGAAGCAGGAGCACACGTTACCTGCAGATTAGCCGATGGTTATTTGGAGCAGATTCGTCGATTATTCTCCAATTTATAGCGCTTCGTGTGAAGGCGCGTGGAGATGGTCTGTTTGTTTTGTAGCCAGCCTTTAATTCTTCTTTAGTGGATAGTACCTACAATTTCAAAACTCAACAAAATGCCACTTAAACCGGCCAGGAAAGACAAGGATACGTTCAGTTGAAGGTATCTTAGCTTTGTTTTGTTATATTTTGACTTTTAGACTATTTCAGTCCATGGGAGTTTCGACGACTCATCGCATTAATTTGTCCATGTGGATATTAATATATTCATTCAGTGACACATACTACGTCTGGGCCGCCTGTGATAATACCGTACAACCATGGGCGTGGTGAAAATGGTAAATAGCGCGCATTATATACTTAGGAAACAACAAGACAGTATGTCCAGTATTAATATCCACGCCTAGTGACATCCTTAATGGGATAACTGACTGTCGATATTTGAAGGTGGTATGTCATGGTAAGTTGCACATTTTTTGGTCAGAGCTAAGTTGAAATTTTAACTGAGTGTTTTCAGCCATGTTTTTGATGCTTGGAACTCTAAAAGATTCTGTCAAAGGGAAAAGAAATTTTGAATGGTTTTTGGGTATATTTTGATTGTGGCTAAGATAGGACAGCCTTACCAGCAACCTTTAGGAAATTTCTGTGGCATAGTTATTATATGAATAAAAACCGAGACCAGAAATTTCAGTGAAAAATATCAGTAAAATTTTTTACTACACGCGATTTTCTCGAACGTCGGTATTAATCCATATACATTCCTCGGGCCTACGGCTCTCGGGATGTATATGGCTTAATACCTCCGTTCTCGGGCTTTATCTCTTACAAAATGTTTACCATCAATGAAATCGAAATATTTCATATTATTGCCGAATAATATCTGTTGTTCTTTGCAAAGTTTCGCAGCTATCGCGTTGAAAACAAAAAATTCATGACGGAAGTCAGTCATATCCCAACGCTCCTGTATTAATGACGGAGCCACCTTAAGACTTTCGGTGTTTGTGTGAACAGTTCTATTTTTCTGTTCGTCAGAGGTAATCATTGGTTCAAGAGTTGTCGGTAGATAATGCAATTTGTTAAAAAATGGAATAAAAATACAAAACCTTTTATATATAAACTATGCCGCAGATCGATTGATTTTGATTTTAGCTAAATCTCATTTTTCTACAGATTTTCAAATATGTGGAGTCAAGAACCATAAGTGGAAGTAATATCATAGGCCATGACATTATGGGCCCGGGGCGAGTGACGTATTTTGAGGCATTGTTCTCCTTAGCATGCTTAACACGCATGTCACAGTTCCACGTGGGAAACTTATTAGCTTAAGCAACGAAGAAGACGACGGGGCGAAAACGTCTCTTAAAAAGTGAATCCGCGCTGTTTCAATATTCATCGCTCTTATTCTATGTCGTTCTATTTTGTCAAATGTTGGTGAATTTTTTCTGGAGTTATGCAACAACGGCCAACAGCAAAGAAATGTACATAAAGCGAGATGCACGTGCAAAAAAAAAAAAACGGTTGTTTTGCTCTTTTTGCCGTTCTCGTTGCCGTCGGTCGTTGCTTAGCCTTCGTTGAACCGCCATCGTTCCGTCTAGTAAATAAGATATCTCACCTGGAAAGCTTGTCAAGTGTCGATTCTGATGGCTTAGAATGGAATTTTGTTCCTGGGTTTGTAGCAAATATCCAGCATAACCTCTAAGAAGAAGTCGAAAATTACGACCCAACTACCCGAGCGAAGAGCTGAAGATGATGTTATATTCCCTTTGCTGGAGAGCGTTTGGCTAGTCAAAAGTTTATTCAAGAGTGCAATAGGAATAGAGCGTTGGCAGAAGCTTCAACATATCGGGGCGGAGCTGAGAACAATGCCTTAAATTACGTCATTGTTTAACTCTACCCAGGGAACTATCTACATAGCCTACGTGTAGTCGCACCCTCCCCCTCCCCCCACCCCGTTCTAATAGGCATATTTTGTACTCTTTAACTGGGCGTGGAGGCCGTTCGTTTTACCCGATTCACTGAAATTGTACCTCGTTTTAAAACTGACAATTTTGGGGCGGATAGGCACGTAAAGAAATGTTTTATTATTTGTTGCAGGATGTTGAAAGGAACACCAAGCCGCAGCATGAAAGGCCTGATCTCATTCCTGATTTAACATCTGAATCAGAGATGGAACTGGAACAGGTTAGTCACCAGCTTCGTTTGTTTAAGTGTATTTATTTATCTTTTTTCTGCTTCATCTAACTTTCTATTCCCTTGAACTAATTAACGTTGGATTTCTGTCAAAAATAAACTACAGACAAAAGTTGGCTGCTCGGTTCTCTCGCAGGCCTCACTCGGTTGTTTTTTGGCCAAAAGTAGCCTGCTTTAGACGTTCTGATATAGTGGAAACAGAGTAAAGAGAACCAGAGTGAGAGAAAAACGACGAGGGTTTTAGGGGGCCTCCCGCCTCTTTCCTTTTTTGTCATTAGCCTTCGCTTCTTAGTTCGCTCTGAATGCAAAAGTGACTTTTGCTCTTTCTTGAAAGCACAGATTGGCTTTTTAGTCTCGCTTGCGTAAGCAGTGAGACTCATAATCTGCAAGCGGGTTTTTTTCTTCGTATTTAGTACACAAAACGACTGTTGTGGTCCCAGGCGTTCCTAGCGGAGACCGTGGAAACTGGGAAAAAGAATCGTTGCCCGACCAAAGCCACGCATGTTTTGCGAAGAAAGCTTAGGTTTAAAGCTTTTCCGGAACGGGCTGTCCATGAATTCTATCGCTTGAAAGCGTTTATTACTTTGGAACAAGTGAACACTTCGGTGGTCGAAAAAACAAAGAACTTAATTAGCAAAAGACTAACTGGTCAGGTGTTGTAAACTTTCATTGTATGCAAATGGATCTTGTGATGACTGAGCATGCGGTTTATTTTCGGCGATGATTGAAACGACGTGCCATGTAAATCACTTTTTTGATCGCTGGTCAAGATGTAATTTCTCTGGAATCGAGGCCCTTGAATTTTCGTGTATTTATACACGCGTATAGCCTGCGACCGCAGACGATATTTTCGGTCGTCGCTATCATGCGTACTAAATCAATTTAGAAACAAATAAAAAGTAAATATCCAGAAGTAGGGAGTGAAAAACCTCTAGCGAGTAAATCTTGTTTCGTGTAGAATTAATTGATTTATGAGATCCGTGTTCTTTGACAGAGGAAAGCGCCATTGAATCTGTAGTGCTCATCGAATAGCATAGGTGTAGGCACTTTTCCGTTTGAAACAAGTACGCCAGTGGGCTTACTTACAGTTAACAAAAACAAGGATGCATGGTGTTAAGTGTAAAACTAACAGTGTGATTTGTGACAGGATGAGGAAGAAATCCTGGAAGCTGATGATGAACGCCCATCATGTGAATCAGAGCAGAATCAGGCGCAGGTTGGTTATATAAAGATTTAGATTTAGATTTTTGTTTTAGCATGGGTGTGGGCAGTTTTTTAAACAAGTACGCTAATGAGCTTACAGTTTGCAAAAAGAAGGTGGATGGTGTTTTAACTTAAAAGTGTACAACTAAATGTGTGATTTGTGACAGGATGAGGAAGACATCCTGGAAGCTGACGATGAAAGGTCATCATGTGAATCCGAGGAGAATCAAGCACAGGTGGGTTATTCTCAAATTTTACCATTAGAATAATGGTTAAAAACCATCAACGTGTTATCCGTTGCTTGGTCTTTCTTAAGTACAAAAGTAGAATAAGTTACATGATCTTGTACAACTATGGGCATTGCTAAAATTATAAAATGCTTAGGAAACAACAAGACTTTTCAGACAGTATCAATATCCCAACCAAGCTTTATGTAATTCATATTTTTACACGCTTTAATACCAGTACAATGATGATGAACCTTTCGTTTTTTCGTTTCATAGCAAATCGAAACCCAGACCAAGTTCCAAGACTTACCCGAGTTCAAACATTTGCCAGTTAATGAGGTAAAACCTTCCCAGTATGACATTGCTTTCAAACAGAGTAGCCTCATTGAAAAAAAATATGGTTAATTAGGTTTCTATTTGCGCAATGCTTTACGGCATGAGCGCTACTTGATGTTTTTGTTGACTTTGTTGTTTGATCGAAACATTAAGAAGGTAAATATTGTTTCCTGATTTGTTGCCAGGACAAAAAAGGAAGCCTCAAACCAGGAGATGCAAGATCGTTTGAATCACGTGACCCTCAGGAACAGGTGGGTACTCATATTTTGTAACAAAACAAACAAACAAAGAAAAAGGCAGGGTTTATTCTGGAAATTGGCCAATGAGGGTCAAATGGGCTCCCTTCTGTAATTTTAGGGGGCCCTTTTTGAAGAAAGGGGGTCCAAGAAAGGTGGTCCCCCCAAAGGTATTTGAACTTATTGGTACAGACTGTTCCATGAGAATAGGAACGTTTATTGACGCTTTGCCGCCATTTTGGAACATTCTGGGCAACTGAAAAAGCCTGGGCTCAAATTACTGCAGAATCCCGGATGTTTGTCTTGTGAAATAATGACTCAAACGAAGAAGAGAAAGGCAATTTAGACAATAAGAGGCTAAAAAAGTTCAAAGTGAGTTTATTGAGCGGCAGTCAAATCAGTGTTGTTGTCAGTGATGTTTTCGAATACTTTATTTCAAAAAAGGTTCATAGGTCTATTGAATCAAATGTTCTGTGGTTCATAGGTCTATTTAGGTCTATTTTTTTGCGCCCAATTTGACGCGGCAACGTAAATTTTATGCGGCATTTTTTTCCAAATTTCCGAAATCTCTCAAGGCCGCGCTCTAGAATAAACCCTGAAAGGTCTCTTCATTCAAAAGCGTTTTACTGTACAATAGTATTAAAAAAGTTACTCTAAGAGGGTAGATGGTGTATAAATTGTGTGTCATTTGTTGCAGGATGAGGAAGGAATCGAATATGAACAGCCATTTTCTAAATCACAGGACCTGAATCAAAAGCAGGTGTGTTACCAGGTGATTTTCTCTGAGAAAAAAAAACGTTTAATGGTGTCAGCAGGATTTTGCTTCACAATCAAAGTTTAAAACGACGTGTCGACCGTTCCCCGTTGATTCTCGACAAGTAGGTCAAGAGTAAACAAACATTTTTGTTATTACTTTCGAACCGCCTTCTGCGACCGTTGGTAGTTTGCAACCTTTTTTCTAAAATACCAAACTTCTCTCAGTCAAAGCTTTTGTAAACTGGCGAGCTTCTTGTAAATGACCACCTCTCAAAAGCAAACGCGACCACTTTTTCAACTGATATTTTAACATTATCCATCTTTTGAAACTGCCAGTTTGCGATGAGTTGACGTGGGATCTGATATGTTAAGGATGCGAATAATGCCACGATATCCATTGTTCGCCTTATGTACTACGTAATTCTTGAAAATCTACCTGGTGATTTTAGTGACAACACGGCACTACTCGCATTTAAGCTTAAAACTGTATTTAAGAACATGAGCTGATCTGTCAGAACTGTCCCCTGTAGAGTCCACCCGTCCTCTCCCCTCCCCCTCTAACTATGATCCGACTCTCATAGCAAAACAGCAAACCATGCTCAAACTTTCTTGTTACGCAAACAAACATAGTAATATCCAGGCAAAGTTGTATCGTCAGCTGGTTTGTCAGTTCTGAATAGGTTTTTTTTAGATGAACCTTGTTCCTTGTCTTCGTAGGAAATGGGGTCACAGACTGAATTGCAAGACTCTTTACCTGAGTTGGAGCGTATCTCTCTTCATGAGGTAATTACGGCAGACTCCCGAAGTCTTCCTTTTCAGACAGTGATAAAATAAAATAAACCCTCACAGCGTGAAACGAACTTATTTAGGCTTCTTTTTGGTAACGAACATGTTAATAAGGGAGTCGGCCAATTTTGCCTTCACTACCAGAAAGACACATACAAGTGTGTAGATACAGGATCCTGCAGGTCACTGATGGTCAGTTCATTTAAGGTATTAGAACTGCTATAAAGTCAAAAAATGATCATGCTTATAAAATCGCTTCTTTGAAATGTACTCTTAACCTGAACTCAAATTCCAAAAATAAAGCATTTTCGTTGAATAGAGGCCGAGAAAGCGAAGGCCAAAGTTGGTGTCTAAGAGCGCTATTTTGAAAATATTGATAATCACAGGGCTGCGACGCGATACTTTCCGTTGTTTACAGAAATGTTGCAATTTTTCTTAACCCGACACGCGATAACTCGTTATGAGTTTCAAGTAAGTCAGGGCAAATTATAGGAAAATTCGCTTACATTCTGCCGTCTCATTATCACTGTCAACAGTGTCATGCATCTTTATAATATCGTGATACAGACACCACTTTATATAGGAAAAGGGAACGTATACCCCCAACTTGCTGAAATCATCTGCCGGTCTGTCAACTCGGGGGAGAGGTCAGCGGAAACTATAAATCGCTGAAGACAAATAAATCACATTTTACAATAACATTGTGGTGTCGATAAAATTGCTGACCTAGAATGATTCAAAATGGTATCTGACGGCTACACGATAGACCCGGTCCTGTAATCCGTACTGACAGAATAGCTATTGCTGTCTATTGCGAGATGCTAAACTGTCTGAAATACCATGCTTCTGTAGGTAGCAGAGGAGAGGTTGTGGTGGATAAGCTTGCAAGCCTCATCACCATCAAGAGACGTTTTACAATTTAATATTGTCTAATAACATTGGGTCTTTTATCCAAGGTGGGGTTCTATGATTATTTAAGTGGGGGAAGACCATACTCAGCTTTCATTCCAATGTGTGTTCGTTGTAAAATAAGTACGCTAGTGGGGTTACAGTTACATATAGAATATGGATGGTGTTTAGTATAAATGTATGATTTTTGCCAGAACGAGGGAGAAGTCATTGAATCTGAAGATGGAACACCATCCTATGAATCAGAGGAGGATCAAGAACAGGTGGGTTGCTGATATTTTTTATAAAGATTTTGTTTGAGAGACTGTGCAATAATTATCAGGGGTAAACATGTTTAATTAAACTACCAGTTTTTGAAACTGAATGAAAAACTGCAGAAGTAAACTAAAACACAGGCTTTTACACAAAATTCGAATGAACTTTTACGCGTTACGTAATTGCACTAAATTTGCAATCGAAAAAAGTACAGTAGGCAGCTTTTATAAACAAGCAAGGAAGGAAGGGGCATTAGTCTAGCTCAAGTTAAGCACAAGTCAGAGTAAAATAAGTTGTATAATACTGTACAACTATGGGCGTGGTTAAAATTGTAAGTAGCGCGCATTATATACTTAGCAAACAACAAGACAGTATTAAAATTCACGCGAAGTTGCATACTACAAGAGTAAACTAAGCTGTATGATACTGTACAACTATGGGCGTGGTTAAAATTGTAAATAGCGCGCGTTATTTTACTTAGCAAACAACAAGACAGTATTAAAATCCAGGCGAAGTTGTATCCTTAATATCATATGGGATAACTGTCGATATTTGAAGGGGTATGTCATGGTAAGGTTCCACATTTTTTGGTCAAAGCTGACTTGAAATTAAAACTGAGTGTCCTCAGTCATTTTTGTCATGCCTGGAACTCTAAAAGACATTCTATTAAATGGAAGAGTAATTATGATCGGTTTTTGGACATATTTTGATAACAAAAGGATGTTCAGCTACCTCAACCGACACAGGGAAGTAAAGCGTTTGCAGAAACCGTTTGCAGATGTCATTACAAAGGCAGCACTTTCTTCTCAATTATTTAAAGACCCTGAGTGTTGGTTCGGCTGGGGTTTGAACCCGCGACCTCCCGCTCTGCAGACCGGCGCTCTCCCAACTCAGCTAACCAGGCCTTGGCTAAGATAGAGCAGCCTTACCAGCAAGCTTTAGGAAACGTTTACGTAGGGTAAAAAAGGAAAGAACTTAACATAGGCGAAGACTGATGTAAAAAAGCTAGCGAATAACTGAGACAATGACTATTATACTTTGCTAAACCGGAGGAAATCTGAGCGTAATAACCAAGTGTCGATTCTGATTGCTCAGAATGGAATTTTATTCCTGGGTTTGTACCGAATATGTAGCAAAACTTCCAAGACGAAGTCGAAAATTATGACCCAACTACGCGAGGTTTCGGAGGGGCTGAAGATGAAGATGTTGCAATTTCCTACGCTGGAGAGCCTTTGGCGAGTCAACAGTTTATTCAAGAGGACAATAGGAAGAGATCGATAGAAGAGGAGTTACGGCAGAAGCTACAAAAACTGGGAGGAAGTAAGAACAATGCCTTAAACTACGTTATTGTTTCTAGCCTACGTATGGCCGCACCGTACACGCCCCGCACCCCCCCCCCCCCACTCCCCCAGCTCAAATAGGCAAATTTCGTACTCTTTAACTGGGCATAAAGGCCGTTAGTTTTATGCGATTCACGCAAATTGTACCTTGTTTTAAACCTGAAGTCGCATAGAATTCGCTAAAATTTTTAACAAACCCAGGGTGATATGCACTTTAAGAAATGTTTTCTTATTTGTTGCAGGATGTTGAAAGGAACACCGAGCCGGAACATGAAAGGCCTGATCTCATTCCTGATTTATCATCTGAATCAGAGATGGAACTGCAACTGGTTTGTCACCAGCTTCATTTGTTTAAGTTTATTTACTTTTTAGCAGAAGCATATGCTTCTGACTTAATTCAGTTTTATTGTTCTGTCCGTAAGAGATAATCAAACACGCTTGGGAGCCTTCGTTAATTAGCGTTTATTAATGAGGATTTACGAGTTGGTGGTAGTTAATAACACAGCAGTTACATTAAAAGTTTTGAAATGAGAACCCGTGCATTAAGAAAAGTTTTATTTAATTGTTGCAGGCTATTCTAAGAAGCCTCATGATTCCACCTGAATTGCCTGATCCATTATCTGAATCAGGGATGGAAGAGAAACAGGTTAGTCATCCACTTCTCTTATTTTAGTTTATGCACCTATCTACGTAAACCCCGTGGGGGGGGGGAAGTGCGGGCAAGGGGTGGGGATTTGAC
Source organism: Porites lobata (assembly GCA_942486035.1). Lineage (NCBI taxonomy): Eukaryota > Metazoa > Cnidaria > Anthozoa > Scleractinia > Poritidae > Porites > Porites lobata. Next base: position 4,498,205 of record CALNXK010000017.1, on the reverse strand, counting down.
AAATTTTAAAATTTTTTGATCAAATTCCCCAGGGTGGGAGACGAAAGGTCAATCAAAAGTGTCAAAAAAGCCCCCACCCCAGGGGAAAAATCTAAACAAGCAATACTATAATACTATATAAAACGAATGAAAGAACATTTCAAAAGTACGTTCTTACTACTTTTATTTAAGGTTAACGTAAGCTCCGTTAAATTACTCGCTGTAATTAAGTATTTTTCTCTCCACTAGCATCTCTTATTTTGAACAACATAATCACTCCGGGAAGATTGACCGTGCTATTATATTAATGAAACGTAACATGCTTTCTAACATCGGCTCAACATGTCGGAACAGGTCGGATCAGTGACCTGTAAAAATCCTCTGACTTTCATGGTAGAATTCGATTTCAATCGAGGTTTACAATCAGATGGGAACTTGAAGATAAAAACTTTCTCAAAATAGACATTATCTGTTTAGATGTCATGACAGTGTACATACCAAACTTCTCTCAGTCAAAGCTTTTGTAAACTGGCGAGCTTCTTGTAAATGACCACCTCTCAAAAGCAAACGCGACCACTTTTTCAACTGATATTTTAACATTATCCATCTTTTGAAACTGCCAGTTTGCGATGAGTTGACGTGGGATCTGATATGTTAAGGATGCGAATAATGCCACGATATCCATTGTTCGCCTTATGTACTACGTAATTCTTGAAAATCTACCTGGTGATTTTAGTGACAACACGGCACTACTCGCATTTAAGCTTAAAACTGTATTTAAGAACATGAGCTGATCTGTCAGAACTGTCCCCTGTAGAGTCCACCCGTCCTCTCCCCTCCCCCTCTAACTATGATCCGACTCTCATAGCAAAACAGCAAACCATGCTCAAACTTTCTTGTTACGCAAACAAACATAGTAATATCCAGGCAAAGTTGTATCGTCAGCTGGTTTGTCAGTTCTGAATAGGTTTTTTTTAGATGAACCTTGTTCCTTGTCTTCGTAGGAAATGGGGTCACAGACTGAATTGCAAGACTCTTTACCTGAGTTGGAGCGTATCTCTCTTCATGAGGTAATTACGGCAGACTCCCGAAGTCTTCCTTTTCAGACAGTGATAAAATAAAATAAACCCTCACAGCGTGAAACGAACTTATTTAGGCTCTTTTTGGTAACGAACATGTTAATAAGGGAGTCGGCCAATTTTGCCTTCACTACCAGAAAGACACATACAAGTGTGTAGATACAGGATCCTGCAGGTCACTGATGGTCAGTTCATTTAAGGTATTAGAACTGCTATAAAGTCAAAAAAAAATGATCATGCTTATAAAATCGCTTCTTTGAAATGTACTCTTAACCTGAACTCAAATTCCAAAAATAAAGCATTTTCGTTGAATACAGGCCGAGAAAGCGAAGGCCAAAGTTGGTGTCTAAGAGCGCTATTTTGAAAATATTGATAATCACAGGGCTGCGACGCGATACTTTCCGTTGTTTACAGAAATGTTGCAATTTTCTTAACCCGACACGCGATAACTCGTTATGAGTTTCAAGTAAGTCAGGGCAAATTATAGGAAAATTCGCTTACATTCTGCCGTCTCATTATCACTGTCAACAGTGTCATGCATCTTTATAATATCGTGATACAGACACCACTTTATATAGGAAAAGGGAACGTATACCCCCAACTTGCTGAAATCATCTGCCGGTCTGTCAACGGGGGAGAGGTCAGCGGAAACTATAAATCGCTGAAGACAAATAAATCACATTTTACAATAACATTGTGGTGTCGATAAAATTGCTGACCTAGAATGATTCAAAATGGTATCTGACGGCTACACGATAGACCCGGTCCTGTAATCCGTACTGACAGAATAGCTATTGCTGTCTATTGCGAGATGCTAAACTGTCTGAAATACCATGCTTCTGTAGGTAGCAGAGGAGAGGTTGTGGTGGATAAGCTTGCAAGCCTCATCACCATCAAGAGACGTTTTACAATTTAATATTGTCTAATAACATTGGGTCTTTTATCCAAGGTGGGGTTCTATGATTATTTAAGTGGGGAAGACCATACTCAGCTTTCATTCCAATGTGTGTTCGTTGTAAAATAAGTACGCTAGTGGGGTTACAGTTACATATAGAATATGGATGGTGTTTAGTATAAATGTATGATTTTTGCCAGAACGAGGGAGAAGTCATTGAATCTGAAGATGGAACACCATCCTATGAATCAGAGGAGGATCAAGAACAGGTGGGTTGCTGATATTTTTTATAAAGATTTTGTTTGAGAGACTGTGCAATAATTATCAGGGGTAAACATGTTTAATTAAACTACCAGTTTTTGAAACTGAATGAAAAACTGCAGAAGTAAACTAAAACACAGGCTTTTACACAAAATTCGAATGAACTTTTACGCGTTACGTAATTGCACTAAATTTGCAATCGAAAAAAGTACAGTAGGCAGCTTTTATAAACAAGCAAGGAAGGAAGGGGCATTAGTCTAGCTCAAGTTAAGCACAAGTCAGAGTAAAATAAGTTGTATAATACTGTACAACTATGGGCGTGGTTAAAATTGTAAGTAGCGCGCATTATATACTTAGCAAACAATAAGACAGTATTAAAATTCACGCGAAGTTGCATACTACAAGAGTAAACTAAGCTGTATGATACTGTACAACTATGGGCGTGGTTAAAATTGTAAATAGCGCGCGTTATTTTACTTAGCAAACAACAAGACAGTATTAAAATCCAGGCGAAGTTGTATCCTTAATATCATATGGGATAACTGTCGATATTTGAAGGGGGTATGTCATGGTAAGGTTCCACATTTTTTGGTCAAAGCTGACTTGAAATTAAAACTGAGTGTCCTCAGTCATTTTTGTCATGCCTGGAACTCTAAAAGACATTCTATTAAATGGAAGAGTAATTATGATCGGTTTTTGGACATATTTTGATAACAAAAGGATGTTCAGCTACCTCAACCGACACAGGGAAGTAAAGCGTTTGCAGAAACCGTTTGCAGATGTCATTACAAAGGCAGCACTTTCTTCTCAATTATTTAAAGACCCTGAGTGTTGGTTCGGCTGGGGTTTGAACCCGCGACCTCCCGCTCTGCAGACCGGCGCTCTCCCAACTCAGCTAACCAGGCCTTGGCTAAGATAGAGCAGCCTTACCAGCAAGCTTTAGGAAACGTTTACGTAGGGTAAAAAAGGAAAGAACTTAACATAGGCGAAGACTGATGTAAAAAAGCTAGCGAATAACTGAGACAATGACTATTATACTTTGCTAAACCGGAGGAAATCTGAGCGTAATAACCAAGTGTCGATTCTGATTGCTCAGAATGGAATTTTATTCCTGGGTTTGTACCGAATATGTAGCAAAACTTCCAAGACGAAGTCGAAAATTATGACCCAACTACGCGAGGTTTCGGAGGGGCTGAAGATGAAGATGTTGCAATTTCCTACGCTGGAGAGCCTTTGGCGAGTCAACAGTTTATTCAAGAGGACAATAGGAAGAGATCGATAGAAGAGGAGTTACGGCAGAAGCTACAAAAACTGGGAGGAAGTAAGAACAATGCCTTAAACTACGTTATTGTTTCTAGCCTACGTATGGCCGCACCGTACACGCCCCTGCCCCCCTCCCCCACTCCCCCAGCTCAAATAGGCAAATTTCGTACTCTTTAACTGGGCATAAAGGCCGTTAGTTTTATGCGATTCACGCAAATTGTACCTTGTTTTAAACCTGAAGTCGCATAGAATTCGCTAAAATTTTTAACAAACCCAGGGTGATATGCACTTTAAGAAATGTTTTCTTATTTGTTGCAGGATGTTGAAAGGAACACCGAGCCGGAACATGAAAGGCCTGATCTCATTCCTGATTTATCATCTGAATCAGAGATGGAACTGCAACTGGTTTGTCACCAGCTTCATTTGTTTAAGTTTATTTACTTTAGCAGAAGCATATGCTTCTGACTTAATTCAGTTTTATTGTTCTGTCCGTAAGAGATAATCAAACACGCTTGGGAGCCTTCGTTAATTAGCGTTTATTAATGAGGATTTACGAGTTGGTGGTAGTTAATAACACAGCAGTTACATTAAAAGTTTTGAAATGAGAACCCGTGCATTAAGAAAAGTTTTATTTAATTGTTGCAGGCTATTCTAAGAAGCCTCATGATTCCACCTGAATTGCCTGATCCATTATCTGAATCAGGGATGGAAGAGAAACAGGTTAGTCATCCACTTCTCTTATTTTAGTTTATGCACCTATCTACGTAAACCCCGTGGGGGGGGGGGAAGTGCGGGCAAGAGGCGGGAATTTGACAAATTTTAAAATTTTTTGATCAAATTCCCCAGGGTCGGAAACGAAGGTCAATCAAACGTGTCAAAAAAGCCCCACCCCAGGGGAAAAATCTAAACAATACTATGATACTATATATTAAACGAATAAAAGAACATTTCAAAAGTACGTTCTTACTACTTTTATTTAAGGTTAACGTAAGCCCCGTTAAATTACGTGCTGTACTTAAGTATTTTCTCTCTCCACTAGCATCTCTTATTTTGAACAACAAAATCACTCCAGGAAGATTGACCGTGCTAGTATAATAAATTATTAATGAAACGTACAATGCCTTATAACATCTGCTCAACATGTCGGAACTGGTCGGATCATTGACCCGTAAAAAGTCCTCTTACTTTCATGGCGGAATTCGATTTCAATCGAGGTTTACAATCAGATGGGAACTTGAAGATAAAAACTTTCTCAAAATAGACATTATCTGTTTAGATGTCATGACAGTGTACATACCAAACTTCTCTCAGTCAAAGCTTTTGTAAACTGGCGAGCTTCTTGTAAATGACCACCTCTCAAAAGCAAACGCGACCACTTTTTCAACTGATATTTTAACATTATCCATCTTTTGAAACTGCCAGTTTGCGATGAGTTGACGTGGGATCTGATATGTTAAGGATGCGAATAATGCCACGATATCCATTGTTCGCCTTATGTACTACGTAATTCTTGAAAATCTACCTGGTGATTTTAGTGACAACACGGCACTACTCGCATTTAAGCTTAAAACTGTATTTAAGAACATGAGCTGATCTGTCAGAACTGTCCCCTGTAGAGTCCACCCGTCCCTCCCCTCCCCTCTAACTATGATCCGACTCTCATAGCAAAACAGCAAACCATGCTCAAACTTTCTTGTTACGCAAACAAACATAGTAATATCCAGGCAAAGTTGTATCGTCAGCTGGTTTGTCAGTTCTGAATAGGTTTTTTTAGATGAACCTTGTTCCTTGTCTTCGTAGGAAATGGGGTCACAGACTGAATTGCAAGACTCTTTACCTGAGTTGGAGCGTATCTCTCTTCATGAGGTAATTACGGCAGACTCCCGAAGTCTTCCTTTTCAGACAGTGATAAAATAAAATAAACCCTCACAGCGTGAAACGAACTTATTTAGGCTTCTTTTTGGTAACGAACATGTTAATAAGGGAGTCGGCCAATTTTGCCTTCACTACCAGAAAGACACATACAAGTGTGTAGATACAGGATCCTGCAGGTCACTGATGGTCAGTTCATTTAAGGTATTAGAACTGCTATAAAGTCAAAAAATGATCATGCTTATAAAATCGCTTCTTTGAAATGTACTCTTAACCTGAACTCAAATTCCAAAAATAAAGCATTTTCGTTGAATAGAGGCCGAGAAAGCGAAGGCCAAAGTTGGTGTCTAAGAGCGCTATTTTGAAAATATTGATAATCACAGGGCTGCGACGCGATACTTTCCGTTGTTTACAGAAATGTTGCAATTTTCTTAACCCGACACGCGATAACTCGTTATGAGTTTCAAGTAAGTCAGGGCAAATTATAGGAAAATTCGCTTACATTCTGCCGTCTCATTATCACTGTCAACAGTGTCATGCATCTTTATAATATCGTGATACAGACACCACTTTATATAGGAAAAGGGAACGTATACCCCCAACTTGCTGAAATCATCTGCCGGTCTGTCAACTCGGGGGAGAGGTCAGCGGAAACTATAAATCGCTGAAGACAAATAAATCACATTTTACAATAACATTGTGGTGTCGATAAAATTGCTGACCTAGAATGATTCAAAATGGTATCTGACGGCTACACGATAGACCCGGTCCTGTAATCCGTACTGACAGAATAGCTATTGCTGTCTATTGCGAGATGCTAAACTGTCTGAAATACCATGCTTCTGTAGGTAGCAGAGGAGAGGTTGTGGTGGATAAGCTTGCAAGCCTCATCACCATCAAGAGACGTTTTACAATTTAATATTGTCTAATAACATTGGGTCTTTTATCCAAGGTGGGGTTCTATGATTATTTAAGTGGGGAAGACCATACTCAGCTTTCATTCCAATGTGTGTTCGTTGTAAAATAAGTACGCTAGTGGGGTTACAGTTACATATAGAATATGGATGGTGTTTAGTATAAATGTATGATTTTTGCCAGAACGAGGGAGAAGTCATTGAATCTGAAGATGGAACACCATCCTATGAATCAGAGGAGGATCAAGAACAGGTGGGTTGCTGATATTTTTTATAAAGATTTTGTTTGAGAGACTGTGCAATAATTATCAGGGGTAAACATGTTTAATTAAACTACCAGTTTTTGAAACTGAATGAAAAACTGCAGAAGTAAACTAAAACACAGGCTTTTACACAAAATTCGAATGAACTTTTACGCGTTACGTAATTGCACTAAATTTGCAATCGAAAAAAGTACAGTAGGCAGCTTTTATAAACAAGCAAGGAAGGAAGGGGCATTAGTCTAGCTCAAGTTAAGCACAAGTCAGAGTAAAATAAGTTGTATAATACTGTACAACTATGGGCGTGGTTAAAATTGTAAGTAGCGCGCATTATATACTTAGCAAACAATAAGACAGTATTAAAATTCACGCGAAGTTGCATACTACAAGAGTAAACTAAGCTGTATGATACTGTACAACTATGGGCGTGGTTAAAATTGTAAATAGCGCGCGTTATTTTACTTAGCAAACAACAAGACAGTATTAAAATCCAGGCGAAGTTGTATCCTTAATATCATATGGGATAACTGTCGATATTTGAAGGGGGTATGTCATGGTAAGGTTCCACATTTTTTGGTCAAAGCTGACTTGAAATTAAAACTGAGTGTCCTCAGTCATTTTTGTCATGCCTGGAACTCTAAAAGACATTCTATTAAATGGAAGAGTAATTATGATCGGTTTTTGGACATATTTTGATAACAAAAGGATGTTCAGCTACCTCAACCGACACAGGGAAGTAAAGCGTTTGCAGAAACCGTTTGCAGATGTCATTACAAAGGCAGCACTTTCTTCTCAATTATTTAAAGACCCTGAGTGTTGGTTCGGCTGGGGTTTGAACCCGCGACCTCCCGCTCTGCAGACCGGCGCTCTCCCAACTCAGCTAACCAGGCCTTGGCTAAGATAGAGCAGCCTTACCAGCAAGCTTTTAGGAAACGTTTACGTAGGGTAAAAAGGAAAGAACTTAACATAGGCGAAGACTGATGTAAAAAAAGCTAGCGAATAACTGAGACAATGACTATTATACTTTGCTAAACCGGAGGAAATCTGAGCGTAATAACCAAGTGTCGATTCTGATTGCTCAGAATGGAATTTTATTCCTGGGTTTGTACCGAATATGTAGCAAAACTTCCAAGACGAAGTCGAAAATTATGACCCAACTACGCGAGGTTTCGGAGGGGCTGAAGATGAAGATGTTGCAATTTCCTACGCTGGAGAGCCTTTGGCGAGTCAACAGTTTATTCAAGAGGACAATAGGAAGAGATCGATAGAAGAGGAGTTACGGCAGAAGCTACAAAAACTGGGAGGAAGTAAGAACAATGCCTTAAACTACGTTATTGTTTCTAGCCTACGTATGGCCGCACTGCACACGCCCCTGCCCCCCCCCCCCCACTCCCCCAGCTCAAATAGGCAAATTTCGTACTCTTTAACTGGGCATAAAGGCCGTTAGTTTTATGCGATTCACGCAAATTGTACCTTGTTTTAAACCTGAAGTCGCATAGAATTCGCTAAAATTTTTTAACAAACCCAGGGTGATATGCACTTTAAGAAATGTTTTCTTATTTGTTGCAGGATGTTGAAAGGAACACCGAGCCGGAACATGAAAGGCCTGATCTCATTCCTGATTTATCATCTGAATCAGAGATGGAACTGCAACTGGTTTGTCACCAGCTTCATTTGTTTAAGTTTATTTACTTTAGCAGAAGCATATGCTTCTGACTTAATTCAGTTTTATTGTTCTGTCCGTAAGAGATAATCAAACACGCTTGGGAGCCTTCGTTAATTAGCGTTTATTAATGAGGATTTACGAGTTGGTGGTAGTTAATAACACAGCAGTTACATTAAAAGTTTTGAAATGAGAACCCGTGCATTAAGAAAAGTTTTATTTAATTGTTGCAGGCTATTCTAAGAAGCCTCATGATTCCACCTGAATTGCCTGATCCATTATCTGAATCAGGGATGGAAGAGAAACAGGTTAGTCATCCACTTCTCTTATTTTAGTTTATGCACCTATCTACGTAAACCCCGTGGGGTGGGGGGGGGAAGTGCGGGCAAGGGGTGGGGATTTGACAAATTTTAAAATTTTTTGATCAAATTCCCCAGGGTGGGAGACGAAAGGTCAATCAAAAGTGTCAAAAAAGCCCCCACCCCAGGGGAAAAATCTAAACAAGCAATACTATAATACTATATAAAACGAATGAAAGAACATTTCAAAAGTACGTTCTTACTACTTTTATTTAAGGTTAACGTAAGCTCCGTTAAATTACTCGCTGTAATTAAGTATTTTCTCTCTCCACTAGCATCTCTTATTTTGAACAACATAATCACTCCGGGAAGATTGACCGTGCTATTATATTAATGAAACGTAACATGCTTTCTAACATCGGCTCAACATGTCGGAACAGGTCGGATCAGTGACCTGTAAAAAATCCTCTGACTTTCATGGTAGAATTCGATTTCAATCGAGGTTTACAATCAGATGGGAACTTGAAGATAAAAACTTTCTCAAAATAGACATTATCTGTTTAGATGTCATGACAGTGTACATACCAAACTTCTCTCAGTCAAAGCTTTTGTAAACTGGCGAGCTTCTTGTAAATGACCACCTCTCAAAAGCAAACGCGACCACTTTTTCAACTGATATTTTAACATTATCCATCTTTTGAAACTGCCAGTTTGCGATGAGTTGACGTGGGATCTGATATGTTAAGGATGCGAATAATGCCACGATATCCATTGTTCGCCTTATGTACTACGTAATTCTTGAAAATCTACCTGGTGATTTTAGTGACAACACGGCACTACTCGCATTTAAGCTTAAAACTGTATTTAAGAACATGAGCTGATCTGTCAGAACTGTCCCCTGTAGAGTCCACCCGTCCTCTCCCTCCCCTCTAACTATGATCCGACTCTCATAGCAAAACAGCAAACCATGCTCAAACTTTCTTGTTACGCAAACAAACATAGTAATATCCAGGCAAAGTTGTATCGTCAGCTGGTTTGTCAGTTCTGAATAGGTTTTTTTTTAGATGAACCTTGTTCCTTGTCTTCGTAGGAAATGGGGTCACAGACTGAATTGCAAGACTCTTTACCTGAGTTGGAGCGTATCTCTCTTCATGAGGTAATTACGGCAGACTCCCGAAGTCTTCCTTTTCAGACAGTGATAAAATAAAATAAACCCTCACAGCGTGAAACGAACTTATTTAGGCTTCTTTTTGGTAACGAACATGTTAATAAGGAGTCGGCCAATTTTGCCTTCACTACCAGAAAGACACATACAAGTGTGTAGATACAGGATCCTGCAGGTCACTGATGGTCAGTTCATTTAAGGTATTAGAACTGCTATAAAGTCAAAAAATGATCATGCTTATAAAATCGCTTCTTTGAAATGTACTCTTAACCTGAACTCAAATTCCAAAAATAAAGCATTTTCGTTGAATAGAGGCCGAGAAAGCGAAGGCCAAAGTTGGTGTCTAAGAGCGCTATTTTGAAAATATTGATAATCACAGGGCTGCGACGCGATACTTTCCGTTGTTTACAGAAATGTTGCAATTTTCTTAACCCGACACGCGATAACTCGTTATGAGTTTCAAGTAAGTCAGGGCAAATTATAGGAAAATTCGCTTACATTCTGCCGTCTCATTATCACTGTCAACAGTGTCATGCATCTTTATAATATCGTGATACAGACACCACTTTATATAGGAAAAGGGAACGTATACCCCCAACTTGCTGAAATCATCTGCCGGTCTGTCAACTCGGGGGAGAGGTCAGCGGAAACTATAAATCGCTGAAGACAAATAAATCACATTTTACAATAACATTGTGGTGTCGATAAAATTGCTGACCTAGAATGATTCAAAATGGTATCTGACGGCTACACGATAGACCCGGTCCTGTAATCCGTACTGACAGAATAGCTATTGCTGTCTATTGCGAGATGCTAAACTGTCTGAAATACCATGCTTCTGTAGGTAGCAGAGGAGAGGTTGTGGTGGATAAGCTTGCAAGCCTCATCACCATCAAGAGACGTTTTACAATTTAATATTGTCTAATAACATTGGGTCTTTTATCCAAGGTGGGGTTCTATGATTATTTAAGTGGGGAAGACCATACTCAGCTTTCATTCCAATGTGTGTTCGTTGTAAAATAAGTACGCTAGTGGGGTTACAGTTACATATAGAATATGGATGGTGTTTAGTATAAATGTATGATTTTTGCCAGAACGAGGGAGAAGTCATTGAATCTGAAGATGGAACACCATCCTATGAATCAGAGGAGGATCAAGAACAGGTGGGTTGCTGATATTTTTTATAAAGATTTTGTTTGAGAGACTGTGCAATAATTATCAGGGGTAAACATGTTTAATTAAACTACCAGTTTTTGAAACTGAATGAAAAACTGCAGAAGTAAACTAAAACACAGGCTTTTACACAAAATTCGAATGAACTTTTACGCGTTACGTAATTGCACTAAATTTGCAATCGAAAAAAAAAAGTACAGTAGGCAGCTTTTATAAACAAGCAAGGAAGGAAGGGGCATTAGTCTAGCTCAAGTTAAGCACAAGTCAGAGTAAAATAAGTTGTATAATACTGTACAACTATGGGCGTGGTTAAAATTGTAAGTAGCGCGCATTATATACTTAGCAAACAACAAGACAGTATTAAAATTCACGCGAAGTTGCATACTACAAGAGTAAACTAAGCTGTATGATACTGTACAACTATGGGCGTGGTTAAAATTGTAAATAGCGCGCGTTATTTTACTTAGCAAACAACAAGACAGTATTAAAATCCAGGCGAAGTTGTATCCTTAATATCATATGGGATAACTGTCGATATTTGAAGGGGGTATGTCATGGTAAGGTTCCACATTTTTTGGTCAAAGCTGACTTGAAATTAAAACTGAGTGTCCTCAGTCATTTTTGTCATGCCTGGAACTCTAAAAGACATTCTATTAAATGGAAGAGTAATTATGATCGGTTTTTGGACATATTTTGATAACAAAAGGATGTTCAGCTACCTCAACCGACACAGGGAAGTAAAGCGTTTGCAGAAACCGTTTGCAGATGTCATTACAAAGGCAGCACTTTCTTCTCAATTATTTAAAGACCCTGAGTGTTGGTTCGGCTGGGGTTTGAACCCGCGACCTCCCGCTCTGCAGACCGGCGCTCTCCCAACTCAGCTAACCAGGCCTTGGCTAAGATAGAGCAGCCTTACCAGCAAGCTTTAGGAAACGTTTACGTAGGGTAAAAAGGAAAGAACTTAACATAGGCGAAGACTGATGTAAAAAGCTAGCGAATAACTGAGACAATGACTATTATACTTTGCTAAACCGGAGGAAATCTGAGCGTAATAACCAAGTGTCGATTCTGATTGCTCAGAATGGAATTTTATTCCTGGGTTTGTACCGAATATGTAGCAAAACTTCCAAGACGAAGTCGAAAATTATGACCCAACTACGCGAGGTTTCGGAGGGGCTGAAGATGAAGATGTTGCAATTTCCTACGCTGGAGAGCCTTTGGCGAGTCAACAGTTTATTCAAGAGGACAATAGGAAGAGATCGATAGAAGAGGAGTTACGGCAGAAGCTACAAAAAACTGGGAGGAAGTAAGAACAATGCCTTAAACTACGTTATTGTTTCTAGCCTACGTATGGCCGCACCGTACACGCCCCGCACCCCTCCCCCACTCCCCCAGCTCAAATAGGCAAATTTCGTACTCTTTAACTGGGCATAAAGGCCGTTAGTTTTATGCGATTCACGCAAATTGTACCTTGTTTTAAACCTGAAGTCGCATAGAATTCGCTAAAATTTTTTAACAAACCCAGGGTGATATGCACTTTAAGAAATGTTTTCTTATTTGTTGCAGGATGTTGAAAGGAACACCGAGCCGGAACATGAAAGGCCTGATCTCATTCCTGATTTATCATCTGAATCAGAGATGGAACTGCAACTGGTTTGTCACCAGCTTCATTTGTTTAAGTTTATTTACTTTTTAGCAGAAGCATATGCTTCTGACTTAATTCAGTTTTATTGTTCTGTCCGTAAGAGATAATCAAACACGCTTGGGAGCCTTCGTTAATTAGCGTTTATTAATGAGGATTTACGAGTTGGTGGTAGTTAATAACACAGCAGTTACATTAAAAGTTTTGAAATGAGAACCCGTGCATTAAGAAAAGTTTTATTTAATTGTTGCAGGCTATTCTAAGAAGCCTCATGATTCCACCTGAATTGCCTGATCCATTATCTGAATCAGGGATGGAAGAGAAACAGGTTAGTCATCCACTTCTCTTATTTTAGTTTATGCACCTATCTACGTAAACCCCGTGGGGGGGGGGGAAGTGCGGGCAAGGGGTGGGGATTTGACAAATTTTAAAATTTTTGATCAAATTCCCCCAGGGTGGGAGACGAAAGGTCAATCAAAAGTGTCAAAAAGCCCCCACCCCAGGGGAAAAATCTAAACAAGCAATACTATAATACTATATAAAACGAATGAAAGAACATTTCAAAAGTACGTTCTTACTACTTTTATTTAAGGTTAACGTAAGCTCCGTTAAATTACTCGCTGTAATTAAGTATTTTCTCTCTCCACTAGCATCTCTTATTTTGAACAACATAATCACTCCGGGAAGATTGACCGTGCTATTATATTAATGAAACGTAACATGCTTTCTAACATCGGCTCAACATGTCGGAACAGGTCGGATCAGTGACCTGTAAAAAATCCTCTGACTTTCATGGTAGAATTCGATTTCAATCGAGGTTTACAATCAGATGGGAACTTGAAGATAAAAACTTTCTCAAAATAGACATTATCTGTTTAGATGTCATGACAGTGTACATGTAAAGTATCGGATTATGGCGATTAAAACAAATGAAAACTTCATGACTTTCTCCAACAGCGTGACTTTCAGAAAGCCTCGAGGGACGGACTTGGTTATCGCTTCTGAATTGATACCAGGCTTCTATCGGTCAAAGTCAAATGTCCCGACCCCGGGGTCGCTTCGCACGATCAAAAGCCCGACAGGGGGATTGTCTCAGGCATCAAATCCCCGTCCCTTGCCCGCACCCCCACGGGATTTACATTGATAGGTGCATTATTTACTTTATCTTTGTTCTGTTTCATTTAAGTTTCTATTTCCCTTGAACTAATTAATGTTGGATTTCTGTCAATAAACAGGTGGGACAGGTGGGTTATATAAAGATTTTGTTTTCAGAGACGTGTTATCCGTTGCTTGGTCTATCTTAAGTACAAAAGTAGAACAAGTTGTATGATCTTGTACAGCAATGGGCGTGGTTAAAATTGTAAAAATTGCTCAAACCATGCCTAGGAAACAACAAGACAGTATTAATATCCTCGCAAAGCGTTATTAAATTGATATTTTTACACGCTTTAATACCAGTAAAAAGATGATGAACCTTTCGTTTTTTTATTTCATAGGACATGGAAACCCAGACCAAGTTCCAAAACTTACCCGAGTTGAAACATTTACCAGTTAATGAGGTAAAGCCTTCCTATGACTTTGTTTTCAAACAGAGTAGCCTCATTGTATAAAAAATGGTTAATTAGGCTTCTGTTAGCGCGATGCTTTACGGCATGAGCGTTACTTGATGATATTGTTGACTTTGGTATTCGAACGAAACATTAAGAAGGTAAACATTGCCGATTTCGTGTTTTTTAGCAGGATAAAAAAGGAAACCTCAAACCAGGAGATGCAAGATCGTTTGGTGAATCATGCGACCCTCAGGAACAGGTGGGTACTCAAATTTTGTAGAGAAAGAAATAGGTCCCTCCATTCAAAACCGTTTTACTATGATATAGTATATAATAAGTTACTCTTAGAGCAGTGACGGATCCGGACCTTGAGATAAGGGCGGAGGTGGATCATTCAGACCCTAAGATGGGAGGGGGGGGGGGGGGGGGGCCGGTCTCCAAAAAAAAATTTGGCCTCAGTTTGGTCAAAAAGGAGGGAGGGGGGGTCGGACCCCCGGGTCCCTCCCCTGGATCCGCCAGTGAAGAGGGTAGATGGATGTTTTAAAGCTTAAGTGTGTCGTTTGTCACAGGATGAGGAAGGAATCGAATATGAACAGCCATTTTTAAATCACATGAGCTGAATCAAAAGCAGGTGTGTTACCAGGTGATTTTCTTTGAGAAAAAAAAAACGTTAAATGGTTTCCGCAAAATTTTTCTTTACAATGAAACGACGTGTCGACTGTTTCCCTTTGATTCTCGACAAGTAGGTCAAACCCAAACAAACATTTATGTTATTACCATTGCTAGTATGTGACTTGAAAAAAAAAAACTGGCGAGCCTCTGTTAAATGACCACCTCTCATAAGCAAACGCGACCCTTTTTTTCAACTGATATTTTAAAAGAGAGGAAAACATTAACATAATCATTATCCGTCCATGTTTAAAAACTGCCCGTTTGCGATGAGCTGGCGTAGGATCCAATATGCTGAGGGTGCGAATAATGGCACGATATCCATTGTTCGCTTTATGTACTACGTAATTCTTGAAAATATACGTGGCGATTTTAGTGACAACACGGCATTCCAAGCATTTAAGCTTAGAATTATATTCAAGAACATCGGCAGATCTGTCAGAACTGCCCCCTTTAGAGCCCCCTACCCCCCCCCTTATGATCCGACTCTCGTAGCAAAACAGCAAACCATGCTCAAACGTTCTTGAAACGCAAACAAACATAGAAATATGCAGGCAAAGTTGTATCGTCAGCTGGTTTGTCAGTTCTGAATAGCTTTCCTTGTTCCTTGTCTTGGTAGGAAATGGGGTCACAGACTGAATTGCAAGACTCTCTACCTGAGTTGGAGCGTATCTCTCTTCATGAGGTAATTACGGCAGACTTCCGAAGTCTTCCTCTTCAGACAGTGATAAAATAAAATAAACCTTCACAGCGTGAAACGAACTTATTTAGGCTTCTTTTTGGTAACGAACATGTTAATAGGGGAGTCGGCCAATTTTTCTTTCACTACCAGAAAGACACACACAAGTGTGTAGATACAGGATCCTGTAGGTCACTGATGGTCAGTTTATTTAAGATATTAGAACTGCTATAAAGTCAAAAAATGATCATGCTTATAAAATCGCTTCTTTGAAATGTACTCTCAACCTGAACTCAAATTACAAAAATGAAGCATTTTCTTTGAATAGAGGCCGAAAAAAACGAAGGCCAAAGTTGGTATCTAAGAGGGCTGTTTTGGAAGTATTAATAATCACAGGGCTGAGACGCGATACTCTCCGTTGTTGACAGAGATGTTGCAATTTTCACAACCCGACACGCGATAACGCGTTATGAGTTTCAAGTAAGTCAGGGCAAATTATAGCAAAATTCGCTTCCATTCTGCCGTCTCATTATCACTGTCAACAATGTCATGGATCTTGATAATATCGTGATACAAACACCACTTTATATAGGAAAAGGGAACGTATACCCGTACCCCCAACTTGCTGAAATCATCTGCCAGTCTGTCAACTCGGGGGAGAGGTCAGCGGAAACTATAAATCGCTGAAGACAAATAAATCACATTTTACAATAACATTGTGGTGTCGATGACATTGCTGACCTAGAATGATTCAAATTAGTAACTGATGGCTACACGGTAGACCCGTTCCTGTAATTCGTACTGACAGAATAGCTATTGCTGTCTATTCCGAGATGCTAAACTGTCCGAATTACCATGCTTCTTTAGGTAGCAAAGGAGAGATTGTGGTGTATAAGCTTACAAGCCTCATAACCATCAACAGAGGTTTTACAGTTTAAATATTGTCCAACAACATTGGGATTTTTATCCCGGGTGGGGTTCTATGATTATTTAAGGGGGGAAGGGGTGTGCCGCTTTGTCCCTGGTTCCCTTAGTCTTCACCCGACCATTTGCCGCCCTGGTCTAGAAAAAACACCTAAGATCCCACCCTATATATCCAAGAAGAACTGCGAACCGGAATATCCAGTTCTTCTTACCGCTGATCAAAGATTGTAAATATTGTAATATACCTCATTCTAGACTCTACATCAGCTTATAAACCACACCTTTAACCGTGGAAATGAGGTATATGTAACATTCCCTTGGGGAGGGGGGGTGGTGATTTATTAGGCCAACTCCAGATAAGCATGCATCATGACGATTAAACTGTGAGGAATTAACTAACCCTCTATTAGTTGATTTCCTGTACAGAAAGTTCACATACAAAGATGCTTGTCATCTCTGTATTGGTGCATATGTTTCATCATCTGCAATAGACCCTATTTGACGGTCATATCGCACCAAGCACATTTGAAATAAAATAGCATTGCTTTATAAATCGTTGGTGATCCACAAAATCAAAACCCAGAACATCTGTTTCATGCACTCATGATTGACGCCTAAAAGGTTAAATTGTTGTAGGTTTTGCCAGTTTGTATCATCACTCGTTCTTGTCTCACTTTCATTTGTTCAGACTGAATTGGTTGACGACCCTCATGTACAACCAAAGCAAGTGTCCACCAGCAGTACTACCTTAGACACTCGCCCCAGTTCTCAGGACGCGCCATTTACTGTTGCTGTTCCAGCGCCCTCCGCTTCACCTGGTAAGGATTCTTACGACATCTTAATTAAAATTGCGAAGTTTACAACTCCTATGTGAGCATAGAAATAGAACAATGACACGTGGTTGGTTTTTTCTCCCGAAAGGAATTCTTAGTAAAGCGTACTCGGCTTGTAGGATTTGTTGTTCAATGTAGATCGTTTTATAATTGCATAAGGGTATTCGACGATATATTCTCTCAAAATTAGCCACAAAAAGTCCAAACGAATGAAGTTTATCAATGTTGTTTGAAAGCAGAGAAGTATTATGGATCAGAATCGTCAGTCAGGATTCAGGCCAATTTATTTCAATTAATGAAATCCAGTCTTTTGCAAAGCAACATTTCTGTCTGAAAAGTTACCGCGTACAATACTATCACCACGTTAATTTCCGGACCTTATTTCTTTACAGCTAGTACATTGTTAGTGCGAGCTTTTATTCCTATGGCCCATGGACCCAATCCTGGCTTCCATGTCCGTCCAAACCTCTCCCCTCGAGGTCAGGCTCAAGATCACATCCCCTCCCCCTCCCTGTGGAGATACCCCGTCACAGTACCGCCCCCACCAGGCATGCCGGGATATTCTGTCTTTCGTCCGATGCTGACACCACCACCAACTGATTCGGAGCCGCCGAGCACAAGTTCAGAAGATCCAGTTGACTGATCAAATGGTGGACGCTCTTGTCGCAAGTCTCTGAAGCTTGAGCCACAATACTGTGGTGTACACAAAATTCCGATAGTGGAGAATCCAGAGAATCGTACAATCTCTCTGTAAACTTACTACAGTGAACAAAGAAACAGAATTTTAAAATTTGTTGTCATCTAACTCAGACAACTTTCTTCAAGTTTTCATTGTTCTTCAGTATTTGTATCTATTTTGGTTAAATTCGTTTGTAGTCTGTCATTGACACAATGCGACTTTTTAGAATGCTATAATGAAAACTCTATCGGAGAGTAACCCGGATCAAGAATATTTTCATGTATACAATCTGTACTAATTTTAACTGTATCTTATTTTTGCTGGATACGTAAGACTTTTGCAGTATTTAAAACAGGGACAGCATGATCATGTATAAAATAAATTGAGTGGTTGTTTTGTAAATAAACAATAATTTAGACCTTTTTAGCCGCTTTGTTTCTGTGTATTATCCTTACATGATACAGTAATTCAGTCTCAGATTGTAAGTAGAAAACAAAATCTGGACATTTTTTCTAATTGGATCAGAGACAATCACTATGAAAAGCTCTGTTCTGATTGGCTAAATGTGAGGTTTTATCTTTTTCCCACGGGAGTAGGATTTTTGCAATGCCCTTTGAATAACCATGTTGCGGATATGTTTGTCATTTGCTACGTTTCATTTTAATAGAAAGGACAGTGAAGTCTCGAAAAATACTTGGTCCACTTTATTCTCGAAATTAATTACTACCACACGGTTCTACATTGTAATACAAAATGGAACACCCCCTGACGGGCAGGACCCCCCCGGATTACCTTTAATTACAAAAATGAGGTAAAAAACAAAAAACCCTACTGATAACTTCAATGAATCAATAAATATATTTTCCCTGTAACTGGAAAACGGAGATTGGGTCAGATTGACGAATTCAAGCTATTTATGAGATTTTTTCCACTACATTTCAGACCTAACTCAAAATTTAATGCCCTATTTCTTACCATACAGTTACAGCACGAGCACGTTGATGTATTTTCCTAGCTTTTAACAGTAGCTGATTGATTTGTTACCACTTTGCAGAAGAGCTTCAAACTGATCACAGGCAAATTCTGCCCAAGATGTCGAATAGAAGAGAAGTGTTGTGGTTCCTAACCATACATGTCTAATTTTTGAGCGAACCATTCCCTATTAAAGGCCAAACTTTTAACAAATCTATTCGGAATTTCACAAAAGTCTAAAAGGCGAAAAACATCTGACATACCCTGTTGGAGCTGCATATACCTGAGAGAGTACCCCAATCCCCGCCCTTGTCATTCACTTCATTTTCTTCAGATCTTAACCACACTTCGTGAACAGGTTTGTGTTATGTTTTATATAGGATTTTATAAAAAGCTGTATGGCATTTGCCATGATCAAAAAACCAAACAAGTGTACCGTGTGGTATTACATTTCTTATTGCTCTCGGTGTTGAGGAGAACTTGAGGTATTACGGTGAATTTTTTATGGGTATAATGATACACTGCTACCACCCCCGCGGGCCAATATCTGAAAAGTGTGCCACTTAAAATTACTCTTTCCTTAGCATAATATTATATAACGTTGTCTGCACAGTCGAATAGCTTTCAGTAATGATCCGTTGTTTCTCTCCAAAATATCGCGTGATTCCAGCCCAGACGTTGACGTCATTCAATGTCAATATAATTAATTATGCATAAAACACCGCACCCAAACCAGCGGCCGCTAATCTTGTACATATGTCTCAATTCCGAGGCAGATGGGAAAGAGCTTCAATATCTCCAATGCC
The DNA here is from genome assembly GCA_942486035.1 of Porites lobata. Taxonomy (NCBI): domain Eukaryota; kingdom Metazoa; phylum Cnidaria; class Anthozoa; order Scleractinia; family Poritidae; genus Porites; species Porites lobata. Next base: position 4,478,628 of record CALNXK010000017.1, on the reverse strand, counting down.
ATGCTAACTGTTCGGTTTTTCAAGTCTTAATTTGTCGTAAATCAAAGAAGGAGAAATCGGGTACCTTAGTATTATCGCTGGTTCTTGGTGTATCCATTAATTCCCCGGGATCCATTCCTCATTTATGTATAGCCATACCTTTGGATCGCCGACTGACGTCGGTAAGCAGACTTTCTGAAATTCGAATGTTCACTGTTGTTAGTTTAGAAACTTTAAAGTTCAAGGCAGTAATGAATAAGCAGAGAATGAACGCCACCGAATTACTTCTCTATTTGTGACTTGTTTTGTGAGTAGATAGTATCTGCAGTTTATGCTTTAGGGATAAATGGCGACATTAATGATAAGGAAACGAAGCTCTTAACAAACTTGCAAGCTTCTAACACAAAACTGACTCTGTTATATTGAGTCAACACTGCATGAACCTTTCTAGGATGCTTCTTCTCGAACTAGTTAACTTTAACTTTAACTTGCAGAGGAATTTTTCTGTGAAACGATGATCAGTACAACTAATAAAATTAGCAGCTGAAGATCGGTGACCGTCGTGAACGTCACAAGTCTTTCGATAAGTTCATGATGTTCTCAGTCTTAAACAGACTTTTGTTTCCTTCTGAACGCAAATCAACGCAAATCAACAAAGTTGCAACTTCTTTTAATAAAAACATATATCAATAGTCTCTGATCAATTGTGTTGCAAATAAAACACAGCAATGTGGCAACATGAAGGTGGCAACAGTGGTGTTCACTTATGCGTTACTTAATTCAGTGAATTCCTTACTTTGAAAATTCTGGACTCAGTCATTCTTGGTAGATTAGTCCGTTTTTACAAATGTCTCTAAACACTGACATGAAGTTCTGCTGATATCTTTCAATCATGGTGAGTCTTTATCTGTTTTTCGACAGCGGACTGAGTGTAAATTAAAGCAGTAGGTTGCATTTTAACTCAGCCACTGTTGGAGCTTGTCTAAGCCGTTTACCTACAGCGGAGATCATCGACAGGTTTGTTTAAGACTTTACTTTACTTAGATTGTTCATGAACTGAGTAAGAACTATTCCCCGAGGAACTCAGGAAAGGCTATTTATATACTTCATCGTTGCCAATTTGTGCGATCTCTGCATAAAAAAATGATAAACTGCGTATTTTCCTCATAGAATTCAGCTCATATATGACAGTACCACCCGAGACCTTACTTTTTTCACTTAACAGTTCTTATGTAACCTGCGCGCAGACACTTTAAACCTTGTTTATATCCACACTATATGCGAACGTGGGCCGGCTGCACCGCAGGCTATTCTTATGTCCGCTTTTTTTTTCTCTACATTAGACATTTGCTCCTGGAAAGTCAAGAGGTTTTTACTTCTGTACTTTAACATTTTACCTTCAGCTTTAGATTTTTGATGGGAAAGGTTAACTTACCCATTTCATGAGCAGCGTTAGAGAAGAGAATCATCTGAAGAATCAACATGACTTCAGTGTTTTTCAATACACACATGATCCATAACATCTTCCGGCAGGAGAGCTAAGTTTTACGGAAGACTCAAATATTCAAGTTATAACTTTGATGCTACTCTTATTGATACCGTAGAAATCGTACTAACCTATTTATCGCTTCTTCCGATAATTGACACAAGTCGATCCAATTTCCTCGTTTAGTTTTCCCTTATCATCATTCCAATTTTTTTGCAGATCGACCGAGCAAAATACTGGGACCTAAGAGAGTACATGTGACAATTTTTCTGGTAGCTTCTACTTGTAGCAATGAATTGCGAGGTCAGTTTGCTGGTTTTTTTCAGTTGCTTAGCTCAATTACATTCAAAAGGTAATGGTAAAAGGTAATTGCTTCATCTATAAAAGGTTGATCAATGTGGTTAATTGTTTATTCCAGGCTTTTGAAGCTTCTTCATAACTGAACAATAGTCTACACTGTTATCAACGTTAGGTAAGCTTCTTGACCTCAGTAGACGCAGCTGTTTTTGCTTACTATGAATCTATAAATGTTCATTCTAAGAGGAATTCTTGCTTTAGCAGCCTATTTTTTTTCTCTTTGTACATTTAATGTGAATTATTGGTCTCACTTGGTGTTAAACACCAGTTAATGCAGACCTTTATCAGAACGTAGTACTCAGTAATACTCGATATTTGTCGATTGATTAGTTATAATAATCGATAAAAATCGATAATCACAAATTTGGCTGGAGTTCCCCAATTTTTTGTCCTTTCGAAGCTGAACCAGCGAGCGGTACGTCTGTTGACTCATTGAGTGGTAGAACTAAAGATTTGTTGAAAGAAGCATGACATCATGATGAAAATGACACGAGTCACGTTACATTGTTGCTCTTATGGTTGTGTTTCCTATCGATTTGAGTATATGCAGTACCCCTGAGTACCCTGTAGTGACATACAAATTCTTAGGGTCAATATCAATAAGGCGAATAAAGTGTTATGGATATGTTTATTGACTTTGATATCAGTTACGAGTTGCTGTTTATCAGTAATGTTCTAGTGAGTGACGATGGACTAAACACAACAGAAAAACGAATCAGCCAACTTGGCTTTGCCCATTTTTATCTTTTCGATATTTTTCAATCAAAATCAATAAAATCAATCGTTTAATTGCAGAAGTTGATAATCACAAAAACTCGACTGATTGATTTCCATCGATTTTTGATATTAATCAATAAATTATAATTGATTTTGATTGATTACTATTGATTTTAATTGAGTATCGAAAATATCGATTTGTTACTTTCTGATAATGTGTAAGTCAAAATTTATTAAAATTCGAATGGGCGATTCCAGAAAATATCCATACCATACCACGGACGGCTTTAAGGATTTCCGAAGGGGAGGGGGGATTCACGATTATGGAATTCTGAAGGCATGGGGGGGTATTTACGATTTGAAATCCGAAGGTATGGGGGAATTCCACAGGTGGGATTTCTGGAGTAGAAAGTGTAGAGTAAGTTCCTGGAAAACGCTGTTGTTGTGGACTTTTGTAGTTCGTAAATAAACCACGAACGTATGACCGCGGAAGCAGAAGACAAGCATCGATAGATCAGACACGTGTTTACGCTCATAACTTATAGAAGTGAACAGTAAAACGTTGGTTTCACATTTACCTTGATGAATTTCTTGTCACGTGAATAAAAACTGAAAATGTATCTTTTAATACCGCTTGCAAATTTCTTGTTACTCCCGTCCGAAACCGTCCGATAAACAGTAAAAAACTCACACCAGTCCCTCACTTCCAAGGAACGCCTGTCAGATTAGAACGCTTTTCGTGCGCACTACATGACGTATAAAAGGACGCAACACAACTCGACGGTATATTTGACCGCCAAAAGATCTTAACAGTCTGTTTGAGCTATTTTCCTTTTTAAACATCAAAACAGCACAAGAAAACAAAGAGGAGTAAAATTACCTTAAGTGGTGTTTATTTTTATAGCCAAATTCGGACTTAAAAAGGAGTTTGCACGGCCTGGCAACTAGCGTAGGTTTTTCTTGTCACTGAAGAGTAAAGCTTGTCACCTGGTGCGGCTAGATCACAGCCTTGAGGAGGCATAAATTCATGTTCGTTTGTTCTTATAGGCGTTGCTAAGTCGAAAATGTACTTCCAAAAAAAAACCGGAAATTCTGAAGGGGAGGGGGGGTTCACGACTATGGAATTCTGAGGGCATGGGGGGGTAGCGCATTTTGGAATTTCCGAAGGCAAGGGGGGGTTAAAACATGGAAGCCGTCCGTGGTTGGGTATGGATATTTTCTGGAATTGCCCAATTACGGTTAATCCCAGACAAAAATATACCAATTGTGTCCAAATATCCCTACCCGGAGTACCAGGTAAGTTGAAAAGGGACCACATTACCTATCAATGTAAAGGGAGTGTTGGGGGGGGGGGCAGGGAGGCAGGGCATAGTGTGGGGATTTGACATTTTTCCAAAATTTGTTGTCAAATTCCCTGCCCACAGGCAAATCATTCCAGTCAAATGCACAAAAATTTCCTAGAGCTGATAAATTTTATCAGGGTTGCTACCGTCAGGGATAAGTCAGGGAAAAACAAAAATTTTTCAAGGTCAGGGAAAAGTCAGGGAATTTTTTAAAAAGTCAGGGAACTCTGTTTTCTGGCGCAATGCATCAAGGTTGGCAGTGGGCCTTTAAAGGCAAAATTAAACCTCTCTGAACGTTTTCAACCTGATGGAGTTTTCTGTTTTGAAAATAGAGCTTCTGTTTACTTTGATACAGCAGTTTATTAAACGTTTAGTTGATCCTAGTGCACATTGAACATCGAAAGATTCAAATATCCCCTTCCCCGGGAGAACAAGATCATTCTAATGCCCCACCCCAGGTCCAACACACAATCAAATCCCCTCTCCTCCCCACCCCATGCCCTGCCTTACTTTTTGCCATATATTTCAGTGAAACTGCATGGCTGACCAAGACAGTTGGTATGACTTGGAGTGAAAGACTACTGATGGAATTAATTTCATTTTAACAAACAAAGGTATTCTCTTACAATACAAATCTAAAATGGTATTTCTCTACAGTCTGAGTTCTCTTTTATGTGATGTGCTATACAAGTAGAATGAAAGACTTTGCTTTTGTTAGTCCTCAAAAATATCCTGGTGATTTGCTGGCAGGGAAAGTTATTAGAGATTTTGGTCCACAGCTAGTTTGCTGACGTTAAAAATTAAGTTGAGATGCTCCTTGTTGGGGAACAGCAAAATATTTTAAAATTGTTTAAAATAAAGTTAGTGAGCAGCATGGAAAAGTGTATGTTGCATAAACAAACAGTGTCGGATCCAGACCTTGAGATAAGGAGGGGTGGGGTGGGGGCAGTCTCCAAAAAAAAATGTTTTCGCCCTTCGGGCCTCAGTTTAGTCTAAATATAATGGGGGGGCCCAGGCACCCTGGGGCCCCTCCTCCCCTGGATCCGCTACTGACAAAACACGTAGGAGAATACCGTAAACTAGTTTTACTGTACTACATGTTCACAGAAATATGCTTATTTACAAAGTTGAATTTAAAAAAATAATTTTGCTGGCACCAAATTCCAGTACTCCTGCTATGTAATTGCAGGAGTACAAAAAAATGAACAAATTTTCAGTGATGGAGATACATAATGTGAAGGTTATTAAAAAAATAACTTTGCTTTAGGTTTTGTAAACTTGGCAACAACCTCTAAGGAAACAGTACATGATGACTAAGTAAAAGATTGTTACTGAGTGTAGCATAGAGAGAAAACGTTCCTCAATATGCAAGAGTGCAAGTGCTACATTGGGTTTTTCTTTGAATTATTTTATTTTGGCTGTACAAATTTTTGTAGTTGAGCCAAAATTGGCAAAGGATACTTTAAGAGGGTGGTATTAAATTTGCACCCATCATACAGTCAACTCCCAATAACTTGAACCTTCAAGTGAAATCAAAAACAATTTGAGTTATCAGGAGTTCGAAGCAAATAACCAGAAGTAAGGTAATGGGATGGGGAAGAGATGCAAGAATCTTGTAACTTATTCTCATTTACCGTCAGTTGCATCTAAGTGTGTACACGTGAGGAAGAAACATGTTCTAATTGGGTGCAAACATGACATGTTTTGCCACCAAACATTCAAAGTTTGGAGTAGGCAACTGTTGTTGACTTGATTTGTTTTCACTCAACAAAATATTCTTTGCAAGTATTGTTAGGCATTAAGAATAATTTCTAGAGGCAAGTGTGCTGTTTCTGAGCAATAAATATGCCTGACAGTTGAGAAAAATGAAATATGAACGGAACGCGCTGGTCAAAAACGTTGTAATAGAAGGGTGCCAAACATTGTAAGTTTGACAGCCGTTAAAGCAAACTGTCGCGCCAATGTCAAATAGTTTATATGTTTTTGACCAGCGCATTACAGCTAGAGTATGGTATTCACAATGTCAAGTATTGAATGTTGAGTAGAACCGTGTTTGCTGCAAAAACCTTATTGTTGATCATAGAGAACATTGAATTTTGTAATAAATTTGAATAGTTGGGTAAACATTAGTTTTTTAGCCATTTTGAAAAATAGCTCATATGTCAGTGGTCTAAGCTTATGTATCATTATGGCTTTGTGGCTTTGTCTGTTTGGATGTGTGTGGCAGGGGCCAATAAGGTTGAAGGTACTATGAGTTTATGCTTGGGAACCAATGAGATTTTGGAATCTAAACATGACATTGCTGCGCTAAAGGTCAAACAAGGGCACTTTATTGAGACTGCCAGTTTGGTTCTTCACAATTCGGTCATCTTTTATTACTGCTAAAGGTGTTTAGAAGCATAACATTTAAATATAATCTTCATGATTCGAATGCTGAGTACAGTGATGCAGCTGTTTAAAGGTTCATGATTTTTTAAGTGTGGCTGTGCTGGTTCAAGGCATTTATGACCTAATTTGGCTATCGCAAACGGCACAACGTACGTGAATTATGTTTCACCCACTTTAAAGTGATCTATGATGACTGAAAAAAATATTGTTTCTGCGACGGTAGCACGGAGAGAAAAAGTTCCTCAATATGCAAGAGTGCTTGCTACATCGGCAGGTACAAAACGCAGGTCACAGGTCACAGGGCATAGGGCACAGGTTACAGGGCACAGGGCACAGGTCATAGGGCACAGAAAACGCAGTAAAAACAGTTAAGACACTCCATTAGGCTTTTTTGTTTTATTTCCGGTTACGCCACAATCAGGCATATGCTTGCCATCGACCATGCTTTCCGGTTTTGTACTGAGAGTATAAAAAACTTTCAAATTATGCAAACGGTCTTGGTCTAAAAGGTGTCACTATTTCGTAACTACGGCTAGAATCATACCATGTTTCCATTGCTCAACTTAATGACAATGTACGCAGCAACAAACCGAAATCGGCAATTCACGATTGCAGCACAGTCGATAGTTAGCGAAGTAGACGTGTGTTGATAATTCACTAAGTTATTTTTCAGTTCTTCAGTGGAACTGAGGCCAAAATAACTTGTCACCAAGTGCTGTTTTCTTACCTCGAAACTCTGGTCTTCCGCCTTGTTGCTTTCTGCACAGACGAGGCTATTTTCCGTTCCATTCTCCTCTCAGAGCCTCGTTCCAAGTCCGCTCGTGTGGAGCGAAGAAAAAGCCTCGTTTCGAGATCTCCAGAGAAGGAACTCCTCAAGTTCCAATACAATGTGTAACTTTAGCCATTTACTTGTTCAACCCTCAGTACAAAACCGGAAAGCATGGTCGATGGCAAGCATATGCCTGATTGTGGCGTAACCGGAAATAAAACAAAAAAGCGTTGGAGTGTCTTAACTGTTTTTACTGCGTTTTCTGTGCCCTATGACCTGTGCCCTGTGCCCTGTGACCTGTGACCTGTGCTCTGTGACCTGACCTGTGACCTGTGACCTGCGTTTTGTACCTGCCGTTGCTACATTGAGTTTTTCTCTGAATTTTATTTTGGCTGTATGAATTGAGAAATTGTCCTTGAGCTTAAATTGGCAAGGGTCATACTTTAAGAGGGTGGTTATTAAATTTGCACCTGTCACGCAGTAGAATCCTGATAACTCGAACCTCATATTTCAAAGGAAATGAAAAACACTTTGAGTTATCAGGAGTTTGAAGCAAATAACCAGAAGTAAGGTAAATAGGATAGGGGAGAAATGCAAATGTCATGTACCTTACTGGGGAAAATCACAACTTTGATACTCTCTAAATCTTAAAATCCCTATAAATCCCAGCTAAAAACCATGAAATTAAATACTTGCAAAAAGTATATGGCTCAAATTAAATACTCTGGAAATTAATTAATTGAGAATAAGGTGCACTTCACTTCAAGATCAGCAAGAGATACAGGGAGTGATATTTTGAAAAAGAAATTGAGCAACAAAGCTTGATTAATCAATACAGGGCTAAACATTGTATTTGAATTGAACCAACAAAAAAATAAAGAAGCTCAAAGAAAACACGATTGTTCTGAGAGAAATTCAATGTTTTTGACCGCAGCTGTCACTGCGTTTTTTTTAAATTCTCGTGTGGTTAAAACATGGTCAGAGTTTTTGAGGGTAAAATTGTATAGAAATTATCTGAAGGGAAACAAAATTTACTTCAAGTTAGTGGGAGGTTGATAATTATCTTTTCTTTCTATTATCTAACATTTAATTTGTGATCTTACTTTTTGACATTTTAGGGAAATTGTTAATCGAGACATCATGGCACAGGACCAAGAACTTAATAGGAAAAGGAAATAGTGCTCATAAGAATATGGCAGATGTTCCACCTACACTCACCCTAGAACTTCCCAAAAAAAGTGATCTTTCTAACACATTTAAACCTTGGAATGAAGTCCGTCTTCCAATTGACATTCTTTTGTTGACAGTAAAGGACTGTGAGTTCCTAGCCTGTTATACATACTTAAGAAATTCCTTTAAAAGCTACCACGTGAACCTTGGATATGTGTACTTTGGGAACATGGGTAAAAGCGGAGATGTGCCTCTAAAAGTTGCTTTGATGACATGTTCTGAAGGCTCTTCTGCTCCACATGGTTCACTGGTCACTGTTAAGAATGCTGTGGTGGAACTGAGACCCAAAGCTGTTTTCTATGTTGGCAACTGTGTGGGCTTGAACCCAGAAGTCACCAAGTTACAGCTAGGTGATGTGGTTGTATCCTCTAAGCTTACAACTGAATCATTAAAAACCCTGGTGGGAAGAGGTATCTTGCACCTTGTCAGGCATGCAGATCATGGCTGGATTCCTCCATTAAAACGTCTAGAAGATCGTAAAGTTCAGGTCTGCTGTGATGGGGATATTTTAAGTGGCATAAACCCAGTCAGTGCTAAACAGCAAAACATGTCTCATATTACTCAAGCTACTGCATTTGCATTCGGTGGTGAAGGTAAGATAATTATTCCCTGTTAAATGACATCATTCTTCTCTTGTTACATTTTCTTACGAGACGAGTGGTGGCCCGTGGTGTACATCTCAAACTTAAGATCTAGAAGGTCCAGGTTAAGGCTTTGCCGCACTTTGTGCTGTTTCCTTGGACAAGAAACTTTGATTCACTTTGTCCCTCTTCACCCAGGTGCAGTGTAAATGGATGCTGGTTATGATCCTTTGTGATCCTGTTTTCAAACTGATTTTTTAAGATCTATTCTATGTTTGAACAATGATGTTTATGTTTGTGTAACTTGCTGTGTTTTCTATACTAAATTATGCATAAAAAATTGATTGGAGGACAGTAGTTTATGTAGTGTTTTCCTTTGGATAAAATACAAAAGGATAGTTATATTCTATTAACATCCTAATGCATAAGCTGGTTTTTTGTTTGTTTGTCCTGTTTCTTTTATTTTTTAAATATGCTGATTTATATCTGCCTTTTAAAATCACTATTACTATATTCTGCCTACCTGTTTGCATGGTAAATAATATTGTTTATGTTGTCACATCTTGATCAACCCTGGCTGTGATGCTCACTGGTGGATCTGTTTGCATCTTGAATTTTTAGTGATTTGTTGTTGTTTTTCCAGGCCTTTTTGCTGCCGCACATGATCTTAAGATTGAATGGGTGATTGTAAAAGGTATTTCTCACTTTGCCGATGGTACCAATCCTGCAGAAAATTCTTGGGAGAGTCATGCATGCATAATGGCAGCTTCTCTTGTGTCCAACATGTTGAAGGATCCATTTGTGTTTGAACAATGGCCTCATTATGAAGGTAGGTGACAATATGCTCTTTAATCAAACCATATCATAATTAAATCTTCACATTTTTGCAGAAGTGTTTTTGGTTAAGTACTGAGGTTGATTTAAAATACTCAGCCACATTTTTCAAACGTCATTACAGTCAAACCAGGTCAAGCGTTCCCGTCGCTAACAAACTAATGAATTCATTAATGGAAAAATGATTTCGTTTGTTGATTCAATAATCCATTCATAAAATGAATAATCCAACGGTCAAATTGTACCTCGATTCAATAATCAAATGTTGATTTGGTTTATGAACAAAATCTACCTGTTCTTTATTCTTGTCTGTTGTGTTCAATCTTATTTGCTTCCCTTTTCCTGCCGTTTACGATTGCGTTTTTCATTGCCTTTAATCAAAATAACAGCTAGAATAGACATACCGCAAACGCAAAGAAACTGACAAAGGCGGAGGATCGAAATCCACCAATCACCGCACATACACTGACCTCAGTTTGACCGTCGTGTTTTCTAAGAGGTCAGGCCTAGGTCTGTTGCACTGATTATTGGCAGCAAACAGGCGTACATGTAACAGTTTGTTTGGGTTTGAACTTCAGAACTCGCCAGCGCTTGACTCTCAGAAAAAAAAAGAGGAAAAAACAAAATTCTGAGGTCAACTTGTGGAAAGTGTAATTTTTCAAAAAACAGTAATCGAATCAACATTCGATTATGGAATCGAGGCTAAATATGACTATTGGATTGTTCATTTTATGAATGGATTATTGAATCAACAAACGAAATCACTTTTCCGTGAATGAATTCATTAGTTCGTTAGCGACGAGAACGCTTGACCTGGTTTGACTGTAATTAATCTCTTTTTATAATAAACTTTAAAAAGGGTAGAGTTCAACATTTTCTTTGTCAACTCACAACTGTTGGAAACTATAAAATAGGTAAAAGAAAAATTGTCAGAAAAATGTGAAGAAATTGGTCAGAAGGACAGGAGGGAGATGTTTCCTGATAAAATTGACTGTCTGCTCATCATACTATTTTAGGCAGTAAGATTTGTGGGTTGGTACTCGGCAAGTGCATACTTAGGAACCTAAAGTCTAAAATGACTCCTGTTTAGAGCTTCAGTGGTATCTGTTAGGGGCCTGTAAGGTTGGGTGGGAATTATTTTGTTTCTCAAGTAATTTTTGATACTTCTTAGGCATTAAATTAATTTCCTACACGCCCACAAAGCTAGATTCTGTTACTTTGTAGGGGTACTTTTGATTTTTTTTTTACAAAACCCCTGTTTTTTTTTTTGGTTTTGTTTTTTTGTTTGTTTGTTTCTGTTGTTGTTGTTTTTTAAGCTCCCCATTTATATCTATAGAGGGGTATCTCCTCCTTTTGTATCTCACGGAGGGAAAGTGAATTTCTGCCATGCCCACAAAGTAAGATTCTCCTACCCTCTAGGTATGATTTTTATTATTATTATTATTTTTTTTTTTTTTGACAAGTACTCCTGTTATCTTTAATATTTTTTGGAAAGCAGTTCAAAAAAAAAAAAAAGAGGACTCTTTTATAGAGCTTAAAATGAATTTCTTCCATGCTGACAAAGGATGATTCCTGTACCATTTAGGGATACTTTTTGAATTTTTTATTTGAGTAGCACCTCAGTTGTTTAATAGGGTAGTATCTCCTTCTCCCTCGCCTTCCCCCACTTGCTGAGAACAATGGCAACCAACTTTACAGGGATTTCAGTAAGGGTTAACAAGCATGGATTTCTCCTGGCTGCTATGAGCATGACCCTTGGTCACTTTAATAGGAAATAATAGGAAAATAGGACTGAAAGAATTTTCAGGATGTTCTATTCCCTACGCGGCAACTTAAAACCATGGTAATAGCCCTGAACCCTAACCAGTAAGCTCTCTGCATTGCAGGCGTTATTTTCTGCTTTGAGATCATTCTAGAACTCTACCCTCTCTCTGGTTGATTACTATGCTTTTGAAAGGCCCAGGAAATATTTTAGTTTTTTTTTTCCTGTTTTGAAAATGTTTCTGAACTGCAACTGCATACTAGATGCCTTTCGGAATCAACTCAGTGTACAGCTGAAATCCTACATAACCAAGTTTAAAACATAAATTTATTGTCTAAAATTGTGCACACTGCGACCAGACATCATTTAGTGAACAATTCAGTAAAAGCTAAGGTGTAAGCTTTCAGTTCGAACACAAGCTGCTCAGTGCTTTTTGTTATTGAAACTTTATTATTCAGACCCAGAAACTAAAATGTGAGTAGTAAAAAAACTGACGGATTGATAAACATTTTCTCCAAATATTTTTAAAATTTTTATTCTATTTTGTTTTACTCACAGACCTGTCAGCAGGGAAACAGCCCTCTAGCTCTATGGCCACTAAGCAGGAGTTGCCAGGTACTATTATATCCAATAAATCAGAAATGGTACAAGACATACAGTAGATTAAACACGCTTATTTTAATATGAAAATGACTTTTATCATTTGTAGTAATTATTGCAATACAAAATGATCTTTATTGTCGCAGTTGTTATATTTATTTTAAAAAAAGTAGCAAAGAAGAAGCATGATGTGATACTTCAAACGTCAAATTCTTCTTTTCATTCAATTTTTCTGTTAGAATTTTGCAAAGGTATTTTTAACCAGCGTTAATCCTCGAGGCCAGTTATAAAAAATAAGAATTATTTTTAGCACTCAACCCGGCCAAGGCTGCCCATCCCGCCATATTCAAAATTTGTAATTGTGATAATTAATGATTCTTTATTTACCTCACAGTGAAATTACATTTTTAACTTTTTTATAACTGAAATTTGTGCTAGGTTATAACTTTATAATATAAGAGAAATAATAAGTGGGGCTGGGAAGCTAAATAAACTGTTAGATTTTCTCGTTAACTCCCCATCCATATTAAAGTCAGTGTGTAAGCAGGCGAAAAAGAAGAAAATGGAATAGATAAATGAATTAATAAATTAAATTAATAAAGAGCATTCCTTCTATTTTTGACCGTAGTATTTATATTCCTACACTATATTCTGGTGTCTTTGGGCCCTGATATCTACATGCACTGTTACTTACACTTCTGTTGGTGTATCATGAGTTGAGGATAATTTGTTTTTAAATATGGAAATTTTATTTATATTTGGTGATCTGATCATTTTATATAAATAAGGGCCTATATTTTGTGCGTCAACTACCTCCCTGAAAAGGAACGTAAAACTTTCCTCAACAGATTCTCGTTGCCTCGAGGAGTGCCAGAAACAGCTGCGATCAATTTATGAAACCAACAGCAAAGTCAAAATCGTTCCGTGGGACCAAAGCTCTGCCGTTCATATCGATGAAATTTACACCCACTTGTCTTGGCTTATGGATGAGAAGAAGCCCAGCGGAGTAACACAAAAACAACTTAAACGGTACACCGACATTTTTGACGGCGGAAGACTTCATCATACGCCCAAGCGCATTTTGGTTCACGGACGACCAGGTATCGGCAAGACCGTTTTTACGCAGAAAGCTACATTCGACTGGTCCCAGCACAGATTTAAAGGAACAACAGGAAGATTTGATCTCGTACTTTTGGTCAAATTACGTGATGTTTGCGACCTCAACGACGTCCCTGCCATTCTGAAGGATGCTAATCTTCTCGCGAGTGATGGCCCAGTTTCCACTGAAAACCTGTACGATTACGTTCGTCGCCACCAAGAAAACGTGTTGCTTATTTTGGACGGCTACGATGAGTACGCACACAGCGCAGCAAACCAATCACCTGTTCTTCAAATCTGGGAGAAAAAGCAGTTGAGGGATTGTTGTGTTATTATGACGTCTAGAGACATGAAAGGAGAGGGATTGAAAAGTTCCAGCGATGCTCAATTTGAGATCGACGGTTTCGACCGTGAGCGACAAGAAGAGTTCGCCCGTAGATTCTTGAAAAATGATCAAGATGTTAAAGAGTTTTTAAGGTATTTGAAACAACAAAGTCTGGAGGACGTAGCAAAAATACCTATTGTACTTTTAATGCTGTCTTTAATTTGGAAGGAAAAGGATCGTGAAGGACTACCTTCATCACGGGTGATGGTGTACCTTCAGTTTCTACAGACCATGTTTAATCACATGTCGGAAAAACAAAAAAAGCCGGCGGAAAAAGTTGACGATCACAAACAAGAACTCTGTAAAGTAGGAGAACTAGCCTTTGACGCACTTCTACAAGATTTACTTTATTTTCCTCTCAGTAAACTGCCGGATCACGTTTTGACTGAGAAACTGATCGAGGCCGGGTTGTTTCAGCTGCTAAACATGTCCGCTCTTAACCCGTGCAAAGCCGTGCACTTCATTCACAAATCCATGCAGGAGTTTTTGGCTTCTTTATTTCTAAAAGAAGAACTGTTATCTCAAGAAAGTAAAAACAGTTCCCTTTTCAAAGTCGACTCAATTGAAAAGATCTTCAAGTTGAATGAAGTTTTAAAATTTGCTGCTGAAATGTCAGAAGAAGCCGCGCGCGAGATCTTGATTCATCTGTTGGAAATGGCGGCGAAGGAAGACGGAGAGTACAGCTTCGACAACGAAGCACCGTCAGTCAACGATTTGTCTCATGAAAAAGAAAATCTTTTAACTCTGTCTACACAGTTATTCTTCTACTGCTCAGCAGACACGAGAACAGAACTTTTCCCCAATTTTCTTTCTAATCTAGGAGGTGTTTTTTTAATAAATCCTGACCAGCTGAATATTGCAGCAAAGGAAAATTTTGTTAAAACTACCGCTTCACTTATGTACATATTTTTCTCTTATAGCAACCAGTATACAGAGCAAAGTTATAATAATTTAATAACTTTAGCACAGCAATTAAACGCTGTTATAGTTAGTAGAACAGGAGAACAGAAAGCATCAGAATTTTTGAATGTATTTCCATGGCGTAGTGTTGACGAGTTTTTTTTAATGAAAGAAGAAAACAACACTCACCTTTATTTTACTAAAATTGTAAAACCTCTTCCATATAAAATGGTAAAGACGTTAGTTAGTTTAGAAGAGACAACAAAGAAGACAAACATGAATGGTGATGAGTCAAGTGAAGAGAGCAGCAGCAGCTGTTGTTCAAAGCGTCATGGTCTCTCCAGGGTTCGGAGGATTGAAGCTGGTGATGTGAACAGGTCAGATGTGGAACAGCTGATTGAGATGATGCCGTTTATCACCGCTCCACACGCGATATGGGTTTGGGGTGAACCCGGTGAAGTGTTTGATGCTGAGGTAACAGAGTCTCTACTGAGGAGCATCCCAACAACACACAAACTGGAGATATTATTACTCGAACGTATCAATGTAACATCATCACCTGCTGTGGAGTTCATCAGCAGAGTATTTAAACAAGATCTTCCAAACTTGAAGTGGCTCAACATGTCATACAATCCTCTTCTGGGTGCAGGAGTCGACAGCTTGATAAAACATCTCAGCTGCGCTCCTCACCTGGAGAGACTGCACCTTTACGGAGTGAAGATGACTCCACAGCAGGTGATGAATCTCACATCAGCTGTACAGCAGCACGGAAACATCACTGAACTGCGGTCATCCTACCACGTAAGTTTTCCACTTTTATCGCAATTTGTTTCTTTATTCTTTGTTTACAGTTTATTTCTACTCAGCTCTTGCCTTTCGCCATTTTCCTTTCTTTGTCATTTTTATACTCGACAAAACACGAGATTTGCTTTTGAAATCAAATCACAAACTTTAGCAGATTCAAAGTATCATTTCAAATTCATTTCTTTCAACTGATTAAACTAACTCCATAAAATGTTTTAACTGAGAACGTTAAGAACAAGTAACTTCAGCTGATATTAAAACATGGAGTTGAACACAAGAAGAGAAATTTTGTATGTTGAAGCAGCCATAAGGTGAAATTATTGGGTGAAAACAAGAACTTCCAGCAAAACAAAATCATATAATTTCCACAGTATTAATTTCTCAATCAATTTTAATTCATACTTTTTCATAAAGTAACAAACAACAATCATAAAAGCAAATGAAAGATGTTCAGTTCATGTTCAATTCAAACAAATGAGCAAAGAGTAAACACATTGAACTCACAGTTTCACATTTATCGTCCAGGGCTCCTATAAAATCAGTTTAAGTCAAGTGAAGTTCCTTTGAAAGTCCAGAAAACAAACAAGTCTTTTTTATAGCTGTTCTTTTGTTAGTTCTTGAGCGTTTCTTTGGTAAATACTGGTCCTTGCAGTTCGGTGAAGCCATGGTTGGTTTTTGAAATAACAACCCGCACAAAAAAATTGTATCTTCGAGACAACGGTTGAAAGCAACACCAAACAAATTTTCCTTACAGATAAACACTTCGCTTTTCTCCACTGTATAGCATAAGTGTCCATTGCATGATTTTCATCGCGTAAATAGCATGAGCTTGTTTTCAATTTTCCAAGAACACTCGCCATACAAATCAAATCCTGCGGAGCTTTGGGCTTTCGTGAAATATCCTTATAAATGATGTTTCCTTGAGCTTCGAACAACTCCTTAGCATATTCCTGTGTAAAAAGAGATGAATCCCTGTGTTGTGTAAAATAATTTCCCTGATGTTTTCTTATTAAATTTTGAGTTCATCCTGAACAGTTTGCCTTTGAAGAGCGAACTGAACAAACTACAAAAACAACAAACGATGTCATTCAAAGCCTAGTGACGTGGCGGTCACTGATTGGTTAAATCCACCTCGGATGATTTTTCACGTGATGACATTTTCCCGCCTTTCTATTTATTACGTAACAAATTCCCGCCCGCAAAAAAATACACTGTGATCTGCGAATTTTGTATTTCTGAATATATTTTCAAAAGAAAAGAAAGAGGATTTGCTAATTTTGATTTTGACTCTACTATTTTGAATGCGAATTTCTTGTACGTGCGCCTTGATAAAGATAATGTTTGTCTTTCCAATCCCGCCGAGAGGGGAGAGGTACTTGGGGGAAAATCTCCCTCCTCCCTAAACATGGATTAAAAATTGGCGACGGGGTAACACTCGTTTCTTGAACTTAGTCGTAAAGGAAGTTGTTGACCTTCAGCGCTTCGCCTCTACACCAACATACCACACAAAGAAGGCGTAACCACCGTGTGTCTTGTGCAGTTCTGCCCCCCCCTCTCTTTCTCTCCCTCTGTCTCTATGTCACGCAACGCCGGAGAGAGAGGGTCCTCCCCCACATCCCTTATCATCACGCAAGAGAAGTCAAAATCTTCGCTAGGAAAAATTTCTCTCAGCAAATAACTGTAAAGACGCTTAAAAATAGTTTGTCAGTTGTTATTAAAACATTAACCTTGGGCTCGTATAATTTTTGACAAGGTGCCGGGTTCAAATCCTGCTTAGTAGCCTTTCTTTTTTCCTTCTGTCTTTCTCTTTTTTGTTTCCTTTTCGTTTTTGTTCTGTTTCCTTATTTGTTTTGTTGTTGATGTTTTTTAAATATATACCTTCTAGACCAAAGATAGTATATTTATGGATAAACAATCTGAATTTCTATCGTTTCCTACAATTTCCTTTTTTATTGCAATATATTCTACAAAACTAAAACAGTAGCCACGTGCAGTCACAAACTGCCTTTTATTATATAGGTCAAGTTTTGACTGTTGATCTTTGCTTTCAGCACGCGAGGCTTGTTTTGAACTTAGTACATCTTGTCAAAGTTGTTTTCATATAAACAATTGTCTTTCGTTAGTCAGTGTAATGGCATGGGACTTAAGACGAAGGTTTTGAAATTTTTACACGTCCACACTTTATTAAAGGGAGATGAGGAGATGAGTAGTTTTAAGTATTAGTTGAATTTTGTTGCAGGATGTGAAAGGGAACCTCAAACGTGAAGATAAATGGCCAGCAGAGAACTACTGGGAGAGCATGTACCCTCACCTCTTTCCTAATTCATCACCTGAATCAGCGCATGAACGGAAGCAGGTTAGTCATCACTCATCTATTTTTGTGAAAGTTTATTTATTAAATATCATTTAGTAAGGCTTTCAGTGTTTGTCTGAACAGTTCTATTTTTCTGTCCGTCAGAGATAATCAAATACGCTCAGGAGCCTTCATTTAGAAGTCTCCATTTTCCGAGTTGGTGTTACTGAGATAGTTTTTAATACAGTAAAAACCCGCGTGTAAGAACCTAGTGGCTTAATAACCTTCTGGCAGAAATTTGCTTCTTTAATACCCAACAATATAAGAACCAGATTGGCCAAACGAGATAAAGCAGGTTCTTATCTGTGGGTTACAGTTAAATTAATAAGCTTATTCATCATCTAAAAAAGAGATTGAACAGGAACCGGTTAGTCACCAGCTTCGTTTCTTTAAGTTTATGCATCAGTCATTTAAAACTCCGGCCCCCCGACCCCCGGGACTTAGCGGGGAATTTAACATTGGTCTGGTGTTAATTGTCTTACAACGGCAGGCGGAAATCATGAAACATAAATGACTGTTCGTGTAATGTTCAATCACGTGACGGCACACAAAAGTTAAACTTGAAAAAGTTGGCCTAATTTTTTTGAGTTGCAATCCGTTTTCATCCAGGCCATGAAAACCAAAGTCTTAAACTTATAGTCGAGGTACAGTAGTAGGGAAAGCCATTTTAAATATAACTGAATCATCTTTTTAAGGTTTTCTTCATTCCAATATGTGTTCGTTTTAAATGTAATAAGTACGCTAGTGGGCTTACAGTTAAATATAGAAGGTGGATGGTGTTTAACATCTTAAAATGTATGATTTTTGCCAGAACGATGGAGAAGTCATTGAAACTGAAGAAGAAACCCCATTGTATGAATCAGTGGATGATCAAGAACGGGTGGGTCGCTGATATTTTTCATAAAGGTTTTTTTTTTTAAGGGACTGCACAATAATTATTAGGAGGAGTAGGCCGGTTGTAAAAAGGAAGGGGCGTTTTCCATTGCTTATTCCCTATTGACACCAACTAAACGTGTTTTATTAAACTAGGTTTTAAAACTGAATGAAAAACAGCAAAAGTAAACTAGAGCACAGGCTTTTACACAAAATTCAAATGAACTTTTACTTTGCAACTGGAAAAGGAAGCACAGGAGTTAAACTTGAAAAAGTTGGCCCCGTTTTTTCAAGTTGCAATCCATTTCCATCCTGGTCGGAATTGAAAGCCAAAGACACAGACAATTAAAGTTGAGGTCTAGTAGTACGTCAAGTCGTTTTAATTAGAACTGAAGCATTATTTCAGGGTTTTCTTTCCTTCCAATGTGTGTTTTCCCCGCCAGCAGAGGTCTTTTTTCCCTGGTATTCGGCGGGCGCGAGGAAAAGAGCCCTCTGGTAGCAGGGAAACGTGTGTTTAGGGTTTAAAAATAATTCCAAAATGTCATGACATTGCTAGGCGCTCTTTAATGGCAGTACAAAGGTGATGAATCTTTCTTTTTTTCACGTCATAGGAGATGGAAAACCAGACCGCCGAGTCCCAAGTCTTGCCTGAGTTAAAACATTTGTCCACTGATGAGGTAAAGCCTTTCTACGACATTGTTTTTAAACAGCGTTTAAGGGCCTGTTTACATGGAAGTGGGGACCCCAGGTAGGTGAGGTAACTCGCTTGGGTGGGGTAACCCGCCTGGCCATATAAACGTTTATTTTAATATGATCACGTTTACATTATCACGTATCTGGGGTCCCCCACCTCCATGTAAACATGCCCTTAGATAGATCCTCGCTGGAAACAGAATTAGGTATTTAGGCTTCTACTTGCGCGAGGCTGTTAAACGGCATCTCCGTTTGTTAATTGATGGTGATGACTTTCTGACGTGTTTTTTACGTAACATTAAAAACTAAATGCTAAGTGTCGTTCCCTAGTTTCTGATTCTGAGTTGCAAGGGAAAGTCTTCGTGGAAATGTGTTTTAAAAGATAGATAATTAGGCCTCTACCCTTGTCTTGAAATTTCATTTGGAAGTTTTCTGCTTTTGAATGTCGTTTCATGATTTATTTTGTGACAGGACGAGAAAGGGAACCTCGAACTTGATAATGTAAGATCGTCCGTAGACTATGAGTAGTCTCTCTTTTTTTCTTTGGGCTGCCGCCCTCGTTTCTCACGTGTCGTGGTTTCGCCGTTCGACTCACGCTCGCGCACGGGTGCACTGCCCTCACTAAATCTGAAGAAAAAAATAGACTGTTCGCATTCTAGAATATTGTTAATGTTCTACATTCAAAAGGTGCAAAAGGTTTTACACGCTCAGCAGCCTTCGTTTATAAGGCCTCCATTGCGGAGGATTTCTGAGTTGGTGGTTAATAATTAGGTTAAATGTTTTTGAAATGAGAACCCAGCCCGTGCAAAGGAAGTAAAATGGTGTTTAGCATTGTTTTGTGATTTTCGAGTTTATGGTAGACTCAACACTGAATTCCTTGTTCTAAAATCCTGAAATGCAGTAGCTGAACCCTTCCATATAATAGTATATGACTTAAATAAACTCCCCCTATTACGGACTCTCGCTAATGAGGACAGTAATTTCACGGGCCGGTTGATTGTAATTCTGACTTAATTTCTGTCTAAATGTCAGGTCTGAAAGCGGGTGTGGATTTTAGAGGTCATGTCTGAAAAAAGGGTGTGGAAAATGACACTTTTTGTTCTGAAACAGGGTCAGGATTTGGAGAACTAGGCGGCACACCCCACCGAGAATTACCCGGAGTACCCCTGGGAAGCGAAACAGCTGTGTCTTTCTCCAATTTTCTAATCGTGAAAGTAATGGGAAAGGAATCGGGAAACTTAGAAAGCGCTTTTGGGATTAATTTATCGTCGTTTACGTACGAGGTGAACAAATGAGACTCAAATGAGATTTGTGAAGTCCTTGTGAGGCAACGCTCGACCAATGTGTAGGACGTTCTATACACTTTCTTTCTGTGTCTGAGACTAGGGCAACCTGTTTTGTGCCTTCCTGCCCTGTTTCTCCTATGTTTTAATATTATCATTCTCTGCGGCATCATCTCTCTTCTGCCGCCATACAAAACTTTAGGATACGAGGCTTTTTCTTTACTCACTCATGTTAAATCCCCGCTTCTATCCCCGCTTCCGAAAATTCGTATTACTGTTTAAACCCCGCTCATGACATGGGTAAAACAGGTATTTTGTTAATTTCCCCGCCACCGGGGCGAACATGTTAAATGTGTGTTAAATCCCGGCATTGGCTGCGTTAAATCCCCGCTATCTCCCGCTATGCCGCTGGGGTCGGGGGCCAGAGTTGCAGTTGGCTAATGCATTATTTACTTTATTTAGTTTTATTTTTCTGCCCGTCAGAGATAATGAAACACGCTTTGGAACCTTCATTAATTAGCGTCTTTTACTGAAGATTTCCGAGTTGGCGGTAGTTATTCTTGGCAGTTTCGTTAAAAGGTTTTAAATTGAGAACCCGTGCATTAAGAATAGTTTTATTTTATTGTTGCAGGCTATTCCAAGGAACCCCTTGCTTTTACCTGAATCATCTGATCTCTTTTCTGATTCATCATCTGAATCAACTTCTGATTCATCATCTGAATCAGAGATGGAACTGGAACAGGTTAGTCATCCACTTCTTTTGTTTAAGTTTATTTACTTTATCTTTGTTCTGTTTCATCTAAGTTTCTATTTCCCTTGAACTAAATTGATTTCGGGTTCTGTTGAAAATAAACTACAGATAAAAATTGGCTGCTGTTCTCTCGCAGGTCGCACTCAATTGATTTTAGGCCAAAAGTAGAACGTTTCCCCTCTATCTGAATGCTTGGAACAGGCTAGCCAAAAGTGACTTTTGCCTTGGAAAAAAAAGGATTCCTTTTTTTAAAAGCTGCTTAGGGAAGATATCACTTACATTTTGTGCCAAGTAGACCTAATGCATTTAGAAAAAGAGTTTTGTTTAACTATTGGTAGATCAAAAAAGGAGTTCGTTTTGTTCTCGTAACTCCGATGAAGTGATTGATAACTCTCCATCTGGTAGTTCGGATGGTTACAGTGTTTTGCAGCACGTCCAGTCACTAATGTAAGGGTTCGCACCTTGTAATTAGCTCACCCCTTTTGTTTATATTAAATAAGTCATTCACATTACAATCATACAAGATCTGTGGCAGATGCTGCCTCTAAAATGTCTTACAACGGCAGGCGGAAATCACGAAACATATAAATGATTGTTCATGTGTTCAATCACGTGACGGCACACAGGAGTTAAAGTTGAAAAAGATGGCCCAAATTTTTCCAGTTGCAATCCGTTTGCATCCTGGCCATCAATAGCCAAAGTCTTACACTTGTAGTGGAGCTATAGTAGTACGTAAAGTCATTTGAAATAGAACTGAACCGTTATTTCAGGGTTTTCTTTCATTCCAATGTCTGTTCGTTCTAAAATAAGTACGCTAGGGGGCTTACAGGTACATATGGAAGATGGATGGTGTTTAGTGTCATAAAATGTATGATTTTGCCAGAACGAGGGAGAAGTCATTGAATCTGAAGATGGAAAGGCATTATATGAATCAGAGGAGAATCAAGAACAGGTTGGTTGCTGATATTTTTTATAAAGGTTTTGTTTGAGCCGGGACTGTGCAATAATTATCAGGAGAAGGAGGTTGTAAAAAGGAAGGGGCGTTGTCCATTGCTTATTCTTCATTCACACCAACTAAACATGTTTAAATAAGCTAGGTTTTGAAAAATTAAAAACAGCAAAAGTAAACTGAAACACAGGCTTTTACACAAAATTCAAATAAACTTTTCTGTATTACGTAATTACACTAAATTTGCAATCGGAAAAAGCTTTTATGAAGAAAACAAATTTAAACCGTGTTTAACTGAACACCTTTTAAACCTGTGTAAGCTTTGAGTGAATGGAGCATTGGTCTATCGCAAGTTAAGTACATGAGTAAAATAAGTTGTATAATACTGTACAACCATGGGCGTGGTTAAAATTGTAAATAGCGCGCATTATATACTTAGGAAACAACAAGACAGTACGTCCAGTATTAATATTCACGCTTAGTTACATCCTTAATATCGTATCGGATAACTCACTGTCGATATTTGAAGGTGGTATGTCATAGTAAGTTCCACATTTTTTGGTCAGAGCTAAGTTGAAATTTTAACTGAGTGTTTTCAGTCATTTTTGTGATGCTTGGAACTCTAAAAGACATTCTGTCAAAGGGAAAAGAAATTTTGATCGGTTTTTGGACATATGTTGACAGCACAGGATGTTCCGCTACCTCAACCGATATAAAGCCGTGGCTAAGATAGGGCAGCTTTACCAGCAAGCTTTAGGAAACTTTTACATAGGGTAAAAAAAGGGGAGAACTTACATAGCCTAAGACGGATGTAAAAAAATCTGGCGAATAACTGAGACAATGACTATTGTACTTTGCTAAACCGGACTAATGTCTAAACTGTCTAACAATGGCAGGCCGAAATCTCAAAACAGAAAAATGATTCATGTAATGTTCAATCACGTGACGGCACACAGGAGTTAAACTTGAAAAAGATGGCTCAGTTTTATTCAAGTTGCAATCCGTTTCTATCCTATCCCGCATCGAAAGGCAAAAAGACACAGACACTTATTATTAGTAGTACTGGCGTAAAGTCCTTTTACATAGAACTGAAGCATTATTTGAGGGTTTTTTCTTTCCTTCCAATGTGTGTTTTTCCTGCTAGCAAAGGTCTCTTTTCCGTGGTATTCAGCGGGCGAGTTCCCTGCTAGCGGAGGTCTCTTTTCCCTGGTATTCAGCGGGCGGGTTTCCTACAGAGGTCTTTTTTCCCTGGTATTCGGCGGACGGGAGGAAAGGAGGCCTCTGCTAGCAGGGAAATGTGTGTTTAGGGTTTTAAAATAATTCCAAAATATCGTGACATTGCATGCCCTTGAAAGGCAGTACAAAGATAATGAACCTTTCGTTTTTTCACGTCATAGGAGATGGAAAACCAGACCCCCGAGTCCCAAGTCTTGCCTGAGTTAGAGCGATTGTCCACTGTTGAGGTAAAGCCTTCCTACAACATTAAACAGCGTTTAAGAAAGATCCTCGCTGAAATTACAATTGGTTAATTAGGTTTCTACTTGCGAGAGGCTGGTAAACGGCGTCTCCGTTTGTTAGATGGCGGTGATGACTTTCTCCCTTTTTTTTTACTTAACATTAAAAATTAAATGCGAGGTGTCGTTTTCTGATTCTGAGTTGGAAGGGAAAGCCTTCGTGGAAAGGTGTTTTAAAAAGAGAGATAACTAGGCCTCTACCCTTGTCTTGAAATTTAATTTCGAAATTTTGTGCTCTTGAATGTCGTTTCATGATTTATTTTGTGGCAGGACGAAAAAGGGAACCTCGAACTTGATAATGTAAGATCGTCCGTAGACTATGAGCAGTGTCTCTTTTTCTCTTTGGGGTGCCGCCCTCGTTTCTCGCGTGCCGTGGCTTCCCCACTCGACGCACGCTTGCGCACGCTGCACCGCCCTCACTAAATCTGAAGAAAAAGATTGACTGCTCGCAGTCTAGAATATTGTCAATGTTTTGCATTCAAAACATGCAAAAAGTTCTAAAGGTAAAGACTTTTAGTGTTAATGTGAAGAGTTCATTTGTTTTTGTCCGTCCGTTATACTTTCAGCAGCCTTTGTTTATGAGGCCTCCATTGCGGAGGATTTTTGAGTTGGTGGTTAATAATTAGGTTAAATGTTTTTGAAATGAGAACCCAACCCGTGTAAAGGAGGTGAAATGGTGTTTCGTATTGTTTTGTGATTTTCGAGTTTATGGTAGACTTAACACTGAATTCCTTCTTCTAAAATCCTGAAATGCTGTAGCTGAATCCTTCCATACCATAGTATATAATGTGTACGTCCCGGAGCTCAAATATAAAATGTAAATGACACAAATTCTCTCTGGCGTAGCAGAGTGCGTCTTTAAACTTGCTGATTGGGAAGCCAATCAGCAAATAGGAAAGGCTGGAAATACTTCAGCTTTAAGGCCTCTTATCGGAGGATTTCCTAATTGGACTGTAGTATATTACGTTGAGTGTGATTTTGTGCGTGTATTTTTTTTGTAGGACGATGAAAGGAAGAGAAAAAGATGCTCATGCTGTATTATCATGTAAATTACTGTGCAAGTTAAACAGGAATATTTAATATGATCCAACTTTCTGGAATAAATTTTTAGACACTGAGAAATAAATTTTTGGACACTGAGGTTCTAACTGAAAGAGTTGAGAGAGTCCTGGTGCGCAATAAAACAGACTTGGAGTGGTGCACTGGACCTGAAAATGACAAGAAACTTTGCAAAATCAGGGGCGTGTCCAGGGGGAGGGGGGTGGATTGGGTGGCTAACAACCCTCCTTTAGAACAGCTCACCAAAAAAATATACCAAACTATAATACGTGGAAAAACATACCAAAATACGTGGCTCCCAAAGAAATCGAGAAAACTACCGGTGACAATATCTACCCGCCTAGGTGGGGTAACCCGCCTGTCCATAAAATCTCTCTTTTTTAATTTGATCACGTTTACATGATAGGTGGGGTGACGCACCACATCCATGTAAAAAGGCCTTTAGCAAAAAACAGGGAAAACTAACAAAAAGACCAATCAGAAAATTCATCTCGTATTGCTAATCAGAACGCACCTGCAAAGCTGGCGTCAGCAGAATTACAAATAAGGCGTCAACGTTATATCGCAACAATAGAAACGGTTCCATCTTTGATAGGAGCATGCGCATTTACTGGTATACATCACTCTGACATAATCGTTTTCAAAAAACTGCGTTTTCATCCACTGACACGACTACAGCAAAACAGCGTTAAGGAGTCATGGACAAAAAATATTTTTCTGGTCAACACTCGTTTGGTTCACTGGCCACAGAAACCAGTTTTGAAAGCAGCATTTTTGTTCAACACATTAAAAGCCATCGTAGATATAAGTATGCATATCTAGACCGTATTTTTTTAGCGTAATAGCGCTTCCAGCTATCTTGAGCAACTACGAGCGACGATCTCTAAGATCTTAAATTTCTTCAGTAGGGATCGTCACAACTTTGATTCGTCGGAAATACCCATTGACAGTCTCACGCTTTGAGCGAACCTTCTTTGAACCAAGATACAGTGTGTCATGAATTAATGAGTATTTTTTAGCTTTATGTTTTCAACTGAATGCTTGTGTTGAACTACGCTAAAATTAGTTAAAACTGAAATGATATATGGCTGAAGTGAAAAACTGCTGTTTCATTTTTAATTAATACATCCAGTGCCGGCTGTACGGATTGAATTTCTAGTTTCACCCATGTATGCATGTTAGGCAAACTCTGCGACAGGTAGATGTCTTTGAGCCCTCTTATTTTTTGTATTTTTACTTACTAAAATAAAAGTTTTAACTTGCAATTTTAGCCGAGTTTCTTTTTGTGTTTGTGCCCGGGGGCGTACTCCTAGGAATTCTTGGTCGGGGTGTGCCGCTCGGTTCTTCAAATCCTGACCCGATTTCAGACCAAAAAATGTAATTTTCCACACCTGTTTTCAGACTAGATCTCTAAAATCCATACCCGTTTTCATACCTGGCCTTTAGGCAGAAATTATGTTATCATTACTTAGATTAGAACGCGAACAAAAAAAATTATTCAAATCCATTTCGAATTCACATATTTCTCTTTCTTTCTTACTCGTTTGGAATTGAAGCGATAAATACGTTCAAACACTCCGTAGTTCGCTATAAAACCAAACCCGATTCCAGACTAAAATGGGCAAAGTGTTTACCCGTTTTCAGACCAAAACAGCGCAAAAACCCTACCTGATGGGGCGGCACATAGCTGTATGGCTTATATATGGGAGTACCCCCCGGGTGTTTGTGGTAACCTCTGGACAGATACAAATTGGCACCCGCCTCGCCCTCATTCTACATGCCGCTGACCAGGATCTCGTATTACTGCCATCACTTTGATTGATTTTACCAATCGTATTCTTCTATTTAGATTTTAACATGATAACTAGCCTGCATGTTTCAGGCGTTCACTGAGGGGAGTGCGGCGTGACGTCACGCTGTTTTTCCTGCTCACATCTCCTTGCACCGTCATCAAATTCCCCCCGCCCCCTCCCCCGAAAATACTCGGTTGTAAGACGCAACCCGAAATTATAAGTAGAGCTATCAAGAAAACGTTCATTGAAAAAAAAATGCTGCTCCTTATGAGCGAAAAAATAAAAGGTATAAGTAGTTTTTCCGTCATAAACCATAAATGATCCCCGAAAGTTAACAAAAGACAACGAGCAGATAGAAAACCGTATTTTACTACGGCAGAGTCTGCAGGTGGGGTTAACTTAGTTGCGTAAGAGCGGTAAGTCGCGGGCTCAAATCCTGGGACAAGACCGATACTCAGCGTAGTTTTATCGTAACTGGGACATAAAGTTACTACTTTCGCCCTGTCAACGATTAGACCGGAAACGGAGGTTCTGTCTCTTCTAGGAAACGTAAAACGTACAGTGCCTTCAATTAGTACTTGCCTGCGTATTACGATGACATCGCTAGATAAAGCAGTTTTTCTGTCATATGAGAGGAAACCGGGCTTTTCCGTCATGGTCACGTTCTCTCTTTGTTAAGATCCTTGCTCACGAATCGTCTTCAACTGACGCGTTGTCATCGCGGATTTAGTTTATCTTGGATGCACGTCAATTCTGTTGTGCCGCAAGGTACAGCCTTGGGACCCGCACTGTTTTTGATTTTCATCAACGAAATTGATAAACTAACTTCATCTAAAAGGTGGTTCACAAATGACAAGAAAATGAGCCGTATGTTTTAAACTTGAATGCATAGACAAACACGGTATTAGTATTATTGCTGTCTCCTCAGGGGCTGCATACCAAATTAACCCAAGTTAGTTGCCCTGCGCACAACTTGGTGATGCTGTGCGATCAAGCGATTTGACGTTGTCTTGGGAGTTAAAAAAACTAGGGCTTGGCCCATTCTGGCCTACCCTTCGGTTTAGGCTATGACAGACCAAAAATTTTGTATTTTTGCCAAAATATCACGAAAGAAAAGCCTGAGCAAAGTAAAAGAAGAAGCAGAGAAGAGGGAAAACACCTTTTAGCAGAGACCACAATTAGGGAGCTTAAGCAACGACGACGTCAACGAGAACGGCAAAAAAGCAATTGGTTTAGATTGACAAAACAACAACTTTGCACGTGCATCACGCTTTTTTGTACATTTCTTTGCCGTCACTGCACGACTACGACATGAAGATGTCTATTTTCACGTTTTGTGGAGGACGTGAACGCAAGACCACGGCTTTCATTTTCTTATCTTGAACTTTCGATACAGTTTTTTGGAATTCAACTCCAGAAAAAACTGCCAATATTTGACGAATTGAACGAGATGGAAGCGCGATTACGTTTGAAGGAGCGCGACTTCACTTCAGTTAACAGTGACGTTTTCGTAGCCGTCGCCTTCACTGTTGCTTAAGCTCGCTGTTGTTTCCGCTGATCGCAAAGGTTTGCCATATAATCACGTTAGTTAAGTCAAATCCTGTCACACTGTTTATAAAAAGTAAAACGATTTTAAACTCAACCTGTGAAAACAAATAAACAATAAATAACCCGCACCTTTTTCGATGCAGCATAAAGGCTGCTCTTGACAGAGGGTGAACTCGCGTGAAGTGCTGCGAGTAGAATGGCAAATGCCCCAATATCAAAACTCAAAGGAACATAATAGCTGGGGGTGTTATTGCAAAACACGGTGAATATGGCTTTCTTTTTTGTTGTTCTGTTCCGTTTAGTTTACTTTGGCCTTGTGAGAAGCTATGGCCATTAATTCTAGAGTTATTAGTCGAAGCTGCAGTTAACAGCGTATGGATGATATCTTAACTCCAAACAATTGAAGTGGCAATCTTAAATTTGAAGTACCTTGCTTAGCTTTAGCAATTTTTTCTCTTTTGACCACGATCAATACAGCGCAACTCCCTTAGTAGCAACCAAAGCCAAATTGTGATTTAACCAATACGTTGATTTGCGCTTTCTTTATTAGTGAAACCAACCGGTTTTAACTACATAGTGTCTTATTTGTCAAAATGACATGGCTATAAACAACAAAAAAACATCACCAGACTGAAATGAAAAAGTGCTCCACCAAGTGCTCTGTCTAAATTGAAGTGCTTAGCTTGTCTCATTAATGTAAGGATGTCTCAAAAATAAACGCAAAGAAGCCTCGGAACGTCGTCCACGACTTTTACGTGAAAACACGCGCGCGTGTGTATAATAGGTTTTTAAAATATACGGCAAAACAACAAATTTACACGTGCAAATCATGCCTTTTTGTACATTTCTTTGCCATCACTGCAACTGCATGACTACGATGTGAAGCTGCCTATAATATTATGTTTTGTGGAGGACGTGAACACTGAGCGACCAAGAAATTTTCTTTCTCTATCTGAACTTGGATACACGTGGTTGTTTATAGGAATTCTACTTCAGCAAAGTTGGCCAACATTTGACAAAGTAAGTGAGTTGGTGACAAAGTTGGCGAGCTGCTACATGACCCCTATTTCATAACTTTCGGCCACGTGTTCTTAGACAAGAAGCTTGGCCTTGTAGATTCCATTTACCAGCGCTTTGGAAACTCCAGATTTTGGAATTTCATTTCTTTATCGCGCGCAAAATTCAAAGTCGGGTTTCAGCCAAAGTAATCAAGTTCTGCTATTGACCACTCCAGAAAATACCATAACATACCGTAATACTGTTTGTTGGTCAGCTCCGCCAAAATTTTGCATAAGTACAGTTTTTCAGTTTCTCTTGGGGCCATCTAACTCCCACGAGAAACTGAATGCTTATGCAAAATTTTGGCGGAGTGACCAACAAACAGTATTATGACTAAAATGTTATGGTATTTTCTGGAGTGGTCAATATGAATTTCAATCAGATCTAAACGGGAGTTCGCGTTCTCTATTTTTAATTGTACCTCTAATTTTAATATTCATTACTTCTGTAAATCTCAGTAATAACGTCGTAAGTGTGTGATACTAACTCACATCCGGGATTTTTGCAAATCACACGCAAGATCCGTCTTGTGTTAAACGGTTTGACTACAAATAGAGAAAATAAGTTTTCTTCAGCCGCCTTTAGCTACAATCATGTCAGATTCATTTGGAGCTGGTTCAGAAGATTTGGTTTAGAGCAGTGATTTAGGGGTAAGTAAGCCATTTACCTTTGCTAGCTTGTTTGAAAACAAGATTCAGTACTTGTCGACCACTTAGTGAAGTAAAAATTATGCATGAAATACTAATTAAACTTAAGCTTTATGGTTATAAAAATGACAGCAATAATGTTAACTTTTTCTACTTCAGATTGTTTTCCGCCCAGTGGATCAACGGTTTACAGACAGTAGCGGATGCAGACCTTCAGATAAGGTGGGGACCCGGTCTTCCAGACTCGGAGATAAAGCGGGGGGGGGGGCTGGGTCGGTTTCCTTTGGTCTAAAAATAAGAGGGGGCGGGCCCCTCTCCTGGATCCGGCACTGATAGAAAATGTTCAATCCACAAAATAAAAGCAGCTATTAAAATGGAAAGCTTGGCGCTTGTGTAAAAAGCAAAGAAACAAATCGAAAAAACAGGTTGGGTTAATTTACAAGAACTCTCGTAAAGTCTTACCTAAACTTAATTAAGCTTAAGATCCGTGACCTTTGGTTAAAAACAGGAATACGAAGGAGAGAGAAACGAACTCGGAGAAAGGCATGGATATGAAAAAACTGTTCTACCAAGTGGTGATATTTACGAAGGAATCTATGTTAATGGGAAACAACATGGGAAGGTTGATATTTTTATAGGATTTCTACGTTAGTAAGCTTACTACTTATGACAGAAAAATTTAAATATAAATATGCCTTAGAATCGTGGATTTCTATACCCTGGGTACCAGAGGTTTTTTCTCGCGTGCGGACGGGGAGCTTTGTTTCGTCGGCCGCAGGCTGAAGACGCGAGCGGCGAAGCTTTTCGCGCGGATCACTTTTTAAGACAAGACCGAAACCGGAAACCGCGCACGAAAAGCCTCTTGCACCCAGGGTAGGATTTCTACAGAATTGACGCCTGAAAATCAATTTTACAAGGCAAAAATGAAAATATTCAAAAAGTGTATTCCATCGGCTTGTGAATCTGTTTACCGTGAGATTTTTGCGCCTCATCGTGAGACTCTGAGATTGTCCTCAAAACCGTCAGACTTGAGACGTCTGGAAGAGCTGTAAATTGATTACAGTCATGTTCTGCCCAAGATGCCGAGTGGAAGAGAAATGCTGAGGTTTCTAACATGCCTAATTTTAGAGTAAAGCATTCCCTATTATTAACACCAAAATTTGTAAAATCAGGAGCCCATGGCTCCTGGTAAAATCTATTCGCAATTTCACAACAGCCTAAAAGGTTAAAATAACTGATATACCCCCCACCACCACCCTCCCTTGTTTGGCTGCTTTAATAGTTATAAACATCGTGCAATTTCAGATGTTGCAATGAAATCCCCACAATCAACTATATGATTCGCTTTCTAAGACAGGTCACAGCGGTAATACTTCAAAATGCCGTTAAATCATGTTGGTTATTTCACAGAAAAGAATCGCGTTAAGGGACTTATCGTCATATATATTCACTTCATTTTCTTCAGAGTATGAACAGGTTTGTGTTATGTTTTATATAGAATTTTAAAATGCTATGTGGAATTCACCATGATCAAAAAACCAACCGTTTCGTACTTATTGCTCTCGGTGTTTGGGTGAACTTGAGGTATTACGGTGAATAATGATACACTGCTTCCCCCCTCCCTGGCCAACACCTGAAGAGTGTGTCACTTAAACTAAGTCTTCGTTACCATAACATTACATAACATTATGTGCACAGTTCAATAGCTTTCAATAACGATCCGTTGTTTTGCTCCAAAATATCGTGTGATTCTGGCCCAGACGTTGACGTCATTTAATTTCAATATAATTACTGCATAAAACACCTCACCTTAAGACAGCGCCCACTAAATCTTCATCCTGACATATGTCTCGGTTTCCCAGGCAGATGGGAAAGAGCTTCAATATCTCCAATGCCATGCTAACTGTTCGGTTTTCCCAGTTTTAATTTGTCTTAACTCAAAGAAGGAGAAATCAGGTACCTTAGTATTATCGCTGGTTCTTGATGTACCCATTCGTCATTTATGTTTAGCCATACATTTGGATCGTCCAGTGACGCCGGTAAGAGCACACTTTCTCAAACTCGAATGTTCACTTTAGAAACTTTAAAGTTTAAGGAAGTAATTAATAAGGAGACAATGAACGGCACGGAATTACTTCTTTATTTGTGGCTTTTTTTTGTCACTAGATAGTACGTGCAGTGTATGCTTTAGGCCGGGTAAATCGCAACATTAATGAAGGAAATGAATGTCTCAACAAACTTGCAAAATTCTAACAAAGCTGATTCTGTCCAACATTGCATGCAACTTTTCATGATGCTTCTTCTCGAACTCATTAACTTCAAACTGCAAAAGAATTTTTCTTTGAAAAGACGAATTAAAATTAGCAGCTGAAGATCGGTGACCGTAGCGACCGTACTTACATACATAAATAACCTTTATTTAAACACTATAATTTTTAAAGCTATAAAAGATTGTGGAGTCGTGTGTTTAAGAATCAAACTAACATAAATTACATCAAAATATATATACAATTTAAAAACGTCCAAGTCTTTCAAAAAGTTCGGTTTAATAATGTTCTCAGTCTTTAACAGACTTCTGTTTCGTTCAGAGCGCAAATCAACAAAGCTGCAAGTTTTTTTAATTAAAACCTATATCAATTGTCTCCGATCAATTGTGTTGCAAATAAAATGCAGCAGTGACAACATAAAGGTGAAAAATTGATGTTCATTTATGCGTCGCTTAATTCAGTCAACCCCTTACTTTACAAATTTAACTGATTTTAATCGCGTGTTTCGATTCTGGATTCATTCTTGGTAAATTGGTCCGTTTTTCCCACGGGATTAGGATTTTTGCAATGCTGTTTGAAGAACCATGTTGCATAAAACGTTCCTAGATATGTTTGTTATCTGCTCCGTTGCGTCAATTAATTGAAATTACAGTGGAGTCTCGAAAAATACTTGGTCCACCTTATTCGCGAAATTAATTACTACTACACGGTTTTACATTGTAAAACAAAATGAAGAAAACTGGTAGCGGCATTCATTTTCTTCAGAGTTTACGGCCGCACTTTATGAACAGGTTTGTGTTATGTTTTTTATAGAATTTTAAAATGCTAGGTGGCATTTACCATGATCAAAAAAACAAAAAAACCGTTTCGTGCTGCGTTTGTTATTGCTCGCGGTGTTTGGGAGAACTTGAGGTATTACGGTGATTAATGATACACTGCTACCCCCACTGGCCAACGCCTGAAAAGTGTGTCACTTAAACTTACTCTTTCTTTAGCATAACATTACATAACATTATATGCACAGTTGAATAGCTTTCAATAACGATCCGTTGTTTTGCTCCAAAATATCGCGTGATTCCGGCCCAGACGTTGACGTCATTCAATTTCAATATAATTACTGCATAAAAAACACCGCACCGTAAGACAGCGCCCACTAAATCGTCTTCATCTTGACATATATCTCGGTTACCCAGGCAGATGGGAAAGAGCTTCAATATCTCCAATGACATGGTAACTGGTCGGTTTTCCAAGTTTTAATTTGTCTTAAAGAATCAAAGAAGGAGAAATCGGGTACCTTAGTATTATCGCTGGTTCTTGATGTACCCATTCGTCATTTATGTTTAGCCACACAATTGGATCGCTCAGTGACGCTGGTAAGAGCAGACTTTCTGAAACTCGAATGTTCACTTTAGAGACTTTAAAAATTAAGGAAGTAATGAATAAGGAGACAATGAACGGCACGGAATTACTTCTTTATTTGTGACTCTTTTTTGTCACTAGATAGTACGTGAAGTGTATGCTTTAGGCCGGGTAAATCGTGACATTAATGAGGAAAATGAATGTAAGCTTCTAACAAAACTGATTCTGTCCATCATTGCACGCAACTTTTCATGATGCTTCTTCTCGAATTCATTAACTTCAAACTGCAAAAGAATTTTTCTGTGAAAAGATGATCAGTACACTTAATAAAATTAGCGGCTAAAGATCGGTGACCGTCGTTCACGAACGTCCAGTCTTTCGATAAGTTCATGAATGTTCTCAGTCTTAAACAGACTTCTGTTTCCTTCTGAACGCAAATCATCGAAAATCAACAAAGCTGCAACTTCTTTTAATAAAAACAAATGTCAATAGTCCCTGATCAATTGTGTTGCAAATAAAATACAGCAATGTGAGAACATGAAGGTGGAAAAGTGATGTTCACTTATGCGTTACTTAATTCAGTGAATTCCTTACTTTGAAAATTCTGGACTCAGTCATTCTTGGTAGATTAGTCCGTTTTTACAAATGTATCTAAACACTGACATGATTCTGTTCACAAAAAGTTCTGCTGATCTTTCAATCATGGTCAATCTTTTTCTGTCTTTTGACAGGGACTGAGTGCGAATTAAAGTAGGTTGCATTCAGTTTTTATTCAGCCGCTGTCGGAGCTTGTCGAAGCCGTTTAGCTACATCGGAGATCATCAACAGGTTTGTTTAAGATTTTAAACTTCTCAGATCGTTCATGAAGTGAGTTAGAACTATATGCCGAGGAACTCAGGAAAGACTGTTTATATAATTCCTCCTTGCGAATTTGTGCGATGTCTGGATAAAAAAATGATAAACTGAGTGTTTTCCTCATACAGAATTCAGCTCATATATGACAGTACCCTCCTAGACCTTCCTTATCTTTACTTAACAGTTATTCTCTCCCTTTTTTTCTGTACATTAGACATTTGCTCCTGGAAAGTCAAGAGGTTTGTACTTATAAACATTTTACCTTTAGCTGTAGATTTTTGATCGAAAAGGTTAACTTAGCCATTTTATGAGCAGCTTAAGAGAAAAGAAGCATAAAGAATCAACATGACGCATTCAGTGTTTTTCAATACACACATGATCCATAAAATCTTCCGCCAATAGAGCTTAATTTTACGGAAGGCTCAAATATTCAGTCATATAATATTTAGATAACAAGTTATAAGTTTGACACTACTTTTATTGATACCATAGAAATAGTGCAAACCTACTTTTTCTCCCGATAATTCGATCCACTTTCCTCATTCAGTTTTCCCTAATAGTCATTCCGATTTTTTTTGCAGATTGACCGAGCAAACTACTGGGACCTAAGAGAGTATATGTGACAATTTTTCTGGCAGCTTCTTCTTGTAGCAATGAATTGCGAGGTCAGTTTGCTTTGTTTTTCAGTTTCCTAGCTTAATTGCATTCAAAAGGTAATGGTAAAAGGTGATGCTTCATCTATAAAGGTTGATCAATGTGGTTATTGCTTATTCCAGGCTTTTGAAGCTTTTTCATAACTGAACAATCGACTGCACTGAATCATGGTTAGGTAAGCTTCTTGACCTCAGTGAACGAAGCTATTTTTGGTAATACCGTGAATCTATAAAATTAATGTCCAGTCTAAGGGAAGTCTTCTTAAGTAGCCTATATTCTTTTTTTTCTTCAATTAATGTGAATTAAAAAACTAGTTAATGCAAAGTTTACATGTATCAGTCAAAATTCAAATTCAAATTGCCCACTACCCGAGACAAACATTCCCATTTGTGGCCAAATGTTCCCACCCCCGAGGAAGTTGAAAAGAGACCACATTTCTCTTTTAACCTGATGGGGAGGGTATGATGAGGCTGGGCATGGAGTGGGGATTGACATTTTTCCAAAATTTGCCGTCAAATTCCCTGCCCACAGGCAGATCATTCCAGTCAAGTGCACAGAAATTTCCCCGCCCTGGGCTGCACATAAAAGTTTTGACTTAAGAAGGGGAACATTGGGGGGTACCCAATACCGCAATACCGTAAGAAAAAATGCGAAATACCGAAATACTGCGTCAAAAATCGTCTAAATGTACCGATACCGCATATTTTAATCACATTTATAATCGGTTGCGCATACCTATGGTTGCTTCCATCTAGCTCGTTTAATTATCTCAGGCATTTATGCACCAGATGTCCATGTTTTTTCTAATATTTTGGTAGTTCCCAAATTTTTCACAAATTTTCAGTGAAAAGTAAACTACATTCGTTCAACCTTTTAGTAGGTCGACCCGACAGCTAATTAACTCCAATAAAAATAACTCTTGAAAGTGCGAAAACAAAAACAAAAAACAAACCAACCAAAACTCTAGTACAAGTTTTGATAAGTGAGTCTAGTCTAGCACGTCCGTCTCTCAGGTCAACTATCTTGACTGTCTCACACACCGCGCCAGTAAGAGGCAAACTTACCAAATTTTGTCTTTTATCTTTACAAGGTGTTTTTCAATTCTCGAAACCCGACATCTAAACTTATTCTTGTTGCGATAATATTCACCTCCTTCGCCCTCTTCATAACAAATTGCCACACAATCAATGAATACCATGCCGTCTTTTTTTTTGCGTATTGTATCGAAAAGAAAGCGGAACTAAACAGTACTGTAATACTGTGAACAATCTTATTTCACTGAATACCGTCAGCCAAAATGATGACCAAATGATGACAAAATGAAAACCGCATACCGCAGAGCTAGATGATACCACAATACCGCACGTTAAAATTAAAATTACCGAAATACCGTATGAAGAAAAGCCATATACTGTAATACTGTAAACCCACATTTCCCCCCCTTAAGTTTTACCTCTCTTCTGGTTTCTATTAAAAGCACTAACTGACACCTTTTATTGAA
Source organism: Porites lobata (assembly GCA_942486035.1). Lineage (NCBI taxonomy): Eukaryota > Metazoa > Cnidaria > Anthozoa > Scleractinia > Poritidae > Porites > Porites lobata. The sequence continues at coordinate 4,442,237 of CALNXK010000017.1, read as the reverse complement.
AGGCGACAACAGTATCAAAACATTTTATTTTCATCCAGCATTGTGTGGTCATTTCAAAACTTTATACTGAGCTCAATCTAAATTATAGAATATCAACTAATGTCCCTGTTCAATGGATAAGATATAAGAATGTGATGCTAGGTTCTTTTGTGAATGGCACCACATGGAGTATATTTTTAAAAGTCTTGATTACTGACCTAAGGCACTTTCCTTCGCATTATCTACAAACATGTTCACGAAATCCAAAGTCATTACGTTTTTATCTCCTTTGGGCTAAAGACAAAATCAAACCTCTCTGAAGGTTTTCAACCTGATGGAGTTTTCCATTTTTAAAGTAGAGCTTCCGTTTACTTTGATATCACAATATTTTAAAACATTTACATGTAGTTGATCCTAGTGCATGTCAGGCGAAGAAAGATTCAAATATCCCCCGCGGGAGAACAAGGTAATTCTAATGGTTTACACTGGGACCAACAAAGACAATAAATCATGGCCTGTCTCCCCCCCGCTCCCCTGCTGGCTTTACATTGATAGGTGCATTACCGGTAATTCTGTAGCTTTTTAGTGCTCTTGACAGGGGCACCCAATGACCAAATGTTTCTAAATCTGTCAGAAGTGTATCAAATGGTTTTCGCTATGCTTTAGTACCCTTCTTTGTTAATTTGGAGCTGCCCAAAAAACTATTTGTTTGTTTGGATGTCTTAGGGGAACTTTGGTTGTCTTGAAAGTTTTAGGTGGCTTTTTTTGTCTCATCTGAAGTTGTTAGTTACACTGATATGTCCGGTCAAAAGTTTGAGGACATAGGCATAAGAATTTTTCATTAGAGGATTCTACCGAAGTTTTTAGCTGACCTTTTTTAATAAGCACATTCTTCTCTAACCTTAAGTTACCTTCCATGACGGACGTCCGTCATTTTAATACATCAGTGATCCTCTACCCAGTGTCTTGACGAGTTCATTTGGGTAAGACTTCCATACAACCCCATACATTTATATACATGTAACAATTACTTTTTGCCATTTATTTCAGTTGATTTGCATCGTTAACCAAGACTTGGAGTGAAGGACTGATTGAATTTCATTTCAGCTAACTAAGGTATTCTCTTACAATACCAATCTATAATGGTATTTAATTCTCTACAGTCTGAGTCCCCTTCACGTAGGAGAATAAACTAGTTTTACAGCTACATGTTCACAGAATGCTGCTGACACTAGTTGAGTTTAAAAAAATAGTGCTGATGGCACCAAACTCTAGTACTCCTGCTATGTGAACAAAAAATTAACATATTTTCATTGTTGGAGCTATGTAAAACTTAAGGATAAATAATGTCCGTGTTATTGAAAAAATAATTTTTGCTTTAGGTTTTGTGAACTTGGCAACAACCTCTAAGAAAACAGTACATGATTACTACATAAAAGATTGTAGAGAGAAAAAGTTCCTCAATATGCAAGAGTGCTTGCTACATTGGGTTTTTGGCCCGTACAAATTGAGAAATTGTAATTGAGCATAAACTGGCAAAGGACAGGTAGTATTAAATAAAAAATAAATAATTATTAGCACCCATCATACAGTCAGCTGCCAATAACTTGAAGCTTCAAGGGAAATCAAAAACAGTTCAAGTTGTCAAGGGTTTTCAAATTATCAGAAGTTCAAAGCCAATAACCAGAAGTAGGGTTGAGATTTGGGGGAAATGCAAGTATCATGTACCTTATTACTTGGCTGAAGGCACAAAGTAAAGGATTCGCAATGCTCAGGAATGTCCCAAAGTTGCTTTTTTTGGTACAAGATTGGGCATGCAAAGTCAGTGAGTTTTCAGTTTGAGTTGGTTATTTGATGAAGGGAGACTGGAATTACTTTGAGATACCTTGAGATCACCTCGAGTTCTTTCGGCTACAATAAATATTTTAATTTATTCAAGGAATAAGTAATTATTTGTATAGGAAATCACATGACACCTTTCTCCTCCAACAAACAATGCTCGTGACTTGAAATCCCTGTTGTTATCATGGAAAACTTGTATCATAAAAAAGTGTAGCTGTCATACTTGCGTGTGGTTAATTGCTACCGTTTTTGTTCTTTATTTTTTTACTTTAGCGTAGTCTGTTATAAGTAGCTTGCTTTTTAGTTTCTCTGGCTCATTTTCCTCAATTTTGTTGACAATATTTTTCCCTTACCACTACATTAAAATAATGTAGCCAGAAAGATGTACTTTTTACTGTGTTCGGGTTTTACGAATATTTTTTTAATAACTTTTCTATTGTTGCTTTGCGTACAAAATCAAATCGTCATTTGCGGAAAACCATGGTCATTTTCTTAAATTTTGATCGGTTCTTGGTGGTTTCTTTTGTGTTTTCAGCCAATCAGAAGCTATTTGTAATTTGCACTTGTGTTACGGAAGAACTGTATTCCTTTCTCAGCCAATCAGAATTGGGTAATTTTTTCGTGTATATTATCAGTTTTGGAATATCCAGGGTTTGAACCAACTCCCCTGCGATCCATCAGAGCAGACTCTGAGTTTATGGATTAGCTGATTGCGCCACCGCAACCTAATGTGGTTTTTCATGTGAAAATTAGCTATAATATTGTGAGCTGATGGGTTCTGTACATGTGTGGGAAATGGAAGAAAGGGGACTAAAATAATCACCTAGTTCAATTGAAAATGATTAAAATGGAAAAACAGTTTAATATAGGGCTCGAGTAAGAGAGGAAAATTACTTGGTGTGCTGCAATATCTTGACTTCTGGTTTAAAAGGTGAATGATGGTGGGGGGAAGCAAGGTAGGGGGAAGAAAGTGGGAGCTCACTCGCACGTTCATTTGCCTCTTGAAACCAGTCCATAACATTTCTTGTAGTCGTGTGCATTCGCTATTCAGAGCGCTGCTGCAATTTACGTCAGGAATTCCAAGGAAAGAAATGAGCAACGTCTATTTTCACTTATTTCAACCAACCCTTAACAATTAACAACATTACGACAGTCACATGTGCCTGACACAAAAAATCCTCACATATGCATTATACCATGACGGCCTAGTGTATGCTCCAATAGTGCCTTTTTCTCACCTAATTTTGCAAGTATTAAAGTGCAATTTCCGTGATTTAGAACTCATTTTTTAATACTTGCTAAATCTAAAAATCCGTATAAATCCTTAAAGATCATACGATTACATACTCGTGAAATATGGCTCATGATTTTTCATGAAATTTAGTACCCGCAAAATTAAGTGAGAATAAGGTAAGATTTATATTTTGAAATAGAAATTGAGCAACAAAGCATGATTAATCAATACAGCGCTTATAAAGATTGTATTTGAAATGGACCGACCAAAAATTAAAGAAGTTTAAAGAGAAAGAATACACGATTGTTTTGAGAGAAATTTGATGTTTTGGACTGCAGTTCAGTGTGTTTTTTTCCAATGGTCATGCCCTTAAAACATGTTTTAAGTTATTGAAGGGCAGGGTAGTATTGTATAGAAATGACCTGAAGGGTAAAAAAATTAGTTTAAGTTAGTAGAAGGTTCGAGTTATCGAGGGTTCAAGTTGCTGAGGGCAAAATTACATTAAACATATGAAGAAAATCCAAGGGAAATCAATTTTGGTTTAAGTTAGCACGAGATTTAAGCTAGGGTTCGAGTTATCAGCAGAGTACACTGTATCTCAAATATGAGCATGAGCACTCGCGTTTATAATTTCCTTATTTTCTGCATTCTAAATGTCACATGGTGTATATAAAAGAAAACAAAGAAGCACTCATTTGTCGAATTTACTTTAAATAGTCACAATGCATATCAGAAATGCACTACATAGGTCCACTTATTTCTGTATTTGGAGTGTGTTCCATATTTTACTTCATTATTCCTCTTTCACATCGAATTTTGGATCCAAGGAGGACAATGAAAACCTCCATATTATAGGAGTGTCCGACTTGTTTCTGGCTGAAAGATATAATAATATTGGGCAATTAGAAGGTAATGAATTAGGGTAGCATCTGAGTCAGTGGATTCTGTTTTGTATTAAGTTCAGACAGAATGTCAGTAGCTCAGTCTGGGATTTGTTTCTTCTGAACGTTTGAAGTCCCACATACCAACTTAATTTATCCTTACAGAAAAGTTTAACAGCAAAAATCTGATAGTTTCAATAAGGAAGTTAAAATGCTCACATTAAGAAGTTGTTTTCACTTTAATGTCCGAGAAGCATTGATTGGTAGGAATGGGCCATTTTCACGATGACAACATTTAACTACAACTTCCAGAATTCATTTCTTTTTTTCTTTCTCATTTAAACTTCTCAAATCCGGCTGAGTTTTAAAAAATAATTAGTCCTAATTTGCACTAGAAAACAACAAACTGAGGGATGCTGGTAGTTGCAGTGAAATGACGTCATCATGCAATTTATTGTTGTATTGAATTTCACATAGAGGGAAGTTAGTGTTGTTCATTTTCAGAGGAATGACCCTAAGTGGATGCCTTCCCTAAGCAAATGCACTTTCTGGTCCTAAGGGTGTATGGTTACAGGAGAGTTAATTAAACCATAGTTAATTGAGTGGAATGGTTATGAAACCCGTCAGACTCCTTTGTTATATGTTTTTGTGGACCTGAAAGTGCACAACGTTCAAAAGAATTCCTATCATTTTAATTGTATTGACCAATAAAAACGTTGCATTAATTTATTCCGTAATAATTTGCCAACAGAAAACAAAGGATTGTGCACTTTCAGGGTGCTTCCAACATAAACTGCAGCACTGTTGTTTTTATCATTGATGTTTGCCGCTTTTCATAACCAGTCTCCTCTAATAACTATGATTAAACATATCTGTGAGAGGAAGAGATTTTGGTCAATGTGGATACTGATACTTGTATTAATATAAATCTAGACCACCCCCCAAAGTAGCATACATGGGGTCTGGCAGGCTTAAACTAGCCATCGGTGAAATACACTAAGGATGTAAAAATACTACTAACAATAAATTATAGCTGATAGTCAGAAGATTTTAAGTAACTAATCAGATAGCCATAAGGTTTTGTAAATTTAGTTTTAATAGCAAAGCTCCTCAGGTATACACTCATTTTATAGCATAAGCAAGAAGATCATGGAAGCGAGATTATAGGCAAAGTGCAGATACAAATTTTCCCATCCCATGCCATCCCGTCCCGTGATTTGACTGTAGTTTTAAGTATTTGTTTTGATTAGTTCTCTCAGGTTTATTTACTTACATCTAAGTGTTTTTGTTGTAAATAAAGCTCTCAGTTCCCAAAGCGTGTGTACGTGGTGATTTAGAATCTTTTCTTTCTAACCTATTGTGCAACTTAAATTTAATTTGTGATCTTACTTTTTGACATTTTAGGGAAATTGATAATCACAACACCGTGGCACAGCACCAAGAGCTTAATAGGAAAAGGAGATAACGCTCTGAAGAATATGGCAGATGTTCCACCTTCACTCACCCTAGAACTTCCCAAGAAAAGTGATCTTCCTAACACATTAAAACCTTGGAATGAAGTCCATCTTCCAATTGACATTCTTTTGTTGACAGTGGATGACTGTGAGTTCCTAGCCTGTTTTGCATACCTGAGAAATGCCTTTAAAAGCTACCTCAAGAACCTTGGATATGTGTACTTTGGGAAGATGGGTGAAAGTAGAGATGTGCCCCTAAAAGTTGCTTTGATAAAATGTTCTGAAGGTTCTTCTGTGCCAGATGGCTCGCTGGTTACTGTTAAGAATGCCGTAGTGGAACTGAGACCCAAAGCTGTTTTCTCTGTTGGCTGCTGCGGTGGGTTGAACCCAGAAGTCACCAAGTTACAGCTAGGTGACGTGGTTGTTTCCTCTAAGCTTTTAACTGAAGCCTTCAAAACCCCAGTGGGAAGAGATATCTTGCACCTTGTCAGGCATGCAGATTATGGCTGGATTCCTCCATTAAAATGTCCAGAAGATCATAAAGTTCAGGTCTGCTGTGATGGGGAGATTTTAAGTGGCATAAACCCAGTCAGTGCTAAACAGCAAAACATGTCTTATTTTACTCAAGCCACTGCATTTGAAATCGGTGGTGAAGGTAAGATATTAAGAAAAAGAAGTCATTTATCAGGGAATAAATTTTATTCCCTGATAAATGACTTCTTTTCTCTCTTGTTTCGTTTTCTTACAAGAGGCATGGTGGCCTAGTGGTGAATATTGCAAACTTCACATACGCACCAGGTCTATATGGTTTTAAAAACTTCGTACAAATTAATAACGTTTTTGCTTTCCTTTAATACATAATTGGCAGGTTACAGACTTCTTTACAATAGGAGTGAACTTCCTGCAAAATTTTTGTTGATACCGCACCAAACAGAAAATGTGTACCTAATAGTTTGATTCAGCTTACGTGGATTATCGTCGACATGGTGTACGGTCCATGGTTTTCCAGTTGAGGGACATTAAAGTAGTCTTTGATGATAGACTTTTTCAACATTTATGGAGAGAAAGAGAAACTAAAAAATGAAAACCTAATTTTTGAATGCAAAAACGTTCCAGATAAATCTTAAATGGAATGATGATCAGTCAGGGTCAATTCTTTTCCAATTTTCATGAATACGCAGTGTATTGTGGGATCGCATGAAGGCAAACATTTTAAGAATATTTAGAATTTATCACATTCCTCTTCTCAAACTGTTGTAGTTTATGTTCAAAAACAATGCTGAATAACAGCGAGACAGGCAGCAACAAATCTGCACAATTTAAAGTCAAGTCACAACACTACAAATGCCTTTACTTATAACAGAAAATCTTCAAAAAAAGTCTCTTAATTTCTCAAGTACACACGTTTGCATTTGCGTTAAGGACGCTACGCCCCTGCTTCAGATCTGGAGGTCGAGGTTTGGGGTCTTGCTGTTGTGCTGTTTTTCTTATTATAAAACAAACTTTGCTTCACTTTGTCCCTGACCTTCACCAATTAAGGTGTATAAAAAGGCGCTGGTTATTATTTCTTGTGATCCTGTTTTCAGTCTGATCCATTGAGATCAGTTCTAGGTTTGGACAATGATGTTTACAGCTACATGTATTTCAAGAGGGGTTGTCGGAGGAAATGTGCACGTGACAGTCCTGAAAGGTAGCACGGGATATGATCGAGTTATACCCTGTTCCTGACAACAGTAGCTGTTGAACCTACTTTTGTTGCTTTCCTTTAGCACTCGCAAACACGTTATGTCCATGGCCTCTCGTGCCATTCTTTCAAATTTCTTTGAAGAACATGTACAGTGAACTCAAAGCCACCCACAATACCTTTCGGGATTGTTGTGTGCACTTTTTGCGACAATCTTTCTCAAAATAGCTGATGTTTATTTAATTTGCCGCATTTTTCTATACTAAAGTATGCATAAATGATTGATTGGAGGACAGCATTTTAAGTAATGTTTTCCTTTGGATAAAATACAGAAGGAAAGTTAAATTCTACCAAGATCCTATTTATTTGTCCTGTTTTGTATTATTTTATTTATGCTGTTTATATCTGCCTTTTAAAATCACTATTATCATTTTCTTCCTAGCTATTTGCATGGTAAATAATTCTGTTTATGTCGTCACATTTGCATAAATTGATCTCTCTTTGTATTGAAATTTAATTTTTAATCATTTTTTGTTGTTTTTTCCAGGCCTGTTTGCTGCAGCACATGATCTTAAGATTGAATGGGTGATTGTAAAAGGTATTTCCCACTTTGCCGATGGTAACAACCCTGCAGAAAAGTCTTGGGAGAGTCATGCATGCATAATGGCAGCTTCTCTTGTGTCCAACATGTTGAAGGATTCTTTTGTGTTTCAGCAATGGCCTCATTATGAAGGTAGGTGACATGCTCCTTTTTAAACCATAATTATGATAATTAAATCCTTACCTTTTGTGCAGACGAATTAAGTTTGTGTTTTTGGTCAAGTAATAAGGTTGATTTAAAATGCTCACTTTCAAACCTTGTAAATTAATCTCTTCTAATAAACTTGAAAAAGAATGGATTTCATCGTTTTCTTTGTCAACTCACAACTGTTGGAAACTATAACATTTGGAAAAGAAAAATTATGAGAAAAAGGTGAAGAAATTGGTCAGGAGGACAGGAGGGAGATGTTTCCTGATAAAATTGACCAGCTGCTTATCATACTATTTTAGGCAGTAAGATTTGTTGGTTGGTACTCGGCAAGTGCATACTTAGGGACCTAAAGTCTAAAATGACACTTGTTAAGAGCTTCAGTGGTATCTGTTAGGGGCCTGTAAGGTTGGGTGGGAATTATTTTGTTTCTCAAGTAATTTTTGGTACCTCTTAGCATAGTTAGTAGATGCTCTTAGGCATTAAAATTAATGTCCTACATGCCCACAAAGCTAGATTCTGTTACTTTCTACGGGTTCTTTTGGATATTTTTTTTTAACAAAACCCCTGTTTTTGTTTTGTTTTGTTTTGTGTGTTTGTTTGTTTGTTTCTGTTGTTGTTGTTTTTTAAGCACCCCATTTATATCTATAGAGGGGTATCTCCTCCTTTTGGTATCTCCCAGGGGTTAAAGTGAATTTCTGCCATGCCCACAAAGTGAGATGCTGCTACCCTCTAGGGATGATTTTTATTATTATTATTTTTTTTTTTTGACAAGCACCCCTGTTATCTTTAATTTTTTTTTTGTAAGGCAGTTCTGTTATTTTTAAAGGGGAGTATCTCCTCCTTTTGGTACCTTTGGTAGAGCTTAAAATGAATTTCTTCCATGCCCACAAAGCAAGATTCTTGTACCTTCTAGGGATACTTTTTGAATTTTTTATTTGAGTAGCACCTCAGTTGTTTAAAAGGGTAGTATCTCCTTCTCCCCCACCTTCCTCGAGGCCAGTTATAAAAAATAAGAATTATTTTTAGCACTCGACCCTCTATTGGTGTCTCCTCCCTGAACCTCTCTTTGTGGGGTAACGCCCCCTTTACACTTGCTTTACTGATGCAGTCTTCAAAGATATTTACGTGTAAATGTTACTCGGACAAGGTTGCCCATCCCGCCATATTCATAATTTGTAATTGCAATAATTAATGATTCTTTATTTAGCTCACTGTGAAATTACATTTTTAACTTTTTTATAACTGAAATTTGTGCTAGGTGATAACTTTATAATATAACAGAAATAATACGTGCGAGCTGGGAAGCTAAATAAACTGTTAGATTTTCTAGTTAGCTCCCCATCAAATTAAAGTCAGTTTGTAAGCAGGTGAAAAAGATGAAAATAGAATAGATAAATGAATTAATAAATTGAATTAATAAAGAGCATTCCTTCTACGTTTGATCATAGTATTTATATTCCTACACTCTATTTTGGTGTTTTAGAGCCCTGATATCTACATGCACTGTTTACTTCCTCGAATCTCCTACAGTGAGCCAAAAAGCATTTGATCTATGTCATTGCTTCCAAAAAAACAATTCATTGAACAACATAAGTTGTGAACAAGACACTTGTGGTGAAATGACTAATAATATTATTTGTTGTTGTATTTCAAGGTCCATCCATATCTGGAAGGATTGAGCGAGCTGGCCCAAGCACAAGTTTTGTTACAGGTGAATAAGAGATTACTAATAATGTATGTGAGAATCACAACAGCCCCCTAACTTTGTCTTCTATCTATTAATTCTTCAAGGTTCACAGCAGGGAAGTATCTCCTCCTCCTTTTGGTACCTCTTATAGAGCTTAAAATGAATTTCTTCCATGCTGACAAAGCAAAATTCTGGTACCTTTTAGGGATACGTTGGAATTTTTTATTTGACTAGCACCTCAGTTGTTTAATAGGGTAGTTTTTCTCCCCCCCCATCCCTCCACCAAGCCCTGATGACACTAGCAACCAACTTTACAGGGCCGTCACTAAGGGCCTGCTACTTGAACTGCAACTGCTTACCAGATGCCTTTCAGAATCAACTCAGTATGCAGCAGAAATCCTGCATAACTAGTAAGTTTAAAACATAAATTGCGACCAGACATTATTTAGTGAATTAAAATGTCAGTATCACCCACTTAAGTAAGTTAATTGAGTAAAAGCTAAGTTGATGTAAGCTTTCAGTCCCAAGACAAGCTGCTCAGTGCTTTTTGTTATTGAAACTTTATTATTCAAACCCAGAAACTAAAATTTGAGTAGTAAAAAAACTGACAGATTGATGAACATCCCCAACTACTTTTGAATAACTGTTGTTTTAAATGTCTCACTTCAATTTTTATTCTCTTTCGTTTAACTCACAGACCTGTCAGCAGGGAAACAGCCCTCTAGCTCTATGGCCACTAAGGAGGAGTTACCAGGTACTATTATATCCAATAAATCAGAAATGGTACCAGACATACAGTAGATTAGAAACGCTTACTTTAATATGAAAATGACTTTTATCGTTTGTTAGATTGCAATACAAAATGATCTTTATTGTCACAGTTGTTTATATTTATTTCAGAAATAAGTAGCAAAGAAGAAGTATGATGTGATACTTCAAGCATCAAATTCTTTTTCTCATTCAATTTTTCTGTTAGAATTTTGCTAAAATGTTTTTAACCTGCGTTAATCCTCGAGGCCAGTTATAAAAAATAAAAATTATTTTTAGCACTCAACTACAAACGTCACTAACGGTTTTGGAGAGGTAGCCCTCTATTGGTGTCTCCTCCCTGAACCTCTCTTTGTGGGGTAACGCCCCTTTACACTTGCTTTACTGATGCAGTCTTCAACAACATTTACATATAAATGTTACTCGGCCAAGGCTGCCCATCCTGCTATATTCATAATTTGTAATTGTAGTAATTAACGATTCTTTATCTAGCTCACGGTGAAATTACATTTTTAACTTTTTTATAACTGAAATTTGTGCTAGGTTATAACTTTATAATATAAGAGAAATAATAAGTGCGAGCTGGGAAGCAAAATAAGCTGTTAGATTTTCTAGTTAGCTCCCCGTCCAATTAAAGTCAGTGTGTAAGCAGGTGAAAAAGAAGAAAATAGAATAGATAAATGAATTAATAAATTAAAATAAATTAATAAATTAAATTAATAAAGTGCGTTCCTTCTACGTTTGACCATAGTGTTTATATTGCTACACTATATTCTGGTGTTTTAGAGCCCTGATATATACATACACTGTTACTTGCATTTCTGTTGGTGTATAATGAGTTGAGGATAATTTGTTTTTAAATATGGAAATTTTATTGATATTTGGTGATCTGATCAGTTTATATAAATGAGGGCCTATATTTTTGTGCATCAACTACCTTCCTTTAACTTTCCTCGCCTATTAAGATATCAAGTCGTTAATGAACAATTCTTTAAAAAAAAAGGAACGTAAAATTTTCTTTAACAGATTCTCTCTGGCTCGAGGAGTTCCAGAAACAGCTGCGATCAATTTATGAAGACAACAGCACAGTCAAAATCGTTCCGTGGGACCAAAGCTCTGCCGTTCACATTGACAAAGTTTACACCCAGTTGTCTTGGCTTATGGATTTGAAGGATCCCAGCGGAGTAACACAGAAGGAGCTTGAACACTACACCGACATTTTTGACGGCGGAAGACTTCATCGTTTGCCTAAGCGTATTTTGGTTCACGGACGACCAGGTATCGGCAAGACCGTTTTTACGCAGAAAGCTACATTCGACTGGTCCCAGCACAGATTTGAAGGAAAGTTAGGAAGATTTGATCTCGTACTTTTGGTCAAATTACGCGATGTTTGTAACCTCAACGATGTCCCAGCCATTCTGAGGGATGCTAATCTTCTTGCGAGTGATGGCCCAATTTCCACTGACAACCTGTACGATTACGTTCGTCACCACCAAGAAAAAGTGTTGCTTATTTTGGACGGCTACGATGAATATGTACACAGCGCAGCAAGCCAATCACCTGTTCTTCAAATCTGGGAGAAAACGCAGTTGAGAAATTGTTGTGTTATTATAACGTCTAGAGACATGAAAGGAGAGGGATTAAAAAGTTCCAGCGATGCTCAATTTGAGATCGACGGTTTTGACCGTGAGCGACAAGAAGAGTTTGCCCGTAGATTCTTGAAAGATGATGAAGATATTGAAGAGTTTTTTGAATACTTGGAGCAAAAAGACCTGGAAGATGTAGCAAAAATACCTATTTTGCTTTTAATGTTGTTGTTGGTTTGGAAAGAAAAGGATCGTGAAGGACTACCTTCATCACGGGTGATGGTGTACTTCAAGTTTCTACAGACTATGTTTAATCATATGTCTGAAAAACAAAAAACAGAGGCGGAAGAAGTTGAGAACCACATTCAAGAACTCTGTAAAGTAGGAGAACTAGCATTTGACGCACTTCTACAAGGTTTACTTTACTTTCCTGTCAGTAAACTGCCGGATTACATTTTGACTGACAAATTGATCGAGGCCGGGTTGTTTCAGCTGCTAAACGTGTCCGCTCTTAACCCCAGCAAAGACGTTCACTTCATTCACAAATCCATGCAGGAGTTTGTGGCTTCTTTATTTCTAAAAGAAGAACTGTTATCTCAAGAAAGTAAAAACACTTCTCTTTTCAAAGTCGACTCAATTGAAAAGATCTTCAAATTGAATGAAGTTTTTAAATTTGTTGCTGAAATGTCAGAAGAAGCCGCGCACGAGATCTTGATTCATCTGTTGGAAATGGCGGCGAAGGAAGAAGGAGAGTACAACTTCGACAAAGAAACACCGTCAGTCGAAGATTTGTCTGATGAACAAGAAAATCTTTTATTTCTATGTACACAGTTATTCTTCTGCTGCTCAGCAGACACGAGAACAGAACTTTTCCCCACTTTTCTTTCTAATCTAGGAGGTGTTTTGTTCATTTTAAATCCTGACCAGCTGAATATTGCAGCGAAGGAAAATTTTGTTAAAACTACCGCTTCACTTATGTACATATTTTTCTCTTATAGCGAGCAGTATAGAGAGCAAAGTTATAATCATTTATTAACTTTAGTACAGCAATTAAACGCTGTTATAGTTAGTAGAACAGGAGAACAGAAAGCATCAGAATTTTTGAGTGTATTTCCATGGCGTAGTGTTGACGAATTTTTTTTAATGAAAGAAGATAACAACACTCACCTTTATTTTACTAAAATTGTAAAAAATGAAGATGATGGCATTCCTCTTCCTTTTAAAATGGTAAAGACGTTAGTTAGTTTAGAAGAGACAACAAAGAAGACAAACATGAATGGTGATGAGTCAAGTGAAGAGAGCAGCAGCAGTTGTTGTTCAAAGCGTCATGGTCTCTCCAGGGTTCGGATGATTGATGCTGAGGATGTGAACAGGTCAGAAGTGGAACAGCTGATTGAGATGATGCCGTTTATCACCGCTCCACACGAGATATGGGTTTGGGGTAAAGACGGTGAAGTGTTTGATGCTGAGATAACAGAGTCTCTACTGAGGAGCATCCCAACAACACACAAACTGGAGATATTATCACTCTGTGATATCAATGTAACATCATCACCTGCTGTGGAGTTCATCAGCAGAATATTCAAAGAAGATCTTCCAAACTTGGAGTTGCTCAGCATGTCATACAATCCTCTTCTGGGTGAAGGAGTCGACAGCTTGATAAAACATCTCAGCTGCGCTCCTCACCTGGAGACACTGAACCTTACAGATGTGAAGATGACTCCACAGCAGGTGATGGATCTCACATCAGCTGTACAGCAGCACGGAAACATCACTAAACTGGGGTCAGAATACCACGTAAGTTTTCCAATTTTATCGCAATTTGTTTCTTTATTCTTAATTTGTTTACAGTTTATTTCTACTCAGCTCTTGCCTTTCGCCATTTTCCTTTCTTTGTCATTTTTATACTCGACAAAACACGAGATTTGCTTTTGAAATCAAATCGCAAACTTTAGCAGATTCAAAGTATCATTTCAAATTCATTTCTTTCAACTGATTAAACTAACTCCATAAAATGTTTTAACTGAGAACGTTAAGAACAAGTAACTTCAGCTGATATTAAAACATGGAGTTGAACACAAGAAGAGAAATTTCGTATCTTCAAGCAGCCATAAGATGATATTATTGGATGAAAACAAGAACTTTCAGCAAAACAAAAGCACATAATTTCCACAGTATTAATTTCTGAATCAATTTTAATTCATACCTTTTCATAAAGTAGCAAACAACAATCATAAAAGCAAATGAAAGATGTTCAGTTCATGTTCAATTCAAACAAATGAGCAAAGAGTAAACACATTGAACTCACAGTTTCACATTTATCGTCCAAGGCTCCTATAAAATCAGTTTAAGTCAAGTGAAGTTCTTTTGAACGTCCAGAAAACAGACAAGTCTTATTTTATAGCTGTTCTTTAGTTAGTTCTTGAGCGTTTCTTTGGTAAATACTGGTCCTTGCAGTTCGGGGAAGCGTTGGTTTTTGAAATAACAACCCGCACAAAAAAATTGCATCTTCGAGACAACGGTTCAAAGAAACTCCAAAAAAATTTTCCTTACAGGTAAACACCTCGCTGTTCTCCACAGTATAACACAAGTGTCCATTGCATGATTTTCATCGCGTAAATAGCATGAGCTTGTTTTCAATTTTCCAAGAACACTCGCCATACAAATCAAATCCTGCGGAGCTTTGGGCTTTCGTGAAATATCCTAATAAATGATGTTTCCTTGAGCTTCGAACAACTCCTTAGCATATTCCTGAGTAAAAAGAGATGAATCCCTGTCTTGTGTAACATTTCCCTGACGTTTTCTTATTAAATTTTGAGTTCATCCTGAACAGTTTGCCGTTGAAGAGCGAACTGAACAAACTACAAAAACAACAAACGATGTCATTCAAAGCCTAGTGACGTGGCGGCAGCTGATTGGTTAAATCTACCTCGAATGATTTTTCACGTGATGACGTTTTCCCGCCTTTCGTTTTATTACGTAACAAATTCCCGCCCGCAAAAAAATACACTGTGATCTGCGAATTTTGTATTTCTGAATATATTTTCAAAAGAAAAGAAAAAGGAAGTGCTAATTTTGGTTTTGATTCTACTATTTTGAATGCGAATTTCTTGTACGTGCGCCTTGATAATGATAATGTTTCTCTTTTCAATCCCGCCGAGAGGGGAGGGGTACAGCGGGGGTAATTCTCCCTCCTTCCTAAACTTGGTTTAAAAATTGGCGACGGGTAACACTCGTTTCTTAAAGTTAGTCGTAAAGGAAGTTTTTTTTACCTTCAGCGCTTCGCCTCTACACCAACCTACCACACAAAGAAGGCGTAACCACGGTGTGTCTAGTGCAGTTCTGGCCCCTCTCTCTTTCTCTATGTCACGCCACGCCGGAGAGAGAGGGTTCTCCCCCACATCCCTTATCATCACGCAAGAGAAGTCAACATCTTCGCTAGGAAAAATTTCTCTCAGCAAATAACTGTAAAGACGCTTAAACATAGTTTGTCAGTTGTTTTTAAAACATTAACCTTTTGCTCGTATAATTTTTGACAAGGTGCCGGGTTCGAATCCTGCTCAGTACCCTTTCTTTTTTCCTTCGGTCTTTCTCTTTTTTGTTTCGTTTTCGTTTTTGTTTTGTTTGCTTATTTGTTTCGTTGTTGTTGTTTGTTAAATATATACCTTCTAGAGCAAAGATAGTATATTTATGTATAAACAATGTGAATTTCTATCGTTTCCTACAATTTTCACTCCTTTTTTATTGCAATATATTCTACAAAACTAAAAAAGCAGCCACATGCAGTGAGAAACTGCCTTTTATTATAAAGGTCAAGTTTTGACTGTTGATCTTTGTATTCGGCACGCAAGGCTTGTTTTGAACTAGGTACCTCTTGTCAAAGTTGTTTTCATATAAACAATTGTCTTTCGTTGGTCAGTGTAATCGCATGGGACTTAAAATGAAGGTTGTGAAATGTGTACACGTCCACACTTTATTAAAGGGAGATGGCTGGTTATAAATATTGTTTTGTATTTTGTTGAAGGATTATGACGGAAACCCCAAACCTGAACATGAATGGCCATTGGAGGACGACAGGAAGACTGGCTACCCTGACCTCTCTTCTGATTCATCACCTGAATCAGCGCATGAGCAGGAGCAGGTTAGTCATCACTCACCTATTTTTGTGAAAGTTTATTTATTAACTGACTATTAGTAAGACTTTCAGTGTTTATGTGAACAGTTCTATTTTTCTGTCCGTCAGAGATAATCAAAATACGCTCAGGAGCCTTCATTTATAAGTCTCCATTACGGAGGATTTCCGAGTTGGTGATACTGAGTTAGTTTTTAATACAGTAAAAACCCGCGTGTAACTGGAAGTTAGTGGCTTAATAACCTGCTGGAATTAATACCCAACAATATAAGAACCAGTTTGGCCAAACGAGATCAAGCAGTTTCTTATCTGTGGGTTACACTTCAATTAATAAGCTTTTTCATCGTCTAAAAAAGAGATTGAACAGGAACTGGTTAGTCACCAGCTTCGTTTGTTTAAGTTTATGCATCAGTAATTTGAAACTCCGGCCCCCGACCTCCTGGACTTAGCGGGGAATTTAACCTTGGTTTGGTGTTAAAACACCGCTAATTTCCCCGCTCCCCGGGCCAAGTAGTTTGTTAAAAGCCCCGTATAGCCGGGAATTAGTAAAGTGTAGTTCTAGGCTCGATTTTAACCGCTCTGTCCGATCTGGTATTCTGTATTTCTTAAAATTCACACCATCGGACCTGTTAATAGAAACTCTCGATTGCGTTCCTTCAAATTCATGAATAATGTTACCCTGGGTGCCAGAGGATTTTTTTTCTTACCTAATTCCTGATATCCACTGTAGAAAAATGTGATTAGATTGCTTACAAAAATGTAAGTTCTGTCTCTATCTTTTCCTATCGTTTGAATCAGAGGATGATCAAGAACAGGTTGGTTGCTGATATTTTTTATAAACGTTTTGTTTGAGGGACTGTGCAATAATTATCAGGAGGAGGAGGTTGTAAAAAGGAAGGGGCGTTGTCCATTGCTTATTCTTCATTCACACCAACTAAACATGTTTAATTAAACTAGATTTTGAAACTGAATGAAAAACAGCAAGAGTGAACTAGAACACAGACTTTTAAACCGTGTTTAACTAAACACGGCAGATACCATCTCTAAAATGTCTGAAAACGGCAGGCGGAAATCACGAAACGTAAAAATGATTGTTCATGTAAATTTTAACGACGTGACGGCACACAGGAGTTAAACTTGAAAAAGTTGGCCCTGTTTTCAGGTTGCAATGCATTTCCATCCTGGCCGGCATTGAAAGCCAAAGACACAGACAGTACGTAAAGTCGTTTTAAATAGAACTGAAGCATTATTTCAGGGTTTTCTTTCCTTCCAATGTGTGTTTTCCCTGCCAGCAGAGGTCTCTTTTCCCTGGTATTCAGCAGGCGAGAGGAAAAGAGCCCTCTGTTAGCAGGGAAATGGGTGTTTAGGGTTTTAAAATAATTCCAAACTATCGTGACGTTGCATGCTCTTTAATAGCGGTACAAAGATGATGAACCTTTCGTTTTTTCACTTTGTAGGAGATAGGAAACCAGACTGCCGAGTCCCAAGTCTTGTCCACTGATGAGGTAAAGCTTTCCTACGACATTGTTTTTAAACCAGCAGCGTTTAAGATAGATCCTCGCTGAAAATAGAATTTGTTAATTGGGCTTCTACTTGCGCGAGGCTTTACGGCATCTCCGTTTGTTAATTGATGTTGATGACTTTCTGACGTGTTTTTTAAAAACTAAATGCGAGGTGTCGTTTTCTGATTTGTGACATGACTTGCGAGGGAAAGCCTTCGTGGAAAATTGTTGTAAAAGATAGATAATTAGGCCTCAACCCCTATCTTGAAATTTGATTTCGAAGTTTTGTGCCGTTGAATGTCGTTTCATGATTTATTTTGAGGCGGGACGAGAAAGGGAACCTCAAACTTGAAGATGTAGGATCGTCTGCTGGATCCGTCGACCCTCAAGAACAGTTGAGACATCATATTTTGGAGAAATAAAAAAAGATCTATTCTTTGAAGCATTTCACCACTATAATGTTAAAAGGATTTTAAAAAATTATACGAAATGGATGGTAAATAGTTTGACTGTGTGGTTTGTGGCAGGAAGAGGAAGGAATCGCCGAATCTGCAGATGAAACGTCATTACCAACATCAGAGGAAAATCAGCAGCGGGTGAGATAAAAGATTTTGTTTAAGAGAAAATGTGACGTTTCCAGTAAAGGATTTTACAGTGGAACCTCGATTAAACGAACCTCTATAATAACGAAGTCCTCGGTATAACGAAGGATTTTGTTCAGCTCGGCCAAAATTACACTGAGTAAAGTGTAGGGAACAGAACCTTTTAACGAAATCCTCGTTATAACGAACACAATTGGAGAAGCCCAAATGCAGAATATACCTCGGTGTAACGAATAAATGTCAGCGTGTGATAAAAGATGAAAGCCAAACAGAACAAAAAGGATAAAATTTATGTGTACAGTAGTTTTAAGGAGTTCTATTTGCCTGTTCTTGAGTTTCTAGTGCCGTAGCTATGTATAACTCGGTACTGAAATGTTATTACAGTAATTTTTCAGATCCGGAAATGCTGGGTTTTGTAAATTAAATTATTAACTATACCTCGATATGGCGAACATTTTCGTAGTTTTCCATAAAATTCGTTAAATGGAGGTGTTCGATATAAAACGAACCCTCGATATAACGAACAAATTTCCCCAGTCCCTTGGCACTTCGTTAAATCGAGGTTCTACTGTGCTATAAGTGAAATCATAAAACTAGTGACTTTTTGGCTGTTTCAAGGCAAGCCTGAGAAAACAGCCGACATTTGGCGACGCTACCACTGGTTTCCCCGCCAAATGACGTCTGAGAAACGAGCGCAGAAATTCCATACTGATGACGCGTTACTACCCAGATCTGGGTAGTGACACGTCATCAGTATGGAATTTCTGCGCTCGTTTCTGAGATGTTATTTGGCGGGGAAACCAGTGGTAGCGTCACCAAATGTCGGCTGTTTTCTCAGGCTATTTCGAGGCCATTCTCAAGTTACAGTCAAGCCAGGTCAAGCGTACCCCCATAGATATCATAAATGAATCGATTCTTTGAAAAATGAATCCGTTAGTCGTTGCTGCAACCAGTATCAAATTCAAATCTCCATTCCTGCATGCCTCATGAGCAAATGATTTCTACGATAACTTCTCTGTGTTCGGTAAGATTGAAAAATCTTTGAATGGATAAAATTGCTTTGAAGACATTTACATTAAAAAACTGAGCTGGTAGAAATTTTGATACTGGTACCTCGCGTGTGAATTCACTGGTCCACATTACTCGTGCAGGAAGGCAGAGATGAATCTGAAATCCACAACTACTCGCAGATTCAACTTTCGAATAATAAACTCATTAACCTAACCTTAAGGGGTAAGCTTGTAAATGCAGTAAAACCTCTCTTGACCTCAATTAACTGGATGGACGCATCATCCAGTCTCATTGGGTAGCGTAATAAAGGTACGCGGTGTCAGGTTCATTTTCTGCGAAGTGTTTAGGCCATCGAAACCAATTAAAACTCTTGAGAGATTATAGGAAGACCCACTGCACAAAGACTGGTCACGTTTCCAGCCAAAAACGAAATATCTACCAGTTTTTGATGGGAAAATGCCCCTAACAAAACAAGCAAAAAATAAGGAGAGATGGTTGTATTGTCGTCCACCTGCTCCCGCAAACATCTGATTTCTTTCGCCTTTATGATATTAAAATCGCGCAGGAAAGTCCAGATTTGGATGTGTTCTCCGGTCTGCCGTCAAACGGGATAATTGCCTTAAT